>OZ007571.1:47345483-47762983 GCA_963931925.1 Onchidella celtica
TATTTACTGTTTTAGTCAATTATTCACAATAAAAAGAGATAACGGTGGTTAATGGTTTCACGAACTTCATACAAAAACAAAATGCCACAAGTTTCAACCCCTCAGCTGACACGTGTCAAGAGTAGACATCTGGACTGTTCCCATCTCCTAGGGGTGATGTTCTAGCAAACAGCGATATACATGTATTAGCAAAACTTGAAAACTGCACACCTTCATCAAATGCATTAAAGACTGAAATGGATTACTCAGATTTTGTGAGTGATCCCACTGGTCTGATCAGTGCCTGAACACGGCCATCAACGACTCTTTTGATTTATACTGTCAAGTATTTCTTTGATTCCAGTATCCTGCAGGGGCATGGCTAAGAATGAATCCAGCCATATACACTATTGTATTTCCACTGAAAGTCACATCTCCTGCTCGAATACCAAATGGAAAGTTACAGTGTCTTTAAAAAATACATGTCGATTTGATATGTACAATATCAGGACCCATGGCAGCGAGATATCACAATAATTTGAGTCGTCACTCTGCCTGCTGATAACAGAGAAAAACAAATAAATGTAACTGAAACCTTTAGAATAATGGAAACCGTTGAAAGCACAACAAAAGCAAAAGGAGCTTTTCGACTGCAGACATCACATGCCAATATACGCAGTTGAAGACAAAGTCATGTGTGGAAACAGTCGGCAAGACACACTGAAGCGGACAAGTCAAACTCCAAAATGGTTTGGACCAAGAAGAGTTAAAAATGCGATCGTCAAAGGAACACATAAGCTTGCTGGTCAATCTTCACTGCTTCAAATCTGTAGCCCATAGTCGAGAAGTTGCATCTGCCTCTGAAGACTGCTGACACTGGGGCTGATGTGATGATCACGACAGTTTCAACTTCCCAAGTATGGCATGAGCTTTACACCCCCACCTCCCCCCCCACACACACACACCCTCACCCCACCCCCACTTCAAATGGCAGAAAGAACATGCTTTTCTCTTCGCATCATTTTATCATCTGTTCCTGAGGGCCATGCGACCAGTGACATTCTCTACCTTTTCTGGTCCAGTTAGGACCAAATCTATGACACCCGACAGGAACTGACCATTCCGAGCTATCTCATTCTGTTTGTCTTTTTATCTTCACATACAAATACATATTCATACACACCCAGACACACATATAAGAATTGTAGGTAAATATTACGATAAAAGCAACAAATAAACAAATGTAAATCAACAAATAAAATATGCACAAAAAAAAAACAAATTTGTATAAATTTGACACAACCCCCGCAACAGAAATAAATCGATATTTTAAAATGTAGATTGGAACAGCAAATGAAGAAGTAAGGCTGAACAAAAAAAAAGAGGGAGAGAACAGAAAGACAGAAAGGAAAAGAGAAAAGGAAGAAATCAAACAACAACCATGTCAGTAGTATTGATACATGGGGCTTCCCTTGCCGTTCTTATTTCTCTCTTACTCTGGTTTAAATCTCTGAAATTATGGGTTATTAGGCTGCAGAGTAAAATACATTTCCATAGATATTGGCTTCATAACTTTACACATTCCGTTTGTACGACATGTATTTGGTCGGGGGAAACATTTACTTCATTGCACATGTATTTATTCTAGGGGGGACGTTTGCTATGAAGCAACAGTTCTGGGGGGAACTTTTACTTCATAGTATCTGGTCCGTGGGGGGGGGGGGAGGGGAGATAAAGTGCTATGAAGTATTTGTTCCCCCAGATCTTTTACTTCATAGTAAACGTTCCCCGGGACGAACTACAGCGTCACCCCAAAAAACTGTCATAAATCGTTCTTGATACAGAATTAGGACTCGAGGGTTTTTATGGTGAGATTTCATCGAGTTTTCAAGGCTTCATGTGAAAATTATCAAAAATCTTCATTTTTCGGGAAATGCAAGGTGGAACTTTTACAATGAAGTGGTTGTTCCGGGTGACATTTTACTATGAAGTACATGTTCCGGGGGAACGTCCACTCGGGGGACCAAATACTTCGTCACACCGGCAAATTTTGATTTAGACAGGATCTCCTTTATCTTGGCCGACACCCCACCGCTAACGGACAAAAGTCATAACGACATGAAAAGAAAACTGGTCAATAGTATCGACTATTATAATGACTGGCCAATCGCCAAATAGCCTGATCAGGAGATCATATGCCAGCTTGTTTGTTTGTTTATTTGAGTTTTGGGAATAACGGTGCGTCCGCACGATAATTGCCACTTTGCTCCTCTCGTGGTTTTTTCGTTATCTCACTTTGGCCTAGCTTTCAGCCCTCAGTTGCCTATCGATAAGATCAAATAACGTATGTCTTTATCGTTTGCTTGTAGAGTTCGACCTATTTCAGATATATGACAAGATCCGGTGCGGGTCCACATCAAAAATTAATTCTTTCATGGATCCGCAGGCATAATACTTTCTTCTGATGTGCCAGCTTATGAAAACTTATTGTGTGGGCTGTGTTCCCGGCTCTGGGGTCGGACAATGGACTCGGGACACACGCAGCTGTCTCATCTATGGAAATGATAACTGCCAGGAATTAAGTAGCCGTAAATTTCTTTCATTACAATGTAGGATCTAAATTTTTTTAACTTTTTAACTCCATAGACGGTAAAAAAATTCATTAAGTATTTAATATAGCTTTTAAGTTTATAATTCCTTTTCAACTGCCAGCAACCTATAACGGGGGTAACAAAGTCCCGGATGCACATCGCACCTTGGAAAACCCTCCGCAGAACTTTTAGAAGCAAATTCCTCATAATTTCACTCTGTAGTGGAAATAGCCAAGACACCGTCAACCCGGGCTAATGGTGTCCTGGACAAAATATCGTTTTTAACTTGTAATGCAATATATAAATATTTGTAAAGGGATAAAGCCCCTGAGGGGTGGGTGGCGGGCGGGAGAAAGCTACAAATCAGCTCTTACTTGGCCTTACTTTCTCCTTTCTCTTTTTCCTCTTGTGCCTCTTCCTGGCGTCTACTAGTAACGAAGTCTGCGATGATGACATCAGCGATGACAGGCAGACAAAGAAAACCACAAACCAGTAACAGACAAGAATAGGGGCTAGCTGGTAAGTCTAATTGATCAATAAAGCATGAAAGTATACTATAATCCGGGTTACCCACCGGGGTGGGGGGGGGGGGGCACGTTGGTCTAGAGGCAAGGTGCTTGCCTTTCATGCCGAAGGTACCGGGCTCGATCCCTGGTCGATGCAGGCATGTTGGAATTTATTTTGGGGGGGGGGGAAATTACTGTCCCTGATCCTATGGTAGGTAGGATCGGGCACCCAGTCTTCTCGGATAAGGATGAAAAACTCGAAGGGGCCGTGTGCACGTTGATCACGTTAAAGATACGTTGGCAGGTGGAAGTCAAGAACAGCAGGCCGAACAAGACCACTGCCAGGCACAATTCTTAAAAAAAAACTAATCCATACCACAGAAACAAGAACAAGAAAAACCAAAAGAAACCAAGAAAAGTGAGGTGGAAATGCCAAGTGCAGGAAATCTCCTAAAATAAAGACCTAAACACTACCCCGTTCCATCGAATTTCTAGATCATCCAAGGGGAAAAAATTGTGGAGGGAGTAATTCATTGTGGTGTAATTTTGGCCCTTTTTTGTTGGACGCTACAGCCTAAATGGAAGTTTCAAAAATTATCAAATTAATGTTCTAAAGTGTCAACTAATCCAGTCCAATCGCTTTTATATCGACCGATTGTATTGATTCAAGTTCTATGTACTTTTAAATAAAAAGTTGTAAACATATAAAATACAATGATCTTTGTTTTGGCTCCCTGTAGAAAGCCTACCGCACCGGTAACGATGTATTAATATGCGTTCAGTTCGGTGGGGGCAATTTCCCTACTATAAATGAGCGCGCTCTGGTGCGCATGACATCTGTAGTAAGTCTGTAGAATATGGGAAGCTTTCTAGACCAAAAAGAGAGAGAGAGAGAGAGATGGGTTCACAGGTTTATCCCGGCTAATGCCGGGAACCTCATCTAGTAATATAAATGAAAGTTTACAGAGAAAGATACAGAAGAGTGTTTTTTTTTTTCATTCACCACTTTGTCTCAACAAGACATTCGAGGTGGATGTGTGCCATTTTTCATTAAATGTTTATGTAATGATGCCTAAGATAATGTGTACCATGTATGTGCCTATAAACACTCAGTGAAAGAGAATTTCCCTCAAGCGTTAATAAAGTGATTCTTATTTTATCTATCATTAACACAACGGCCAAGCCCCGATGACTCAAAACTCCCTATAAAAGTACTCCATCTGTCTAGTGTCTACACGATAAGGAAAGACACAGTCAACTGCATATTTTACCATTTTTATTAAAGCGAGCCGATGTTGAATGTAATAATAAAAGGCAGAAGTGCATTCGCCTGCCACAATAACCCAGTACAATTAACAATTAAATCAATTAACGACAGCTGAAGTGAGGATAAAAGAGACTTTAATTTTGGCGCCACCTGTGGTAACATTGAACTAATGATAAATACTTAACCGTTTCAATATTTTATCTCATCTTTTATTGATCTAATCATTTGCGACAGAGGTAAAAATTCAGCAGTGTGTTCTTTCAACCACGCGTTTGAAGCACACATCCATAACGTGTGTAAACTCCATTTTCCCAATTTTTTTAAAACCCACCCTTCCCAAACCCCGCACCTGATTACACGTCGCGCTTGTTTTACAAACTTCCCCTCCTTCCCCTCCCCCACCCCCTAAGCCCCTCCTTCCGTGCGGCCATTAGAATGGCTGTTCTGAGAGAGAGGTCCCTTGTAGTTTATTGTATAGTAATGTATTACTGAACTGTGAACGCAATTCATTATTTTCCCTGTTCGGCTTTGTAAGTAGACCGAGGTCCCCTAACAGAAATCAATATTAAAATTATGAGGCTCTAGCGTTCTGAAACTTTCAGTTGTGTTTGTGTCATCCTAGTATTTAATTATTTAATGATTCATTTATTTATTTACTTATTTATTTATTTGTTTATCTATTTATTTATTCAATTATTTATTTATTTGTTTCTTTATTATTTATTTATTTGATTATTTATTTATCTATTCATGCATCCGTGTATTTGTATTCCACATAAAATTCACGGAGTCATGCAGACAATGGTTTTCAGACGAAATCGCATTTCAATCTGAGCCCCCCCCCCCCCCCCCCAAAAAAAGACAGAGAAAAAAAAAGTCTGATAAAGAAAGTACTTCAGTTATTTACTTCTCCTGAAAAATACGTAAAAACCGAGACATGATACTTTGCTGCGGACCCCTCGATTTTAACATAAAAGTATTCTAGTATAGTACTTTGACCAGCCACAAATAGAAACCCTTTGTTTTTCTTGCAACACTTTTCTTCAGCTGCAAGTCATGACAACACAAACTTATTAAGGACAAAGAAACAATAACTATAGCCTTTTTTTTTCTAACGTATTCAAAATGACGATATAGATCTAGTTACTTTTGCAAACTTCCAACTTTGCAGTATTCAACCCTCTGTTTGTCTGTCTGTCTGTCTGTCTGTCTGTCTGCCTGCCTGCCTGCCTGCCTGCCTGCCTGCCTCTTGCCATATTTCATAATAATTACCTAGTAGTAATGCTGTACATCCGGATTGAAATCAAGCAATATCAAAAGCTTGGATGGAGACTTCAGACAACCACACAAAGACAAAACGACGAATTGCAAAATGGCAGAATACTGATGGATAACAAGTCTCCTGTTGTCTGAACACTTGGGGGAGCTCCCTCATAGAAAAAATAGGGTTGTATCAAATCGTTGGCTGATTCGATCTATTGGGCATCACATCTGAGGGATGCTGATTAATAATATATGTTCTAGAAGCTCTATCCACTGGAGTGCTATTGGATTCATAGCCAGAAATTAGATTAGTGCACGCAAAGCCACTCTCTAGGGCAAAGCCACTCCTGTTATTGGGCTATTGAATATATTCATTAAACGACAATCCGCGACAGATTTGCAATAACGATTGGACCAAAAGTAACATAATTTTGACGTCCGGGGCATTTTCTTAACCTACGCTAGGTCTTTCTATATCTGTTTCCCACTGTATTCAACCACATTGTCAAATTAGCAGAAAAAAATAACAACACACAAACTAAGAATAAATTTACTATTGTAATTGCAAACAGCTGCATTGTTGAATTTTAATTAGCACAATCGGCCGGTTTTAAAACACGAAAGGCTTGCTCAGTTTTGTCTGATCTCTAAGAAATGTTTATATATTAATAGATATAATATTTGAGACATTTACATGACATCATGCAGAAGGAATACTTCGGTAATTTAGTTGTTGTTTATTTCGTTATCGATTTTCAAAATTTTCTATGTGAGGATCATGTAAATTTTGTCATTGTTCGCCTTATTTTCTGGAAAATTTCAAAAAAGGTGAAAAAACATTTCCGTATATATTTTTTTCCAAGTCCTGTTTTCAGGTTTAATTAAATGTACCAAACATTTGACCGAAGTTTCTTGGAAAGGACTTTTAAAAGAAAAGTAATTCTCAATATTTGTGTCAAAATGACCTGTCCTGAAAATCGTATTTCAAGTCTTTGGCCTGTAACAACTCATAGATTTACTTATACGACGTTTTCATATATTGTTTACTTCAACCAAAAACGCGTATTTTCTGTGTCCACAAATTAATAACCAAATTACAAAAAAAAAAAAGGAGAAAAATTAATCACGTTATTCTAAAAATAGAAGTAGATCACCATACTGTTGTTTGATTGGCTGTCTGAAATAACTTTCACCAGATCGAGGACATCGTGAGCAATCTCCCACATGTCGGGCGGGGCTCAATGCACAAATGTACCAGTAGCGAAAGATCAAATATTAGTGATTTTGTTTGTTTCTTTGTAAAATATTTGTCTGAAATCTCAACAAATGGAGGAGTGCATATTTTGACTGCTGTTGTAGCACAAATGGGATCGTCTAAGGAAATTAATGACTTTTTTTTTATTCTAGAGACAAGAGAGTACCTTAAAAAATAACAATAACAAAGATACCGCGTCAAATATTTGACATCAAAAGTACGTCTCAAATTGCTGCGCCCCCAGTATATGATAATAGTACTAATTTTTGCAATTGTATTTTGTGTTTTCTATACTTCTTTAACCCCATTTGGGAAATTTGCCTTAGTGTCATTATAGCCTAGTTACAACTGGAGCAGACATGTCCTCGCCACAGAGCAGCGTCATAAATGAAGACCATTTACGAGGATATAGCGCCTGCTCCAAAAAATTGCTGTATGCGCTTTACAGAAATCTTGTTGTCCCCATAGATCTGCAACTCAACCCCCCTCTGTCTCTCTCTCGCTCTCTCTCTCTCTCTCTCTCTCTCTCTCTTTCTCTCTCACTCAGTCTCTCTCTTTCTCTCTCCCACTCACTCTCTCTCTCGCTCGCTCGCTCTCTCTTTCTCCCTCTCTCTCACTCACTATCTCTCTCTTTCCTTTTCTGTCTATCTCTCTCTCTCTCTCTTTCCTCTTTTTCTCTCTCTTTCCTTTTCTCTCTCTCTCTTTCTTTCCTGCTCTCTCTCCCTTTCTTGCTCTCTCTTCTTCTCTCTCTCTCTTTCTTTCTCTTTCACTCACTCTCTCTCTTTCCTTCTCTTTCTCTCTCTGTTTCTCTCTCTCTCTTTTGCTCTGTCTCGATCCCTCACTCACTCTCTTTCCTTCTCTTTCTCTCTCTCTCTCTCTCTCTTTCTTTCTGTCTCTTTCTCACGCACAATCTACTGAATACACTCTTATGCCAGATATACATACAAGATGTCAGTCCCACAATTTATTTTTATGGGATACAATATCAAATTTCAGTGTCTGTTCATGTGAGATGATGCATAATTGGTAAAAATGAGATGACCTTCCAGAGTACTTGAATAACAAAACTGTTTCTTAGAATTTGTGTTATTGTCTAGATATCTAATTACTAAAGCGTTTGTTTAATCTTGAAAAACTTTAGTTGGGAATAATAAAGAGTATAATATGCTTTCCTGGAGGATGAAGTATGTTATTTTGTGTATGTTATGACTTCGGTTTGCGGGAAAGTTGTGAAATGAGGCGTGACTGCCACCTTTAGTATTTTGTGGCATCTGATAGAATGATAAAAGATTAAACAGCATTTTTATCTCTTGAGACATGTTTGTATTTGGAAGCGCAGTATGGAACTGTATTCATGATGCGTATCGAGAGCGTCGTGGTAAACTATCGTAATTCGACTTTTTTTTTTTTTTAATTGACATACTTGATCATGCTTGTACCCTCGACAGTCCGCACATTGTGTTAGAAGTTGGGGGTTAAAGTTTGAAAACTAAAGATTAATTGATTTATTTTTTTTTATTTGGGGGGAGGGGGGGATGGGGTATAAATCCCTTAAGTATTAAATGAAATAGAGAAAGTCATTCAGATTTTGTTGTTATTGTTTTTTGTTTTTTGTTGTTGTTTTTTTTTTTTTTTTGCTTCTCCTGAAAAAGAAATTCGTTAAACCCGAGCTACGAAAGTTTAGCACGCGCCCCTCGGTATATAAACAGTGATACGCAGCGAATGTGTCATGGCAGAGGATACGTTGGTCAAGAGGCAAGGTGCTCGCCTCAAATACCGAAGGTTCGATCCCAGGTCGGTGCAGGCATGTTGGAATTTTGGGAGGAAAATTCCTGCCTGATTCTTTGGTGGGCACCCAGTCTTTTCGAATAATGACGAAAAACTCGGACGGGCCATGTGCACGTTGCGCTCGTTAAAGGTACCTTGGCAGTTGGAAATCGAGAAGAACAGGGCCACTGCCAGGGCAAAATTCTAAAAAAAAAACAAATAAGAAACACCTAATCTCCACTACTAAAACACACAGAGACAAGAACAAAAAAATAAAAACAAGAAAATTGAAGTGTAAATGCCAAGAGCTGCGAACCTCCTAAAATAAAGACCTAAAACACGAATTTGTCATGACTTGGCATGGAAACAAGAGGTGTTGAAGTAACTCTGTTTTCATGCGTCCATGTCTGGGCCATAAACAACTTCCTACCTCATTGCCGTGCTGCATTCTGGAAAAATCGCCGTCTTTTTTTCCTGGGAAGATCCGAGGGGAAAGACCAATACTGACGGGAAAATGCATCTGCGCAATTGCCTAAATAGACTAAGGTTGTGTTTTCATATGTACGGAAACGAAAACGTCAAAGATTCACCAGAGAGTAAAAAGAAAGAGTGTTTCCATGTGTAGGGAAACGTCATAAAAATAATATTCTTTCTATTTCACCACTTGAGTGGTTTTTTGACTTTTCCGTTGCTGTTTCCGTAAACATGAATACCCAGCGTCAGTGTTATTTCAACGGGAAAATCCCGCCTGTGAAAATGTTATCAAGAAATGTGAAATTTCTTCAACGATGTTAAAAGGTGTTTTCTTTGCAAGAATACGGCGTTTGTTTGTTGTTTTTTTGTCAAAGACATTCAGAGTTGCGGTGGCCAATCCCTCCTAAATTGGTTTTAGGTCTTTATTTTAGGAGGTTCGGGGCATTTAGCATTTACACCTTACTTTCCTTGTTTTGTTTTGTTTTTTCTTGTTGTTGTTTCTGTATGTTTTTGTGGTAGGGATTAGTTTTTTTAGTATGTTTGTCCGCGCAGCGGCCTTGTTCACTCTTCTTGTCTTTCAACTGCCAAGGTATCTTTAACATGCACAATGTGCACACGGCTCTTCTGACTTTTTCGTCCTTATCCGAAAGGACTAGGTGCTTGAGCTTACCTACCATAGGATCAGGGACAGGAATCTTCCACCTCAATGGTTGCATCCGGAGGGGTTATAGCCATGGCTGTCTTAGCATTATTTGGGGTCCCTGAGCAAATCAATGGGCTGCGGTCCCCCTTTTCAAAAATCAACGCCAATGTGCATGCATGAGCCCCCCTTAACCTTTGGGGCCCCTAGGCAACTGCCCAGTGTGCCCATGCGTTAATGCGGCTCTGATTGTGGCATTCGTTTCTGTGGGCCCGCTTGACTTACATTGCATTCGTCAAAAATTGGGCTCGTCCGTGATAAATGAATAAATAAATAAATCTTATCTAGTATAAAAAAAAAAAAGAGTTGAGCCAGCCTAAGCAAACTTCAGTCAAGCCTGCAGACCACCTAGTGCTATATATGACTAAAGCTGGGTTCTCATGTGTACGGAAACGGAAAAGGCAAAAAATCCCTCTTATAGTAAAATGAAAGAGTGTTTCCATGTGTACGGAAACGGCGTGCGGAAACATATGTTCTATTTCACTACTTGAAGGCTCTTTGACGTTTCCGCTGCCGTTTCCGTTTCCGTATACATGAGAACCCAGATTTAGAGCATCTATATGTGTGAAACTGAAAGTTTGTATAGATGAGAGTGCGTGTTTTAGTATGAGATTTGGAAAGTGTATGCAAGAATCATTGATGCAATGTACAGCGCATTGAGTCATAATTTTATTAGAAATGCGCTATAGAAATTCTATTTATTATTATTATTATTATTATTATTATTATTATTATTTGGCAACGTATGTTGCTGAAATTTTGCACAAAAGTAAAAAAAACAATTTGGACTAATCGCTCTTGCCGTTCTTTTTCAGATTTTGAGACTTGAAATAGTGGGGAAGTATTTTTTTGAGTTTGCATTGGGTCGCTAATTTCTCCCGCAATCCATTCTTTTCCATGAACACATGACGTTATCACTTCCTGCGATGTGTCCACTATCAAACACACTGACCCTTGAGCAAATTATTGCCATTTCATGAGGATGTGACGGGGTTTTGCGTCGAGCATAAACGCGCAAAGGGAGTGCAGAACGGCATTTCTAACACAAACAACAACAACAACAAACGAAATAAACCTAAAGGAACAGGCAAAGTGAAGCAGATCGCGACAGCGCCCCCCCCCCCCCCCCAAAACTGAAACTAATTTTTTTTAAATGTTTCTCCCGGGCAGGGCCGGATAACTCAGCTAGTAATATAATTATTTTTTTTTAAAGTCGCGGGATTTTTAACAAGACCTTCATACAGCTCGGATTTGCATGAAATTTTACAGGTGCCTTCTTTTTGGCCTGTGGGAGGATCTTTTTTAGATTTGGAGACTTGAGTAGGAAAGAAAGATTTCTTTTGGGATTGCTTTGTGTCACTGATACACGGCCCGCTTTCCTTTATTTTCACGAACACACGTCGTCATAAGACCATGACGTCGTCATTCTCTGCCTGTGCTGTTGAACACACTGCCCAGTGCCTCGAACGCTGACGGATGCGTGTGGCATTAACGAGCAAAGGGAATGCAGTAAGATTTATCTAAACGAAAATAAACAAACAACAAAACCTAAATAAATCTGAAACAACTAACAGGGTGAAGCAGATTCTTCGAAATCAGCCAGAACTGAAACAAGTAATTAGATTTATCCCGGACAGGGCCGGGTACCTCGGCTAGTAAATAAATAAATAAATAAATAACAGTACGACGTTATAGAAACAAAACAAAAAAGTATGTTGTACGTTATGTATTGTCACCCACGTTGAAAGTGGGCGGCTTGCTCATTCGTTCATTAATCAACCAATCTCCAGTGACGTTCGAGCGTTAATATACTTGAACTCAACGGTGTTATTAGACACAACTTTCTTGTCAGAATTCGTTCAGCCCAATGAGAGAAAATGGCCATCCAACTAAGTATTCTGTTGTGACATACCATGCAAAAGGCTGAATCTCACCATTGTCCGTTCGAGATTACAAAGACAACAAAAGCAGAATGCTGCTTGGGACCGGATTATTCCTCAGTGTACATTTTCCCTCGGGCTTCCATGGGCAATGTCAACATCATGATTCGATTGAAGATTGAGAAATGACAGATGATGAAAGCTTTATATAAATAAAATGTCGTTTTCGGTTATCGAAAATTCCTGACAGATTTGACATGGACCTTTTTCATGTTGTGACAGAACCTGTTAGATTGGAAAATAAAGCGTGAAAAGGCAAAATACGCGGCGATTCAGAGTTTCTGAAAGCCCCAGCAACAATGTCAGAATGCACTTCCAATGATAAATACAAACATTTTTACATCCGTGAAGTCGTTATTACCGTCTCGCCGTTGTTGATTTTACCAGTACAGTGTACTATTCATACCAAAAGCGTGTTTCAAAGTAAATTCACTATCATTTTCTGTAAGTGCAGATCAGAGCAGCCTTTAATTATTTTATTTCATAGATCACCGAATAAAATGAGGAAGGAATCACTGAATAAAAGTAAATAAGTAATAATAGTAAAAGTAACTGCTGATAGCAGAATGTGTCCTGCTACTTTTCGCCAAAAATAAGTGGATAACAAAATAAAACGGCTTTTGTACTCTTTACCTTAGCTTGGTTTGATCTTTTTAATCATGTCTCAGCCGCAACACCGCATCTACGTCGGACCGACCTCAAGTTCGGTCATAGGAATGACATCATTCCGACATAGGTCCTCTGATTACAACATCACGCCGCCGTCAGTTTGATGTAAGAAATTCTCACCCACGCTAACCCTACCAATCCTAGATATATTTGATTGTCAGTTCTATTGCTCTTTTTTCTCATGTGGTCCAAATGGATGTGGGCAAATTCCAGAGAAACTGACATGCTAACTCTTGGGTGCAATCTTTGACGTGTTAACACGTCACCGGATTATAATGTGGGGGCCTGTACGTACACTACACTCTAAGGAACATGGATTGTGATACTGAATACATGCTATTTGATATCCTGGCGTCGATCATTGATGTAGATGTATAACTGTAATCTGAGTGTGAGACCCGTATTAACAGAGCATAGGGCAATTGGTTTGTTTCCTCCTCGTCATCAAAAACTGAGTTGTAGAGCGCCATGCAATGCTCGGCCGCTAAAAAAAAAATATTTTGGAGAAGCGACAATTTCTGCAACGTCAAGTGATGCAACAACCTCCCCACCCCCACCCCCCTCCCCCCTCCCCACCACATACACATACACATAATAAATGATTTTACTGAGCTAGGATGGAGCATTCTGTTACCATCACGGCACGGTTTGTGTGCTTGTCGTTCAATGTTTTGTTCTTTTTGTTTATTTTATTTTGCACCACTGTACAGTTCATTAATTAATGATCTGAACCCTCAGGAATGCTCTATGGACTAATCCTGAGAAAACTCATAGATGTGTCAATTTTGTGTCAACTGTTTTTTTTTGGGGGGGGGGGTCATTTTTTAAATCTCTATTCTGGAAATGATCTACAGCTTTTGGCGGTCAAAAACACGACAGATTATGAGGCAGTTGCCATGACACATAGCCCTAATGACATGGTCTTATTTGAGCTCAGGTCATGGTGGCACTGTGTTCACTCAGTGAAGAGAACAATCATTATATTCTGTAATGATTATGTAGAGAATACTGTTTCACTAGTCGGCAGAGTTTGGATAACTTTACAATTCCTTTGGACCAAAGGACTTGCCCCTGTATTGTTTTCTTATTGGGAATAGTTTATTGTACATAACAAAGCAGCAGATTAAACAATTCAGAACCATGCAGAGAGCAATGGAAAGATAGGTTCTCAAAGTAAAGCTTAACGATAAAATCCATCACGTTGATATTCGGAGACAAACCCAGACTACAGACATTGGAAAATCTATACTAAGACAAAGATGGAAAATAGGCTGACCATATCGGAAGAATGAAAGATATCAAATAGACAAAGCGTTGCACTGACTGTAGGCCTAGAAAAGGAAAGAGGACAAGAGAACTCCCTGAGACACGATGGAGAGATGATAATTATTGTGCAAACAGGTGGACAGGCATGGACAAGACCGATGGAAAACAAAAGAATGGAGATCGCTGGCCGAGGGCTACTACATCCTGCAATGGACGGACAAGGCCGAGAAAGATAAGACAAGTCATCAGCACAAAATCTATAGTAAAACTTGTGAAGATTGTGTTGCTGTCGCGTTTTCATGTACCGGTATATGGAGAATCTCTTTCTCTATGTGATAGATATTAGCTGCGGTGGAAACAGAAAGCAAGGGAGGCGCCGCCCATACGACTAGCATAGAAGAATTAGAAATCTAAGATCTATTTGTAGCCGGATACAAGGTCCACACGCTCGACTTTCGTCATAATTATTGTGTTTCTTAACACTAAAAATTTGGTCTCCATAGTTACGCTTTTTATACGCTTGGCTTCATCTTTGCGAAATTCAGTACCTTAATTATGAGCATGCGTAAACATCCCAGACCATTTCACTCCTACTATTCTTCTCATATTATGCTGGGACACATCCCATCTCCTTTGGGCATACATACTTTAAGGTTGGCCCCTTACAACACGATATTACAATGAATACAAGTGGCCAGAAGCTTTTTTTCAGATCACTCAATAATATTAGCTGCCTTGTGCTTGGTGGCGGAGGAGAATGGCATAAAAGGCTGTATCCCACGAAATCCTCACGTCGACCGTAGAGAAGGAAACTGAGATCAAAACAATATGCAACATTCACACGGTTCATAGGACAGGACATGAATACGTGGCAAGAAGCCTTCCTTTAATTCAGTTCATAATATTATCTGCCTTGTTTTTCATGGGGATCTCGTTGATGGACGAAATCGCGGCAGAAGGCCGTATCTCACAAAGAGAAAGAAATGAAAAAAACATAAGACTGTTGCCACATAATGGTAACACGGCTCTCAGTGCAAAATATGAATACAAGTGACAGAAAACCTTCTTTCAGTTCAGAGTATCATCATTCTGCCTTGTGGTTCCGTGGAGATCTGACGGCGGGGGAAACAGGGGTTACAGGCCGTATCCCATAAAGTTCTCAGATCGATCATACTCGCATGCTTGGCCAACATTGTTGAAAGAGAAAGGTGCCATCAAGTATGCACCGGCTGAAGCCCAGGGAAAGGCCTGCACATTAATTATGCACGCTGGTAGATGCCATCAGACCGTTACATTGTAGCATACAGAAATTAGGTTGGGTTGAGAGGTCGATGGATAGAGAAACGCCCGCTGTTAAGGGGTTGGGGGGGGGGTGAGGATGGTGGGGGTGTATGATGAAAGCTTGGGTAGGGTTGGAAGGATAGTGGTAGAGGTAGGGTGGTCGGGGAACGGTGTAGGGGTGAAATGGTACATGTTTAAAAAATGATCACAGGAGATCATGCAACAGATGGTGCTTGAAGTAAGCTTGACATTAACTTTCAAAACGTTTCATGTCGTGCAAAAATTTCAAACATAAAGAAGCATCATTATCATCTCTTTCTGATGGTCGAAAACTTCACACATGGGGCTCCAACTGGCACTGGGGGCCAGACGGGGGAGGGGGAGACCGCCATCAAAGAACCTGGGGAGAAAAGTAAAGAAAACAACCAAAAAAAGCAAAAAAAATGAAGGAGATGGGGGGAAAGACTTTGATGTCAGAACTGTAGAGCTCGAGCAGGCCTGCTCAAAATATTTAAAGTATTCAGAAATAATATTTTCGTAAGCTTATGGAGAGTTTGCGGTCTGGCGAAACTTCTGAGATACTCACCATAAGAGAAATAATACTGATACATCTACTAAATTGACCATAGAATACTGGAGAGAGAAGACCAAAGGCTTGATTTGAAGACACAATGATATGAAAATTTGAACTGCTGAAAAAGAAATATATTCCTGCCTCTTTTGACAACTGTTCACCCAAGGGCAACTGTCAACGTGAGGACATCACAGATGCCGCAATGCTACACACCCATTCCAATCGATCATATTTGCGTCATGTTGCAGCACCTGACATTAGACGCCGCCTGGGATCCAGCAGCGGGACAAAGAGAAAGATATGTTTTTTGTTTTTATTTCAGCCAGAACTTTTCTTAAACGGTTTTTTAAATATAATTATTATTTGTTTGGGTGGGGCTTTCCAAGCTGAAAGAATACCACGGTGTTTTCAGTACTCTTCACTTCCCTTACGTTCTCAAGATCTCTAGCGTCGCCTAAAAACAATGAAATTGACACTCAGTGTTTCTAAAGTCCAGTGCCGGGTTTACCATTAGGGTAGGTAGGCTGAAGCTTGGGGGGGGGGGGGGGGGTTGGCGGCCTCAGGCCAATCTGCATAATATTTTGTGACATGCGTAGCCTTTTCTTACATATTATGATGTTACAATGCACTGTAGTTTCTGAACGATTCTTTTTGTAATTTTCCTAGCTCATGTCGTCTGGAGAAGGAATTGCAAAGTGAGGAATTTTAAACATCTATCGTCATCATCATCATTGGCGTCACTCAAATGTTTAAGAACACTGCCACCATCCTCTAGGCACGAAGGTGGGGCACTGAGAGGGGCCTCACAGCTAGAATAGCCTAGGGCTTCTCTTCATCTAAATCCGGCCCTGCTGATGTCATAAGAACCGAGCGGGGAGAGACGGCATTTTTTTTATCAGCCCAAGGGTGATATTTGACGAAACTGAGGTTTTTGGTTAGTTATAATCCATCAGAAAAAAAAAAGTAAGGCGATTAGAAGTGTATGTGCCTGACACTAATTTTTTTTTCCTTCGAAAGATTTGCATAAAGTCTGTGTCTGCGAGACTTGCACTGCACAATGATCGACGAACAAAAAAAGATTTGTCATATTTATAATCCCTTACATATCTCTTCTAAGTCTGTTTAAATTATTTAAATCATGAATAAATTGCCTTGATGAGTTTAATTGTAAGTGCATTATGACAAAATCCGACTTACTTACCAATTTGACCAGACAGGTCACATTGACAAATTTCAACATCAAATTTCCTTTCCCAATAGAAGGGGTCAATATCGCGTGCCAAAGGGGTAAATTGGCTGACCTGGATTTGTTAAAAAATAATAATAATAATAATAATAAAATGCAAAATATCCCCTTTATCGGTTGTTTTATGGTATTTTATTATAATAGAAGCATAAATTTTTTTAAAAAGTGTAAGACTCAAATTGCTGAACAAACAAGGTTGGGTTAAATTTACGTTCAAAAAGGTACCAAGGGGACCGGACGTAAAAGGTTGGGATCTCCTGCGGTTGACGCAGTCATTTCAAGCTTAGCTAGCCATAGACCAGTTTTCTCGAATGTACACTGTTTCACCTCACATTTACAGCCAATACTTATTTATTTACTTATTCCTTTCCAAGATTTTTAGAAAGTCCCGCATCTCTGAAACGTGGACTGAGTGATGATGGACCCAAAAAAAAAAAAATCATGCTTATTCACAAGAATGTTGTTAGTGGTACGTAAGTGTCCCAAGTTTTTTGCCCTAGGGGTATCTTAAAACTTTTTGTGACTCCAGAGCTAGAGAGCTCCTCCTGAAATACTCCTAACAACAGCCTTAATTAATTACTCTTTCAGACTTTCTGTTTGTTTCTCTCCTGTTGAAACGGAAGGGGCAGGGTTAGTGATTCGAGAAAATTTAGCGTTGAGGATTTGGTCGGGGTTAGGGACAGGTACGATACGTACTCGCGGCTAGCGCAAAACTCTCCGGGTGCGTGCATACTTAGAACAGCCTATTCATAAACGAGGGTTAACATTTTATATCCAATTTTATTCGGTGCTTTTATATGCCTGTAGATATGGAAGACACAGTGTGTGTCGCTTTATTTCATAACCCAATAAAACTATTCATGTCGACCGCGTTGCAGTTATTGCAATTACTTGAATTTTCAATAAGGTTACAAATTTCAAACTCGATTTTCTCAATTTGACTATTTTGAACATAAACCATTCTGGTTGCCAACCCTTGATTAATATCTCCACTTGTTGTTTAGTTAGATAAACGAAATTTGATATAGGAATTATAAGCCCAATTTGAAGTGTAAGCAGGTCAAAATTCGTTGAAATTGCTTGATCTTCATGGGAACTTATCTTTGAGACCGAGCTCGTAAACTATCTCTCACCTTGTCAGTTACAGAGGAAGAACACTTATCTTTGAGACCGAGCTCGTAAACTATCTCTCACCTTGTCAGTTACAGAGGAAGAACACTTATCTTTGAGACCGAGCTCGTAAACTATCTCTCACCTTGTCAGTTACAGAGGAAGAACACTTATCTTTGAGACCGAGCTCGTAAACTATCTCTCACCTTGTCAGTTACAGAGGAAGAACACTTATCTTTGAGACCGAGCTCGTAAACTATCTCTCACCTTGTCAGTTACAGAGGAAGAACACTTATCTTTGAGACGGAGCTCGTAAACTATCTCTCACCTTGTCAGTTACAGAGGAAGAACACTTATCTTTGAGACGGAGCTCGTAAACTATCTCTCAACTTGTCAGTTACAGAGGAAGAACACTTATCTTTGAGACGGAGCTCGTAAACTGTCTCTCAACTCGTCAATTACAGAGGAAGAACACTTATTTTTGAGACCAACAGCTTGTCAGTTACATAGTACGAAGGACACTGATCTTTGAGATCGACCTTGACAGACTATCTCTCAGCTTGTCAGATACATAGGAAGGACACTGATTTTTGAGATCAACCTCGATAGACTATCTCCCGGCTTGTAAAGAACACAGGCCCGTGCAAAGCTGATGGTAGTCCCAGGCCAAACAGGAAATGTATTTCAAACTGCTCATTAAGTATTTCTGTAATGCGTGCCAAATACACAGTCATTTATTTATCTACAATTTATGTTCTTTCAAAGCATGAGCAGCCAGCTCTTCTTCCCGGGCACCCACCGGCCTGAAGTGCGCAGTATGTGGCAGACAGTTACGTGCTCAGATTGGTCTTACCAGCCACCTTAGAAGTCACTCCGCAAACCAACAGAAGAAGAAGTTATGGTCATCACCGAGAGCGATGGACGAACATCATCAAATCGTCTTTAAAATACAAATATTTTGTACTGGTTCTATTTTGAATACCAGTAATCTTTACCCTCCTTTGCCTCGGGGGAAGGGGGGGGGGGGGACTTCCTCAGAATCGTAAGCCCATGCCACAACTAGCTCATCTACTCCCCAATTCTCCCCTCTCCTCCTCCCCTCTCCTCCTCCTCCCCCCCCCCCCCCCATCCTGCACTGAAGGGACCAATATTATTTTTTCAACAGTTATAGGAAGCTGCGGTAGTGTTAACTCGTCATTTCTACATGACAAAAAGAAATCTAAAGGCTCTGGCCAGGTTGTTCTAATTTAACTTTCCGTCTGAGACTTTAGTAGTCAGTTTCATGAATCGCTGAAATTAGAGAAAAGTATATCCAGCGCAACGGCTTGTGTTAATCAATTATAATATAGCGTAATTTAAAGTCTAGTTGAGCTTCGAAGAATGAAATATGTATGTCCATGTCTTACTCTACTGGGGCGGGGTCATTTCCGGTTTTGATCCAGCGTGACTGTCTGATTTCATTCAAATTAAGTTTTATTTTATTTTGTTTATTGTCAAAGTTTTATCGCCTCTTTGTTTTTCGGTGTCTTATCTCCATAACTTGCTTGTTTTACGGTGTCTGTTTTCCCATTGTTATTTGTCTTACTGTCTTTGTTTTCCTATTGTTGTTGTTTTTTTTAATCTTACTGTCTTTTTTTCCCCATTATTTGTCTTACTTTCTTCGTTTTCCTATTGTTTGTCTTTGTTTTTCTATTATTTGTCTTACTGTTTTTGTTTTCCTATTATTCGTCTTACCGCGTTTTTTTTCCTATTGTTTGTCTTACTGTGTTTGTTTCCTATTGTTTGTCTTACTGTGTTTGTTTCCTATTGTTTGTCTTACTGTGTTTGTTTCCTATTGTTTGTCTTACTGTGTTTGTTTCCTATTGTTTGTCTTACTGTGTTTGTTTCCTATTGTTTGTCTTACTGTGTTTGTTTCCTATTGTTTGTCTTACTGTGTTTGTTTCCTAGTGTTTGTCTTACTGTGTTTGTTTCCTATTGTTTGTCTTACTGTGTTTGTTTCCTAGTGTTAGTCTTACTGTGTTTGTTTCCTATTGTTTGTCTTACTGTGTTTGTTTCCTAGTGTTAGTCTTACTGTGTTTGTTTCCTATTGTTTGTCTCACTGTTTTTGTTTCGTATTGTTTGTCTTACTGTGTTTGTTTCCTATTGTTTGTTTCACTGTGTTTGTTTTCCCATTGTTTGTCTTACTGTGTTTGGTTTCCCATTGTTTGTCATACTGTGTTTGTTTTCCCATTGTTTGTCTTACTGTGTTTTGTTTACCCACTGCTTGTCATACTATGTCTGTGTTATCCAATATTTGTTGTATCTCGTCTGTTGGTCATTAATCATGAACCAGTACCACTACATATTAATTATTACATCATTATCAATAGCACATCTACATTTCAAGACTTGCCAATGCTCAGTACCACTTACTGACTAAACCTTAACATGTTACAATTGATATCAGATTACATCCCGGACCATTAATAATTACCAATACTAACGTATCTATTAAAAACAAAAAAACGAAAAAAAAACATACTTTTTCCTCCTCGCGTGGCGTCCGCCTTTGGCTCTCAATATCTGACAGACTGACAGCCTCTCAAGAGCCTTCAGCTGGAACACCCAGTGTGACGCACCAATGCACCTGGGAGGCTGTTTTTGATACCTAAGCGTACAGACGATATGGGCAGATCTGGCCAATTAGAATATCTCTGAGAGTGAGGAGAGAGAGGAGAGGAAGAAGGACACGCAGAGAAAGAGAATGGGAGGGGGAGAAGGAGGAGGGCGGAAGCAGATCAATGCAGGACAAAGAAGGGTTGATTATACTACTGCACATCGTTGGTCGGCGGTTGGAACCTCGTCAAAACTAAATTCAGTTTCAACAGCTAGAATATATCTAGAACCCTGTGGCGTGCACAGGTTTGGTGAAGCTTCATCATGCCTGGAGCCAATTCCTTGAATGTATGCCTCAAGATTCAAGTACCAGGCCAAGACACTCTTTGATTGGATGCGCCCTAAAAATGGAACCCCGGGGCCGTCGCCCCATGCCCCCCCCCCACCCCACCACCTTTCTGCATATTGTTTACTTTTGCTCGTTTACCTCCATGCTTCTCTCTTTGTGGAATTAACTTTGCCTTAACGTGTCTGTCACTTAGCCATCATGGAGAAGAAACTGAATTAATTGAATCTGACTTTTGCGCCGTTTCACCACGGCACCTGCTATTATTGTTCTTTGCACGGTCCACTGACGAAGACATCGCAGAAAACATGAAAGGTACGAAATAACCTGTGAAGAGCTATACAAAAAAAATGTAAGAAAACCCCTTTGTTCCCTATGGACTCAAAAACTACTGGACGTATTGAACTGAAATTTGGCACACACAATTGTACGATACTGACCAGTGTTCCTATGTACATAGGCATAAAAAAACTTATGGGATTCGTGAGTTATTCCAATAATGCGATAAGAATGGAACAGTAAATTTGCGAGAGCGTTTGATCCGAATTGTACGTTCGTTAACCTATGACCTCTTTCTTTGTTGATCGCTTTTCCACTTCCGGCCCCGGAATTCGATTCATAATCACAGTAGTGTCTGTGAGAGCTAGATCTAGCATGCACTGATGCAGCATGCCCCCTAAAAAACGTACTATCGGTAGGCATACAAGTCTCAAATCGCTGTAGTTTTTTTTATTGGAAATTTATTGTTTCGCCATCATTCAGATCTATTTCGAGTCATGGTTCGCCATTTTAAGGTTTCGTTATCATTACCTGCGATGTGTTCACTATCAAACACACTAACCCGTGCGCAAATCATGCAGTTGTACGGGATGCGCAGGGTGTCAACTCACAAAGGCAGAGCAGTAAGACTTATTTAAAAACAAACAAACAAAAATAAAATAAACAAATAGGAACAGGCCAGATGAAGCAGGTCCATAATAACCACCCAGAACTGAAACCAATATTCAAACCGATTTATCCCCGGCAGGGCCGGGGACCTCAGCTAGTTTTAATAAAATTTGTAAATGTATGTACATAATAATTATAACTAAAAGTATCTCAAAAGAGACATACAAAAAATTAAAATTTCTATTAGTGAGTCAGACGAGGTAAGGGTTGGCATAATGTGAAAATCAATATTCAAATTTTGTTTCAACTTTCCTTTTTAACGGTAACGTGGAATTAATGTTATTATAACCTAAATGTTTGCTCTTCCATGGACCGTCAAAAATGCTGCAGGTGCCCGGAGAATTCTGGGCATTTGATCAAATGGTGTGCGAATGTCAAATGTGTAAGAAATATAGTTGGAGAGTTCAAATTTGAGTTTGGGTTTGGAGACAGGACCATAATGTGCTAGAAAAAAGCAAGACGATAGACAGAATAGGCCCATTGCGAATGACTTCACAGAGTGTTTTTGTTTTGTACTTCCGACACCTAAAATGGCGGGTGGATCAGCTGAGGAGTGTAACTTCGAGATATGTCTGAGCGGTTAAAATGCCTGCTGGTTGCATTGCAGTTGACTGTTATGTTAGGGGTGGAAAGGATGGATCCAAGCTGGTCAGATTCCCTACCATCCGTGTAAACAAAAGAAAGGAAGTGAAAGAATTGACGGAACGTCTCCCATGTGCTTGAACGCATGTGTCATTGTTTACTGTAGTGAACTCTTTTTTTAGCTCGCCTCCGATTGGTTCGCGATGTCTGAAGTGCTCACAGTGCAAATCAGCTAACGAATCAAAATCAATGCTACCATCGCCATGGTTATGCGTCGGTCCTGACAACTAAAATGGCCGATATCCGCAATGGGCCTATAGGGGAATGACAGGACAAAAGGAGACACTGCCAGAAGCGCCCGCCATCCAGCCGTGAGAGTTTAAAAATGTGCGTGTGTGTGTGTGTTGTGTATTTGAGTGCTTCTGTGTGTGAGTTCCTGCATGCGTGTGTGCATACGAGGTGTGCGTGTGTTTGTGTGTGTGCGTGCGTAAGTGTATATTAACGCATGGGCGAATGATTCTGAAGGTAGAACTTGGTAGAAGCAAAACGGTAAGTGGGGGGGGGGGGGGTGTGAACCCTCGGGTAAATAATATTGATAATGTAAAAAGAGCCAACTGAAACCGGCCAGCAAGAAATATTACTTAAAAAAAGATTCACAAAAATTAATATTAATTTTAAAAAATTAAATTCATAACTAAATAATAGGGTAACTGAAATTAACTTAGGTTCCATATTGATAACATTTTTTTTTTTTTTCTTATATTTTGTATGCTTCTTTAATCTCATTTGGGAAATTTGCCTTAGTGTTATTACAGCCCAGTTACAACTGGAGCAGACACGTCGTCGCCATATGTTATAAGTTTTTACTTAATATTGCCCGGGGCAGCGGCCTGTTCGGCCTCCTCCTCTCCCATTTCCAACTGCCATGGTATCATTAATCTGCCCAACTTGCACACGGGCTCTCCGAGGTTTCGTCCTTACCCGAGAAGTCTAGGTGCTGGATCCTACCTAACGTAGGGTCGTGGACATAAAAGTATGAAAAAAAAAATCCCAAAATTCCAACATGCCTGCACCGACCGGGATTTGAACCCGATACCTTCAGCATGAGAGGCGAGCACCGAATTTTAAAAGGAAAATGCAAGATCAGTTTGAAATGGGGTCTACATTTTTCATCTGACATGGGCCTATAACCAACTTTGCAAGTCTGGAATTGAAAGAGGATATTGCAATAGATTGTTAGCTGTGCTTTGAAGTGAGGAATGTGTGCTTGGAGAAGAGCAATAGGCGGGGGGAGAAGGTCCAATGAACAAATTAGGAAGTTATAATCCGACTTTGCAAAATACAATGCTCTCTCTCTCTCTCTCTCTCTCTCTCTCTCTCTCTCTCTCTCTCTCTCTCTCTCTCTCTCTTTCACTCTTTCTCTCTCTTTCACTCTTTCTCTCTCTCTCTCTTTCTCTTCCTCTCTGTCTTTCTCACTTTCTCTTTCTCTTCCTCTCGCTCTCTCTCTCACTCTGTCTTTCTCCTCATCTCTCTTTCTCCCTCTCTCTTTCTTTCTCTCTCTTTCCTCTTCCTCTTCCTCTCTTTTTCTCATCCTCTCTCTTCCTCTTCCTCTCTCATTCTTCACTCTCTTCCTCCCTCTTCCTCTCTCTCATTCTCTCTCTGTGTCTTTCTTTCTCTCTCTCTCTCTCTCTCTCTCTGTCTCTCTCTTGTTCAAGCAACTACCTTTCTGGCATCAAATTTCAGAAATTTACGCCCCCCCCCCCCTCCCTAAACATTATGAAAATAATTATAATTCTAGTGTTTCCATCATAATTAGCCCCAGACTGAAGACATGAGAACACCATCGATGCATCATGAAAGATTTGCCACACTGAATTACAAAATTTATCCTGGCTATTGGACAAACGTGACACCACGATCTTGTTATTTGATTGCTTTGTAGAGAGGTCAATAATTATTGGCATGATCCATTTATGTCCTTGGTGGGTTTTGATTTATATTGTAACAAGAACGACTGAAATGTTCCCTTTACGTCACTAGTAGGTTTCTCATTTATATTGCAACACGTAAGACTGAAATGTTCCATTTACGTCACCCAAATTGAAAGGCTGGCTGTCATACATTGCTCCGCAGCCATGTTTGAGTAAAAGCAATTTTAAAGCAAATTTTTAGGAGATGCGTGGCGCAGGCCTACTATACGTACCGTGAGGCCAAATAACAAATTTCCTGTCTAAACTTTTTTTTTTTAAATGTCCTTCTTGCACACGGGCCGGTGAATTAGCGAGATAATACTAAATAGTGTAATGTTACTGACCACGGTTGTCATGGAATCGAGCCGTCCAGGGCAAGATAAATTCTTTGTATCAAGCGCAGTTGTACATCTAGATCTAAGTCACATTAATAAAGGCACTTGGATTCGATGCAGAGGCTAGTAGAACTTACTGTTTCATCTCAATTAATTATTTACAGAATAATAATAAAATGCAGATGTCATAAAACTGATTTCGGACCAGTAATGTGTGAAAAAAGCAAAGAATTTAAATCCAATCCTACTTTTCGTTTTCATACGACGTACGAAAATGTGTCGGGTTGTTTTTTTCTTTGTTGTCCCTAAAAAAAAACGTAAAAACAGAATGTTGAAGGCTAAATTTTGTTCAAAGTGGATGTACCCAGGTAATTTGTAGTCGGAGAGTGAACCAATACACAAAGTTTCATACTTTTTGGTCGGTCAGTCAAGTCGCTTTAGGCGTCTGCACATTTTACCCTCCAGCTCCAGTTTAGTATGATGGTTGGTTACTGGAGACGATAAGAATAATTATTTACTTTTGTAGTAATTATTTTTGTTTGGGGCAAAAAGTGAGTGGGGTCGTACCTTAGCTAGGAAATAAACCTTAGCTAGGAAATAAACCTTCTTCAAATATGCACCAGTATGGAGGTTGAGTTGTTTAGTCACAGAACGCGACACCACCGGGAGAACGCGACCATCGTTCTTGTTCGATCCAACTCCACTTGTTGCACAACTGAGAAATAATTCAACGTTAAACGTTTGCGGCTTTAGTATTATGATAAGGGGTTAGAATAAATTGGAACTGTGAAACAACTTGATAAGTGCCACAATGCATTTTAAGCAAGTGTCAGAGTGGGCATTTGTTATGCCTCTTCTATATTCTAAAAGATCTTCAGTTTCTTTAAAAAATGGAGATAGAACAAATAAGAACTAAGTTCACAAGAAGAAACTATCGACTTCTGCCCGAACAAAAACAGCGGCTGATGCATTCAACTGTGACAGTGCCATATGGTCTCATGGTGGCTATATTGAACTTAGTCAGCTGCAGCTCTTTCACAATAGTAATGACATGAATCTATTATCATTTTTACCTCTCGCTATCACTCACTCAATATATTTCTAACAATAACATACCATCTGCTGTACATCATCTGAAGTAATAAAATTATAGAAGCGCTGCAGGAATTTCTAACTACGAGTATAACCATGTCAGATACCAGTCGCATGTCCTTGGGTGTGGCCCGATACCCAAATAAAGGCCATCCATAACGTACATACCTTCGATTTGGGCTGTTTCTGTCGACCATGTCACGTAATGGCGTGTCAACAGTTTTCTCATTTATACAGGAGTCCGTAGCAAAGTTTTTGTCACTTTTGTTTTTCTTGGATTGGCAAAAACGTTTCTGCTTATAACTGCTTATATATATATATATATATAAACTGGCTATTTGGGAGGAGTTCCGTATGCGTTGCATGTAATTTTTACCGTTATTAAGTAAAGCTCACTGTTACACATTGTTCCCGACCTTATGACCAATTATCACTTCATATTCACAATAACATTTGTAACATACTTGCTAAGAAAATTAGTATAATCCAAGAAAAAAGTCTGAAGTGAGACAAAATCCGAAAACAGCTGCCATTTTGAAACTTACTGGGGAGAGGTCACAGTAACAGAATTTACCAAAAAGCGCGGCTGGCGAAGGTTTACTGAAACAAAACTTTATATCAAGTTCACGAATTTAAACTCACAACACATGAAATGGTCAGATGGACCTGGGGGCGTGAGGGTCTAGTCAGTTTGTATCAATGGGCGGTAGTCAGATTGACTAATCGGGCGAAAAGGGCTGGGGTAGCCATTGGCGATCGACGTACACACAATTAGGCCCTCATTAGCTCAGATCATGCAATCTCCGAGCAGCTGAAATCGGATTGTTTCGCTACTAAGCCGATTCATAATTTTTTCAAACTATGCAAATTAACAAGGTCGGTAACTTTCCGTAATTTAGGTCAAGGTACTGACTGTGAGTATAAGTAAATTTTTACCGACAATCTGTTAACTCACCTGCGTGGCGAAATGGTTAAGACGTGTGATTCAGGAGCGAAAGGGTGTGGGTGGGGATCCGAGCATTGTCATGATTTATGATTATTATGTATGTGTTCTCTTTCAGATGCTTCTAGCGCAGAGAAATCGAGATGAAATGGAAGCAAGATAGAGAGGGGAGAGAGACACATAATAGAAAACGAAAAATGACGTGAATTATTTATTGCTATTTCTTTATTAACCCCTCAAAAATACCTAGCCCCTTTTTTTTTTCAACCCCCTCAAAATAAACCCTCTTTAGCATGTAACGCATTCGGAACTCCTTCCGGCTATTTCACTAATGAATGCATTCTCCATAACAGTTGCGATGAATTGCACTGACACTTATAATAAGAGGCACCAGATTTTTTCAAATTTTGCGAGGGGTCTGTTATGAAAAAAACCATGATTTCGGAATTTCGTATGTCCACCTGGGGAGTTGATTGATGATGTAACAACAGTGTATCAAGGAAGCAATAAGACAGTTTACCTGTTACAGAGGAAAGTTAGCCCAAGACCTGGTGACCTTTCTGGGGAGTTAGTTTGCTGTGTGAGGAGATGGATTTAGCGCTCTAAGTCGTTTTCTGATCATAAACTATCCTACAGATGCGCCACTGATATCACCTCTGGTGAGAACTTAAGCCTATGGTGCGCAACCTTTTACATGATGAGTCTGAAGGAACTTTTGGGTAAGTCTTGTCCTAGGGCCCGCACACTGTCTTGTACGAAGATTAGTCCTGGGCCATGATGCCAGACACCGGGACCTTCTAGTCTTCTCGCAGCAACGTCATGCTCCAGAGGTCGACGTTGGACGGTGCGGACGATTAAATGGTCGATTCCCCTGGTGAATAGTCCGAAGTTACTTGTAGTCGGCAATGATAGTAACTCGGGGTCTGCCTTTGTGGACCTGTTGTTCGGGCTTCCTAATGCGTTGAATCTTTCTACGAAATCATAAATTGTTTGACGAATGTAATAGTAGTAGGCAGCTGTCTGTCTCGGGAGACAATGTTAGCGCCGTAGTTTGGTCGAGTCAGTCGTGCCGAATGCGGAGTCCGGTGTGGCTCAGCAGTCCGATCCTGGATTGGCAGTCCCTACCGCAGGTGATGCAGGCAAACTCTGAAGGCAGGCCTGGCTCCTGAGTATGCTGCCTCTATTCCTCTTTCCCGTGTAGGCCTCCAGGTGTCTGCTGCGCTTCTGCTCGCCTGGTGTGATGCCCTTTGACGAATAACACAGAACATATTTGCAGTGTCCATAACCCGTACACCTGGCTGAATATACCGCATGGCACGTTTATAAATTGTGCTCATCTGCATTTATTCGCGGCATGATAGTCTCTAAACAAAGTTCTCACACGAGCTTTTTTTTCCGAGTTGTAGAGAGTCAAATGTGTTAAAACACTCAGTCAAATTGTTTTTAAGCCATTTTATTTTCTTAGACAGTGCAACAACATCAAGCAACTCGTGCGATCTGTGCGTACTCAGCTAATGATCACTAATGAGAAATGCACAGTATACTCCCACTAGAGACTTTCGTGAGCAATTAGATGAAAGCAATTCAGTCAATGATTTATATTATTGTATTGAAACCAATATCAAAACACAGTGTCCAGTCTTTTGATCACGAGTATATAGGGTGGTAATTGCCATGGAGAGCACTGTAGTGATGTTTACGTACAAAATAGACCGGTACAGTTGTATCAGAGGGGGGATACCTTTTCTCTGCTCATGCCAACCGTATATTTATGAAAAATTTAGTCCCCATTTTTACGTAAAACTGGAGGGTTGTTAAAGGGTACCATGGATTTGATGATAAGGTTAAGGTTATTATAAATCATATTACTGTCAGAGAATAATCTGTTGTATGAAGCATTTATCGGAGAATGCCTTGTGGTATGAATGAAGCATTTATCGGAGAATGCCTTGTGGTATGAATGAAGCATTTATCGGAGGATACCTTATGGTATGAATGAAGCATTTCTCGGAGAATACCCTGTGGTATGAATGAAGCATTTCTCGGAGAATACCTTGTGGTATGAATGAAGGATTTATCGGAGAATGCCTTATTGTAAGAATATGAAGCATTTATCAGAGAATACCTTGTTGTATGGATAAGAAGCACTTGTGGGAGAATGATTTGTTGTAAGACTTTCAAGCATTTATCAGAGAATGATTTGTTGTAAGACTTTCAAGCATTTGTCAGAGAATATCTTGTAAGATCATAAAGAATTTATCAGAAAAAGAAAACGTGTTTAACTTCGTGTAAGTTCCGGTTGTTATACAAGCAGAATGTAAGGAAGCCAAGGGCCCATGCACTTGTAACTAAAAATCTCCTTCTCTCTTGCTGTTCCTGGAATGTTCGTTTTTTTTATTATCATAGTTGTCTTCTTAAATCACTTTATTTCCCCCACACTCCACCCTCACCCTCACCCCCACCCTCCCATTGTTCCGCCTGGTCGCACCCTGTTTATTGTTATTGTTAGATTCTTTGAATGTTTAGTTTGTCGTTGACACGGTCGGAAATATTCCTAAAGTTATGAAAACTAGCAGGAAATTCAGTAATTCTAGTATCAATACATAGCATTTATATAGCTCTCCTTCCCGTTAACAAGAAGGCTCTGGGTGTTTTACACCCTTATTTTATTTCATGCCTATACTCAATCATACACACACTCGCACCCACACATACAAATGAATTTATTTGACAGATCTATATGAAAAACACACACACATACACAAAAGCATTCATGAATATCAAAGTGTAAACAGATGACCCTTCAGCTGACAGGACATAACAGTTTCAATCTCTCCCCAAGACGCAGGCAGAGAATTCCAAATCTGAGGCCCCCGAAACGAAAACAATTTTTCATTCATGGTCATCAGAGACATTTTTTTGGAGTTTTAAACTTTTTAGCGTCTACTGTTGATTTAAAATGTCCTGATGCTTCATACAGAGATGGAAGATCAATTAGATATTTTGATGCATTTTTTGTACATACTTTTATAACACAACGCAGCCAGCTTATTCACTTTTTTTCACTGGTGGCCAGCGGAAGCTCTACAGCAAAGGCAATGCATAGTCTGTTTTGCTTTCTTGAGAATAAATATCTTAAGAGTGTTTGTTTTTCAAACTCATTCGACTTTTCCACATTTGAGACGTGATGCTGGGCATACATTAGGAAATTTTTAATGGATTTTCAACGCCAGCCTCTGTGATATTCTCCGGATATAACAGTCAACAAGACTCGCAAAAAACGAGGTATGGTAATTTTCCTTGTTGTCTTGGCTTGCCTCTAGGGACCTCAGAAGACGTAACTAAAAGCTGCTAATGTGTTTGCTTTTCCTTGCCTGGGTGTGTACAGAGAAAACAGCCAGTTTGTTGATCTACAGGAAGTTTTCCAGTCCAAGATTTTAAGGTGATCGCTCCAAATCATCGTCACCAATAACACGGACCACTTTCCATGTCCAGGTCAGGCTTCAGGCTTTTAGTACCTGCCCCAAAAATGTTAATTAATATTATGGAAGCGGTTAGCTCTGTGAAAGGGGGTGAATACAGCGGGGGGGGGGGGGGAGCTGAGCAAAAAAAATTACTTATTTTTTAAATAAAGAATTTCGTTATTGAAGAAGTTGGTCATTAAAGAAAGAGAAAGTGGAGGTAAGAAAAAGGAGGAATGCATCAGGATTGTGTTCTGACATTCCCTGGAATTCTCTGAATGTGAGAAAAGATTTTTCAAAAGTACGTAAGACTCTCACCGTGGACTGAATACTTTCTTTGGAGGGAGAGAGGTTGGGAGGGGGGAAGGCAGAGAGAGTGGGGAGAGAGAGAGAGAGAGAGAGAGAGAGAGAGAGAGAGAGAGAGAGAGAGAGAGAGAGAGAGAGAGAGAGAGAGAGAGAGAGAGAGAGAAACCTACCCTTCGATGAGTGTGTTACTTTGAATTTCCTGCAAATTTTTGTTCACCGCCTCACTTTTCTCTTTTTTTCCCCGGTGTATTATTCGTTGCAATCGTGATGATGGCTCAGTAGTCAACTGTTAACTGCCTGCAGTCTCCATGCCATACAGGAGTGGTCATTTCTATGATTCAGCTCTTCATTGTCTTCATATCACAATCCCCAATACACAATTCGGCTCAAGAGCTCAAGTACAAGACACAAGAGAGGAAAATACGATATGATACTAAGTTTTATTACCAGTCGTTTATTTGGGTTGACTTTCAATTAAAGACCCTATCATGAAACCACACAAGTATATTCTCACAAATGCAGTTGGCAGCTCTTTTTACCAAATATTTTATGAACTCCCTTTAGGTGTATTGATTAATGGAGAGTCAATATTTCAAATGTTTATAAAAATGTATTTAAAACGATCAATATATTTTAAGTACTACAGTGTTTCACTAGTCCTTTCTGAAAGAGGCTAAGACCTACAACTTGATTTAAAAAACGTTAATACATGTTTACAAAACTCTTTAGAGATCTGTGCAAAACAACTTTTGAGAATTTTACCAATTATAATAAAAAATTTATACTGAACTATGTACATGTAATTCTATGTGTAAAATTTCAGTTCTGGAGCTCTGAAGACCAAACATAAATAAAATAGTTACGGTAACTGGACCGTGAACTGAAAGGCGCAGAATGGCCCTTATCGTGCCGACGAGCCGTAAAAACCAAACTCAAACTCAAACCCTCCCCTGTAAAATTAGGTGGGCCATATCGTCATGGTGCTGACCTTTTGCCCAAAGTCATTTTTTGCACTTCTGAGAAAATCGCAAAAAACGTATTTAGATTCTTCTGCAATGCAGTCAGACTTAGACCAAAATGCCTACAAGTGGCAATAGCCGATGAAATCAGCTAATTGACCAAGTAATATTGGAGTGATTGTTGGTACCGGACCGTGGACTAATAACAAAGCCTTTATAGAGATAATACTGAGTAGTGTTCACTGCTCATCTATAGTTTACCGTGTAACATGCCACGGTCCCCTAAAAACAGCTGAGTCGGAAGATTTTTGGATCTTGTTAGGAGAGCGCAGTATTTTACATAGAAAGCTAAAGCTGAGCAGTGAACACAACTCAGTAGTTTCCCTATTTGCCTTTGTAATAAAACTACGCTCCCCCAACAATATCAAAAAAGTCTGTCATGGGAGAGAGAAAATTACCTGCCACTAATAGGGCTAGGAAAAAGTGGCCATCATCCACGTTGGCTGAAACAATCCCAGAACCAAAATGGCCTACGTCTATGAATGAGTTAGGTCATTACAGAAAGTTTTATTTCCAATTCCATGATAATGGCTTGGCACTTTTGAATGATTTTTACATTAATAGATGCACCATAGATAGGGCAATGACGTAACAGGTACATTCTGTTTTTGCCTAAGTCTGACTTAGGCCAAAAGGTTAGCACCATGACGATATAATATCTGACAAGCTCTGCTCAACATTATGAGGTTTCATGGCGGGGCCAACGACATAGCGTGTCTACAGAGCTTTTCAGACAGCAGCTAAGTAAGGCTGTGACTAAATACATGTACGTGTATAATTATTATGAACAGAGCGCTGCCACGGACACTCCTTGCAGTCAAGAAAACCTTTAGTTTTTGCTCTCAAAGTCAGACCTGGGAGAATCTGTTTGATTACAATAAACCCTTAACTAGTTCCGAATTGTTGCAGATTTCGATTTCTTCCCCAGTTATGCTGATGATCACCAGACAGTAGGTTTTGGTATGTTTCACGCTTCTCCTGCATCACCGACACTGACGTAGCATGGGTTGCCAGCGCCTGGGACAAGGCAAGTATTGCGTCCCCTGACCCGAGTCCTTTCCACCAGTCCAGTATTCAAGCCCTTACTTCCTAAGCACATGTACTGTATTGGAAGAAAATTAAAGTAAAATGTATATAATGCTAGAAAACTCAAATTTATTTAAAATCGCCTGGTTCTATGAGCAAATTTTTCAATTACACTTAACAGTATTGAAACCTCTTTCAGTTGACAGTGTTGCTAGGTTACTCGATCTTTCTTGGTTCATTGTAGCTCTCTGATACTTTTGATTAATAAGTTTTGACAAACGTCTTTCACGAGTGGCAGTTGAAACAGATGGTTTTGAATTTTGAGCCCCTGTGGTCCCGCCCGCGCTACGCCACTGATCACTCAAGAAACACACCACTAGAGACATGAGTAGGGAATAATAAAAAGTACAGTAACACATCAGCTCTGCAACAGCTACACGACAGAGGGACAAAAGGGTGGCCTACGTGCTATGGAACATTAGTCGTTCTGGGTGGAAAGCACATCGGCCGAAAAGGGACCAAGGGTCAAATGTCATCGGTTTTGAGACGTCACCAGATTTTAAAAGTTCGGCCTCATTTCTTTGAAAACTTCAAGTTTCCAGCTTTGATTCAATCGATACATATGATTTGTTTTAAAGGCATTTTGAAGTACTGCGCCACTGAAAACTTTCCTCCGACTTTGAGGCCCATTTTCTCGGAATCGAGTCCTAACGATCCACTCTCTATGAAGATTAATAAAGGGTGCATCAAAATATGTATACACATGTTAGATATTAAATTACTAATGCAATATCAATTAATTTACATCCAAGATTTATCATTCAAATTAAAAGGGACAGGTGTGTAATTATTTGAGTAATCGCATATATTCAAGCTTGAAGGCCGTTTTTGGCCAGACACTTACGACAACGCATTCAATAGATTTACAGACAACATTAAGCAATTCAGTCATTTGTGTATTCATTTCTTTGAGACATCCAGAATTATCTTGAATTCTAATCATCCTACCAAGATGCTCTTTTCCACCATAATAAAGAGGAATGGTTCAGTTATGTCAGTTATCGTGTAAATGATTTAAAACGCCAAAATGCGAGTTTTATTCCATATACATGTGGCACGTAACAATTTAATGCAGCCTTGATGATGCTGGACACGAACGACACAAATGTGGGCACTGAAGGTCTGCGTTTGGAGTTTGGGGCGACCCCCCAGCCGGCATCCCTACGTCAATCTGACCCGATTTATTGATAGGATTGGTAGGATGACCGCAGGGGCGGGTTAGCGTCTTCAGACCTATACTGTATGGGTGCGACGCGGCAAGCCGTGGATCAACGTAAGAACGATGTAATTACTATGTGCAAATCTGATATTAGTCCCATGAGTCGGATTCCCGTAGGGTTACTAGCTGGGACGATAGCGGTCACATTGTCCTATGAAACAGCAAGACATTTGAAGAATATAAGAGATCTACAGGATAAGAGAAGTCCTATCAGAATCATCCACCACCACCGCCACTAACAACAACAACAACAATAACAAAAATGGGAGTGTTCGAAAGAGCCAAAATCAGCATCGCGAACAACAGCCACAACGGAAATTGGAGAGATAATTATTGAAAGGGTTGGATGACCACTCTAATTGAATTTCATTAACTTTGCGGTGTTTCACTACCACTAATGTATCTCACGCTGTGCACTCCTTCCCCGGGAGACCCAAGCCGTGTTGTGATTAGATTCATTTCGTCGTTTCTACTTCATTCCTGTTGCCAAATGACCACATTGGCGATTTTGCGTGATGGGGGCGTATCTCCGTACAGTGGGGCCAATAGACGGGAGGCCAGCAGAACCCCCCCCCCCCTGGGGGGGGATTTGACACTATCTTTTCTCGTTAATATAGATCTTAAGCTAAATTAATCAGCTTGTTAGCATTAAAACAAGTGTCATTTTCCTTGGGAAATTGCAATATGAAAATTGAGTTGTTGCCCTTGGATAAATAAGGGGGTATGTTCAATGTTTTTATAATTATAAGTGTTATAATGAAACAAAATATACTTTGTAATACATCAAATTAAATCTAAATACATTGTCTTATTCAAAATACAAATGATTTATCAATTTCTTAAGTATACAAATATAAGAATAGTCAAAACTTTGGGGTTTTGTTGCAACGGTTGCTACTTTTACACGATATCTTTATAATGGTATATTGGTTTGTTTATGCTTGCATATGTTTGCCTAGTGTCGACATGGCAGAGGAAACACCCAGTGGAGCAGGAACAACTCATTCCACTCACAGTATTATAATACAGGAACCATCCAGGGATCCACCTCAACCTGATAACACAGCAAGTCAACAGACGTGCAATGGCGTGGAAATTTGCAAATCCAAGAAACGTTCCGCCACATTCGTTCCTCAACAACTAGAAACATGCTTGGACACTGGAAAGGTAGAACCTAAGTTTGATGTGACAGAAACAGAATTTAGCTACGAATGTGAAGACCTGGTCAAAAAATCGTTTTTCCTATGGATGTTTTGTCGACTGGAACTGAATGTAGAACACAAGTTCATCTTTCCTGGGTGGAAAGGCTGGATATCAGCAACATCAGACCAACAGCAACCAGAAACCCAATCAATTGTGAACAACATGGCACCTATCAATGCATCAGTGAACGATATGTCAACTGTTCAAAAAGTTCTACAAATATCCCAGGATGCAACAAGAGAAACAGGTCAGCAATGGACATTTGTAACCTTTGATCTTGCAGTGGCAAAGAAGGCTTATGCTCTTGTGTGGCAACACCCAGAAACGTACAAGAATGTTGTTATTCATTTGGGCGTATTCCACACGATGATGTCCTATCTTGGAGCTGTAGGAAAAGTTATGCAAGGTTCAGGACTGGAAGAAATATTAGTTGAAGCGAGGTTATGTGCGAGTGGTTCACTGGAAAAGGTTTTATCTGGAAAACATTATAATCGAGCCATGAGGGTACACACCCATGTCCTAGAAGCACTGGAAAGGTTACTGTTTACCTCATTTTTTAACAACACAGGATGCGGTGGACTGTTGAAGGACTTGTCATCAAATGCAAAAGAACTTCAATCAAATATAAGTCATTCTGTGTTTGAAAGTGTCATTTCATCAGAAGAATTGGTTCAGCTGTTTGCTCAGTATGAAGTATTCAAAAAACAAGTTGGAGCTGGCCATTTTGGCAAAACTGCACAATACTGGCTTCAGTATATGGAAAGGATATGGCTATTGCTTCAGTTCCTATTTGCCACCAAAACAAACAATTTGGGTTTGCACATTTTCTGCTTGCAAAAACTCTGCCCTCTTCTGTTTAGCATGAACCATCAGAACTACGCAAAGTACCTTAGTGTATACTACATCATGCTTGTCAATCTACCACAAGAAGCAAAGGATTTGCTTCAAAGAAATGGATTCAGTGTATCTAGATCAAGTATACCAGGTACCCGCACTGCAGTTGACATGACCATCGAGCAGACCATAAACAAGCATGCAAAGACCAGTGGTGGGATTGTTGGGTTCAGCAGAAGCTTGCCCGCCTACTACAGATGGTGTGTGACACGGCATAACAGAGCCCAGTATGTGTCTGCAACATATGAGATGGCAAACATGGAATCAAAAAACTTTGACACTCACAGGGAATCAACCCCAGCAGAAGCGCAATTGAGTGAAACTGCTGTGCAAAAGACCATGGAAACATTTTCAGCTTTTCTTAACCCATTTGACATTGAAAGAGAAAATCTGATATGTTTATCCTCGGGACAAAATTTGCATAGTGATGTTACAGAGGACCTCCTAAAAGTTGAAAACATTGGCAACAAGAACTTTGAAGAATTTGTGGAAACACGACTGAAAGACAAGTCTGTGAAGTTTCACAAGCCTTTGAAGAAAACGAAAATAAGTCATTTGCTTCAGTTTCCAAAGTGACTTCAATGAAAGCAGCAAGGAAAGATGTGAAAGTTAAAGCTCAGAGAAATGTGTTTGGACAATTACTTGTCTTGTCGCAAGAACACGAGATAGACATGGAAAAAGTGTTGACTTATCCCCTGAGCCCTGTCCCGTGGTCACTTTCTTCACCAGATGGCCTGCCTCTGAAAACGAACAAGGCAACTCTTATGCACAAGCTTGAGAACGATTGTGTAGAATCTGAAGATATGTCCAAATTGCCTAACACATCTTCTATTGTGGACGGAAATGCCTTACTCCATTGCCTATCAGGAAGTCAGTGCACATTTGGCGACATTGCAAAGCAAGCATTTCTCTGTTTACCTCAGACAGCTACCATACACTTTGTGACTGATACATATAAGAAAAACTCCATTAAAAGTTGTGAACGTATCAGAAGAGGATCAAGTAACATCTGCACACATGTGTTGCAAGGACCAGCAACAAAAGTTCCAAGGAACTGGAAAGAATTCCTATTAAGTGAAGAAAACAAAAAGGCACTTATACGTTTTCTGCATGCTGAGTGGAAAAGTGATGCTTATGCACAGCTATTAAAGAACAAGAAGCTGTTTTTCGTCTCTGAAGAAAGCTGTGAACTCATTACAAGTGATGAAAATGAAGAGTCAGTAAACTCAATCCCTGTCCAAGATTTGTGTTCTTCACAAGAGGAGGCTGATACCAGAATTGTACTACACTGCCTCTACGCTTCCCAACAAGGATCAGAAACCATCATAGTCAGGTCACCAGACACTGATGTATTTGTGTTGCTTTTGTCAAACTGTGACATTATTGGCAAGAAGCTTATCTTTGACACTGGCACAGCCAACAACAGAAGACAAGTGAACATATCTGAGCTTTCTGCAGGTATACCAAAAAGTATTGCGTGATGCCATTGTGGGGATGCACGCATTTACTGGGTGTGACTCCACCAGCTGTTTTGCCGGAAAGGGCAAGATAAAAGCTCTAAAACTCCTTCAAGAAGATCAAGAACTTCAAGATACATTTGCAAGATTTGAGAATTCAGAAACCATTGCATCTAAAGATCAAAACAAAATAGAAGCCTTTGTTTGTCAGCTATATGGAAACAGAGCACACACCAGCGTTGACAAAGTCAGGTATGACAGAGTGAAGCAAAGTTACAAAGGAAAGAAAGGCATCCTCTCACATTCAGATGGAGTGGATCTCAGCAAAATGCCCCCATGCAAAGATGTGTTACTCCTTCACACTCAGAGAGCAAATTACCAAACCCAAATATGGAGAAGATCAAATGTCAACTTTCCAGACATTCCCAAACCAGAGGACAATGGATGGCAGATCAACTCATCTGCTGGACTTGAAGTGAAATGGTACAGCAAGGACTTCCTACCAAAAGAGCTTCAAGATATTCTTTCAGTCGATCTGGGCTCACAGAATGACGAAGAAGAAGAAAGTGAAATTCTCAATGAATCTGATGACTTTTCGTCCAGTGATGAAGAATGTGTCGATACTGATGATGAAGAGTGTTAGACTATCATATGTTTTAGCACCTGTTTAAATCAGTTGTTTACACATCAATGTGGCAAATACAATGTTATATTGCTTTAAGGGTGTTTACATTTAATCTTGTTGTATATTCCATTGATTTTAGTACTATGATAAGAACATATTGTGTCACTTTGTTCTCATGGTGTTATTGTTTTACGGTGGTAAATCTAAAAGCTTTAAAAAGCTAATTAAAATGCTTAATGGTTCATTTTAAATACGTCACTATATTAGGTGTATAGGCAATTAGTTCTTTCAGTAAAAGGTTTTATTACATGGTTGCTTTAATTACATGTATTTCTCAAACATTTATATGAAATCAGAGTTTGAATACATTGTATATATACATATTATTCATGTGTTGTGGTAAAGTATTGCGATTTTACAATAAATTGGACAAAACTTGAGTTTAAATGACCAAAATTATTTTTTTTGTCAAAGTATCACAGTACCGTGAGATAGGTTAACCTTCTAACTTTCATTTGAGCTATTTAAAATGCACTTCACGTTTAATAGTAATGGTTTTACAATTTAAGAAAAAACCCTCTCCCTAATTCAAAGGGCCGTAAGAGCTGGTAAACAAAGGGCTGTAACTCGGTGAAGATGACACTTTTTTAAATGCTAACAAGCAAATTGTGACAGCTCAGGGGACTAGGAATATAGAAATAATAGTGGTCAATCCCCCCCCCCCCCAGGGGGAGGGTTTTGCCCATTGGCCCAAGCTCTACAATGTATCACATTCTGACAAGCGCCATTTGGGAGAAAGAGGAGATTTGAGTTTGAGTTTGAGTTTGGAGAAAGCACGTCCACACACGACAAGGGCCATATCGTCACTGCTCTGCTACAATGGCATAAGTCAATTTTGACACTTTTAAGACATTAAGATAAAAACTGTTTCTTTTAATAATAATAATAATAATGGATGGCATTTATATAGCGCATATCCATTTAAAATGCTCTATGCGCTTTACAGAAACAACATGTCAACCACAGAGCAGAATGGAGCTGCCGGCGGAGCGCTCAACACACTGCACTGCTTCTTTCTCTCTCCCTGTCTCGCTCACTCTCTCTCTCTCTATCTCAGAGCAAATTGTAACGCAGCCTGTCAGGCGCAGTTCACAACTCACAACAGTTCACAACTCACATCAGTTCACACAACACACAACTCAAATAATATTTGAATATTTATTAATAACAATATATATTTAATAATGAATAATAAATTCTGGCGGGGGAGGGGGGTGATATGGATAACTTTTAATCTATTAATTTCAATTTTCAATTTTGCCCGGTTATGTGTTCTTTTCTTGTTATTTGGTGACTGAAAGCCATCATATCTCTATTGGATAATTTTTTTACATTTTCCTATTTGGGCATTTCTTTTTTCATTAATGTTATCTGAAAGCCCTCATGCTCAGGAAGGCATGCAATGGACCGTGAGTTGCCTTTTGGCTCAGGTATTATGTCACTATCGAAGAGGAGTGACGATATTGTGCTAGGAAGGAGCAAGACGATAAGGAAGGGAGTAAGAGGAAGAGGGTGAGAGTTGATATCATCAGTTTTATTTACTTCAACTGCCACGCCTGGATGCTTGATGATAATAATTGACCAAATATTTTGTTGTTTTTTTTTAATCTAAGAGAACTGTGGGGGTGGGACCAGGCCCAGGATAAAATTAAACATTCTTTTAGAATTTAAAGTATAGAGTCTTATTGTTTGTTTCTAAGGTGGGTCATTGCCACATATAACTTTTTTTGTTTTTTCATCTTCTTCGTTGTTGTTGTTTTTTTGTTTTTTTTTTCGTGGCCACATTTTGTACTTGGTGATAATATTTTTAGGTTAGAAAAAAATGTATGCACAGTAGATGTCAAAAAGCTGCAAATCGCATTGCTGTTTTCACGGCTCGTTCTTATAAATGTACTTTTTGTAATAGACACTAACTAGAGATTCCAAATAACAAGAAATCAATTTAGAAAAATTTTAAATCCCAGACTTCGCCAGCAACTCGGTTACTCCAGTGTATTTTTCATTATTGAACTTCTCAAAATCGATGTCGACTCCCTGGTAAAAATTATCCATTTTAGAAGCAGACATGGAAAACTCGTGGAAAACACAGACTCGGGGAAACAAAACAAAACAAAAGTGTTGGAGGGCCTGATCTTTTTTTTTTTCTTTTAAAGGTAATAATTTACGGAACTTTTATTGTACTCCTTTTGCTAGAATTTGAAACTGATGACTGAAACGTTTTGCGATTTGATAAAAACGCCTTATTAAATAATGACTACGTGAGCTGTAATCTGTGGCCATGATATCTCCCCTCCCCCACCCACCCACCCACCCTCTCCCCCCTTCCCAAAAAAAATTGTAAAAACGAGCACATACATGTATATATAAGTTCTGAAAATCACCGCGCTGGGTGACTTAAGACCCCGTCATCAAGCGGTTAGTTCATCATTCGGCTCTGCAAAGATGAATTTGTAACGTGATCTACTGGGAAACAGGACTGTGGGGATTTTTGAAGCATTTGCAAACATCCAGGCAAGATTGAAGAGAAACTAATGTCAGACTGGAATAACCGCCCAAGCCCCCACAAGGGTCAAAATGCCCTAGGAAAGGGACTTGAGACAACTATCATTATGTTCCGGATTTGTACCTGGGTGTTTGGCATCCGATGACGACCAGTCAGAGACGGCAGGCCTACATATTTTTTAAAGGATGGATGATGACTGCAAAACCATGTAGGCCTATAATAAATGCAGCACTTTGACCACACGTTGTAGATCACCGTCGTGAGCCATGCGTTTACTGTCATTGCATATACATCCATGTGCTTATTACTGAGCCAAAATTAGGCAAAAAGAAAAGGTTGTATGTTGCGAAACCCTGCGTGAGAAATAAAACCCAAACAATACAAAGCAAACTAAAGAGAAGACAGAAAATACACAAAATTTTCGGCTTTCGCCTTTGTCAAGTGAAAAAAAATCGAACAATAAAAGATTTCAACGGGGATTTTGACTTTGCTTATAGCCCTGCTGCGACCCCACAGTTTTTCTGTGGTTTTTATGATATTTCGTGCTTATTACAGGTACTGTTTACGTCAAGACAGGGCGAATCTGGCAAGTATCCTGCTGGTTAAAAGCATAGTACCGGTACTCACACTGGGACAGAAAATTGTGCAAATCTCTTCACAGGATGTTGGTGCTTAACTACAGTGTACATTTGGAGAAAACCATGGCAACACGGTAATGACAGTGTTTGCCGATGCGCTCGTCAGTAAGGTAACTTAACTCCAAACAATGGATGGATTTAGAGAGTCACAGATAATTATGGCTCTTTGTGCCGATAACAGATGGCGTAACTTTCGGGAGACGGAAAGTTAACATTGTGATACGTTGGGTAGCAAAACTGCCGTATTCCAAACCCGTACTTGGAATCCACAGTCGAGCCAGTAATTTACAGAACAGCAAGGCTCTTTGTTGTTTTGCAGTGCCGGAAATATCTAAAGTGTGTCAATGACGTCTTTCCTTGAACAGCTGTACCTACTTGAATAGTTATACATTGGTTTCTTTGACAGTTTGTTTTTTTTTCAAATAATTATCGTATGATTGTAATGTCATCAAAGCATGCATTTTGTGTTTTTACTTCAATATTTTATGGTCTTATTTAAGAGTAACTTTTTTTTTTCTGACATAATATCATCTCGATTTCTTTTTAAAGTATAAAACCATTGATTTTATTATATCGTATTGCAAGAGAACTCCCTTATATCAAACGGGAAAATTGGTTCTTTGTTCTATCACAGCAATTTTTATGATTTCCTCATAAGAAAACTTGATCACGTTAGAGGGGAAAACGGTTTCTTTCTTGTATATTGGCCTACTTTGTCAATATACAATATACCTTTCCTAGAGCACGGGAAACGCCATTAGAAGTTGAAAATTAGGCCCACTGTGAAGCTACTAAAGTCCTGGCCATACTTTTGAGAGTTTGAGTTTGAGTTTGAAGAGAGCACACGGACTCGATAGCGGTCACATATTGCCAGCAAGAAACAAGATGATAGACAGAATATAACAGAATGATCGGACAGAAGGAAACACCCTACCAGAAGCGCTCACTAACCATCCGCGTCCTAGGAAAAATGAAGCTACTCGCTGTAAGTTAAGACTAAATAACGTGATTTTCATTTTCTTTTGTTTTGTTTGTTTTAATACCTACATACTTTCGATTCAACATTTTAAAACAGAAGGTAGTCCATACATGTATCTTGTATCGGCTTTCTGAAGGGCCACAGAGAGCTAACTAGATCAGTTCACTAATTTAGTAATGGGAGTGTTTATTGGGGCTACATGTGTAGCCTTCATAACAATTTGGGCAAGAGATCAATATTACCGTAGCGAGAGACGGGTAGCCCAAATAATGTTTCAGGGGTGGGGTTTTGGGTATGAAGGCTACATGTAGCCCCGATAAATACTCCCTTATAATCATATTGAGTGACCTTCTATAGTTTTATTATTAGGGGGGTGTTTATTGGGGCTACATATATCATTATGTAGCCTATATAAGTTCACCCGTAATGTAATTAGTAGTTTTGATTTTCAGCTCCGCAAACATGAAATATTTACAATACAATATCATTATCACCGTCCTAGGGGTTGGTGACAGGGTCATGACCTTCTGTGAGCATATCCCTATAGCTTTGACATACATGATTCGTAATGTCAAACATTAGATGAACATTTAATCTCAACCTAGGTCCCTTCGAAACACGACCAAAACCAACCTTTGCGCATCGCTTCTCATTCAGAAAACGGACCAGTGTAAACAAACAGCGTTTCGAAGGGGGAAATCGGAAAAACAAAAGACGGAAAGCCAGGAGAGTTCTTCCCCGACAGTCCCCCATTCCTTTTTTCTATTCCTAAAACCTACCCGCGTAAACAGATGATAAGTAGCCGTTTCATGTACTTTTACACATATTCAATTTGTATAAATATATTTTTTCAGATGTGGTTTCATTAATTACACTTTAGAAAGCCTGGGGGTGTCCTGTCCCTGATCCTGTGGTAGATATGATCGAGCACCTAGACTTCTCGGACAAGGAAGAAAAACTCGGAGGGCCCGTTTGCACGTTGCGCACATTAAAGATACCTTGGCAGTTGAAAGTGGAGAAGAGCAGGCTGAACAAGGCCGCTGCCCGGGCAAAACTCTAGAAAACTCATCTCTACCACAAAAATACACAGAAACAAGAACAAGAAAAATAAAAACAAGGAAAGTGAGGTGTAAATACCAGGGGCGGCGAACCTCCTAAAAAGAAGACCTTAAACAACATTCTCTGATATTGGTTATCCTGACATTCCCTATCCGAGGAAATGCTATGGCCTTTCAGGTGGTAAAATTACTTCAAACAGAATATCTGACAAACATAATTATTACTGAAACAAAGCCTTGAATACTCCCATATCCTCCGGTCCAACCAGGTCAAACCAGGAGAAAAGGGAAACTCTTCAACACCAACGCTCAGTGGCCGAATCGATATGGAGGGCTGAGGTGTTGAAAGCTAGTTAGAGTTTTCCCTTGAATTATGCATACCATGTCCAGATAACCATCTGTGTGCACTAGATGGTTCTTAGTCTTGAAAACGAACACTCTGATCAGAAAACGTAAGTCCATCCCTCTTCTAGTTCTACACATCCCGATCTTAGTTCTTGTCCGTTCTCTCTCCATTATCTGAAAAACTGGAGAGCCTTTAGTATACAGAAGTATAACAAATTAACACTATGACACTTTTTTAAAATGCGTTATGGCACTTATCAAGCTGTTCAACAGTTCCGATTTATTCGTAAAAACTAAAACCGCAGACATTTAACACCGAATTTCTCAGTTGTGCAAAAAGTGGAGTTGGAACAAACAAGAACTGAGGTCGCGATATGGTCATAGACAAATTAGTATCTTACTTGGTTTGGCTAGATAGGTTTATACAGTGTCATGCAATGTGCCTCAGATTTCTGATTAAACGTCAAGCTCTTAAACGGAATAATGTCCGTTGCAGTTCAGAATCTATTGCCATAGGACTAGGACCGCAAAACAAAAAAAAAGAAAGGTGCAAAAATGAAAGGAAAGAGACAAGAAGATTACAGAAAAGAGGAAAGGAAAGGGGAGTAAAGAAGAGGAGGAGACGAGAAAAGAAGAAAGAAGAAAGGAGCGGAGAAGGGAGGAGAGGAGGAGATATGAGTAGAAAGGAAAGGAAGGACTAGAGAGGAGAGGAGAAAAGAGAAGAGAAAAGGAAAGTAAAGGAGCAGTAAGGAAAGGATAAAAGTCGAAAGGAGGGGAAAGAAAAAGAAAAGACCGGAAGAGATAAAAGGAGGGGACAAGAGAAGGAATCATTTCAGATAAGTGATTGGGAAATGCTTCGTTTACATTTCATTAGGGACGACCATCTGAAATCTTAACATCCAGTCTACTGTCCGGTTACGACAATGTGACATGTATCTTGTCCCATGAACACACATAACTAAGAAGAATACTCTCATAAAACAAAACAAAAACAAAAATTTTAATTCTTGGGAGACCCAGGCTACAGGGGATCTTCACAGGGAGTGCCACCCCCTCTTCCTCTTTCTGTCTCTCTCAGTTTTTCTCTCTTTCTGTCTCTCGCTCGCTTTGAAATGCCTCGCTGTTTTCTTTTTTTTTTTCTTACTCATTTATATATATTTATGCTGAACATAGTCCTGTTTGATTTGCACTTCAAGTAATTTTTTCCCCATGTGATTCTGTGGTCAATAAACGAAGGAGAATTTCCATATACCCGAAGTTGTGATGTTAATATTATTGTGTTCACTGCTACAGAATCCTCAGATCTGATGCACTGGTATGTATAGTAACAGTATCTTGTGGTATACTGGTTAGAAAAACATTCAGTCGCTTTGTCCGCTTTGTCCCTAGCTTAAAGGGGTAGTACACGTACAGTTAAACCGGATCAGTTTTGGATTTACGTTGGTCGTCATCGGCCTGCAGTCGAATTGCAACGTGTAATAAGGAAAGCGGACGAAAAACGTAGAAATTTGACCTGGCCGACGGTTGCGTCCTGAAAATCAGGCATTGCCTGATATTTGGGATCCAGCCGCCTTTCTGGCGTACGTGATCACATTTCAGAGCCCACGTGACAGCACTTTTCTCTGCAGGCATTAATACAAAGTTATCGAAAACGGCGTCTGAGCATAAAAATGATATCAAATCCGGAATCAGCGTATTAAAATTAACAAAAATACTCGCGAGTGACCAACTTTATCGCGGCATTATTTATTTTATTTTTTCCATGATATTTTTCACTGTTCATTGTGGAAGTGGGTGTGTTGTTTTTGTCATGCCTTGTTGCTCTATTGAATGGAGGATGTAGTGTGTAACCTGGGGAATTATGTATGCATGAACTCTCAGTGGTGCAGGGTTGTGTGACGCTCGGTTTCGCTGTTCTCTCTTCAAACACGGCGATTTCCATTATGTCTTCATGGTCCAAAGAAACAGTTCTTCAATTTATTGAAATTTATCGTTCCACAGAGTGTTTGTGGAAAATTAAATATCAGGATTATAGCAATAAATTTTCAAGAGAAAAGGCTTACGAAAAACTCGTCGACTTTTGCAAACAATGGGTTCCCAATGCGAACAGAGACCCACCGTTTCAAAAAAAAAAAAAAAAAATCAAGAATCTCAGGAGTTCTTTCAGAAAAGAACTAAAGAAACACGAGCAGTCACTTTTGTCAGGTGCTGGAGCTGATGAAATTTACGTACCAAAATTATTTTATTTTAAACGTCCTCAGAAAAGGTTCTTATCTCCTCCAGTGGATTTGTATGTGGGAACACACTCCTCTTTAAAAGCCAGTCTTTTGACCAAATACGACGTTGTTTTCTCCTCTTGTTTTTCAAAATAACATAAATTGCTACATTTTCAGGCAGTTCCTCTGTCACCCATTGTATGTATTGATTGCCATGTGTCTGCTATATGCTCAACACGTGTCTGCTTGTCGGACGGTAACGTGTAATAGCAAACTTTGTCGTACGGTGGACTGCGGGCCGAGTGTCGACCGAAACTGATCCAGTCTGAAAAACTGATCCGGTTTGACTGTACGTGTAATACCCCCTTTAGGGATGGAAATGGAAAAGTTCAGTCAGGGAAGACTTGTTTCATGTCCTTACGTGAGCAGCAAGAGCCAGTTCTAACGTATATGTATTTTGTTATAGTAATTACTCCCGTGGACAATTCACTGAGCTATTGGCGGTCGTTAAATACATGTTACTTTTAAATATGACCATAGAATGGAAGGCTCCAACATAATAATAGTTCGTCCATCAGGTATGATGATGACCTTAACAACACCAGAGGAATAAAGAACAGAAATTGTTGAGAATTTCAACACATGGACAATAAAGAGAACTAAAGGACACAGAGGACAGAATGGAAAGGCTGTTCTTTCATGACTTATGGCTTCTCATGTGACTGATAAGTCCTATTTTTGCCCTGCAGACCCTTCCGCATAAATGACAAGAGTGCTCCGTTGGTTCAGTACCACTGGGCCTTTTCTTGCGCCGTTCTCTTTTTTTGATAGCCTGCTGGACTCTGTCAGCTTCCCATGCTTTGCTGCCTCTGGTAAGGGCCGCCCTCCAATTTGCACGATCAAGCGAGAGCTTTTCCCACTCACTCACATCAATGGCAAAAGCCTTCAGTGATTGCTTGAGAGTGTCTTTGTAACGTCTCTTTCGGGCCCCAACATTCCTCGTTCCATTGGAGAGCTCAGAGAAGAAGATTTGCTTAGGGAGTCTGGAGTCGGGCATTCTGACAACATGTCCTGCCCAACGTAGCTGAATTTTTTTCAGGTGGCAGAAGATGCTCAATTCCTTGGCACGATTGAGGACCTCAGTGTCTGGAATTTTATCCTGCCATTTGATCCTTAGGATCTTTCTAAGGCAGGCCAGATGAAAGTGATTTAGCTTTCTGGCATGCGATTGGTACACTGTCCAGGTTTCAGCCCCATAGAGTAGGGTGGGAAGGACCACAGCATTGTACACTTTCAGCTTAGTGTCTGTGCGAATGCCGGCAACATCCCACACTCTCTTTCGAAGCCTGCCAAATGCAGAGCTGGCTTTGCTGATTCTTGAGAGAATTTCAGTATCAACACGAGCCGCGGAAGACAGTGTACTGCCAAGATAGGTGAAGTTCTCCGACACCTTCAGAAGACTGTCATGGACTTTGATATTTGGGGTCACAGGATACTTGTCGTCTGGAGTAGGCTGATGGAGCACTTCCGTCTTCTTTGTGCTTATTGTGAGGCCAAAGTTGTCACAGGCACTAGAGAACTTATCAACACAGTTTTGCATGCTATCCTCATCGTGTGCCAGAAGTGCACAATCATCAGCAAATAGTAGGTCACAGACTTGAGTACTTTTGGTTTTGGTTTTTGCCTGAAGTCTCCTGAGGTTGAACAGACTGCCATCAGTTCGGTACTTGATGCTTACCCCTTGAGGAGGAGAGCTAAAGGCTTCTTGTAGCATTGCAGAGAACATGATGCTGAACAGAGTTGGGGCTAAGACACAACCCTGTTTTACCCCATTTGTGACAGCAAAGGGCTCTGAAACACTGCCGTTGCTTTTGACTGCAGCTTGCATGCCATCATGAAACTGGCGCACTATTGTGATGAATTCGGGTGGACACCCAAACTTCGCCAAGATTTTCCAGAGGCCTTCACGACACACTGTGTCAAATGCTTTTGTGAGGTCAACAAATGTGATATACAGCGCTTTATTTTGTTCCATGCATTTTTCCTGAATCTGTCTAGCAGCAAAAATCATATCCAACATACATGTAATTTATTTTAATAATTACCCCCTTGTACAATTCACTGTGATTTAGGCAGTCAGCAAAATAAATGTTACTTTTTATGGCCATAGAATGGATGGTTCTAACATACCGGGCCCATGTAATTTATTTTAATAATTACTCCCTTGTACAATTCACTGTGGTATTGGCAGTCAGCAAATAAATGTTACTTTTAAATTACAACCATAAAATTGAAGTATCGGTACAAAAATTGCAAGCATGCTCTGAAGCTGCAAGGATATGAAACGGTCTTTTACCATTGGAGAAAATGTGAGGTGAATAAGAAGTCTGTGTGCCTGGTTCATGCTCAGAAAAGCGAAGTGGGAGTGACAGGAAGAAGAAAGACAAGTGATCAAGATGGGGCTCGAACCCGCAACCGTTGCTATGACACCAACCCCCATGTCAGGAAGATCAAAATAACTCGCTTCACATTTCGGACACTCCGTCACTCAAGAAAAAAGACGATTGCAGCCGAACTATCGAGCAGTGTGTCCTACTGACTTGAGTATTTGTTTGCTAGGGCCAAGCCCACCCATTATAACATTACCAGAGGTATAAGCTTTTTCATATTAAATGGGAATATTTACCGTAGTCGCATCTGTTGCTAATTTATCTTCAGGATATAACAAAAGGAAGCCAACATAGTCCCGCACCAGGTGTGTAAATTTGCTGGTACATGAGTAGCTCATTTTAACATAAGGCACCTCATGCAGTGTTTATTTGCAAAGTCAATAAATAAATGAGAATAAACTGTAATTTCTTACACAAAAACTATAAACACAGTATACTATTTACATTCATCTTCACATTATGAAATTATTGTAGTTATCTTCAATTAATCATAACACAAATTGCTAGATAATAAAACTTTATCTCTCTACAAAATGCAAAGAAATAGTTATATCACAGATAGGGTTATGTTTTTAATAATAAAACTGAGATTACTGCACAGTTGGAAGATGTTTCTCTTTTGCTTGCAACATGGATTTCCATTAAAGATACAAAAATAAAACTGTAAATTCAATTGTGTGAATGACAACTATTATGTGACACAATTAACCATGATATAATACAATACATATGAATGGAAGGCAAGTGATGACTTGTCACAGTCTTGAATATCCCCATAAAAAATGCACAGACTGACATTGAAGGATATTGCTGGAGGACCGGCATCTAATTACAAAGCTGAAGAGTGAAAATGCTGAGTTGTGTTCACTGTTCAGATACACACCACTGTCGCTGCATCCCTTCAGAAATGCAAGGTTCCAACTCCCTTCCATCAGCTTTTGAGAAATCGAGGATTGAAGTTTCAAAGCAAAGGATTTTTTTCTTTTAGTAATACTTACAAATTACAAACTGAATCTGCTTCATACTTTGACACATAATATAGAATGCTCCTAGAAATAGTTCAGCCAGAAAGTGGAGATAGAACCTTGTCATTCTAACTCTTAGGGTACAACTGTAAATACTAGGGTTTCCTATTAACAGCCACCAATTAACCAGAACTACCAACAATGGGACTCCAGGGACATCATCAGCAAAACTTGAAGAGCCATTTTATTTTATCTGAAGTTCAGGTATTTACCACAGACGAAAAACAGTCTGTGATGTTTACATTTTGAGCTGAACTCACTCATTCAGTATTATGAAAATAGCTGAAGTCCATGTTTGACAAGCTTATGTTGAAACATGAATGTTAACTTCAGCTTCCCTGGTAACGATGACATATCAGGCAAAAACAAAATAGCAGAGGTGAATATCGTCGCTGCAGGATTCTAAACAGCTAACTCTGAATATTGCATGGTATTGGTTTTTTTCCGGAATTAAGAGTGACACCACATAACACATCCTATAAATAAAATAAGCCCTGGATATGTAATGGGAAACATTTTTAGTATCAGTACCGATTCCCAGCTCCAAAATGTATATAATAGCCTTGCTATTCAGTTTTTTCACTCTCCTGTAAAATTTACAAAAACCGAGTTAGCAGTTTAGAATCCTGCAGCGACGATATGTTTTGTGACATCACAATATAAAGGTATTGCTAGGTCTGATTATTTGTTAGACTTGGAGAAATATCTTGTGCAATGGTTGTAAACCGCATGCATGAACTCCATGTCTTACCTCAGTTATATGATGCATCTAGGCTCACCATGTTACACAGCTAGCTTTAGCATGTAAATGCACAGATGTATTCACATTCACACAACTGTAGATGACAGCCCCTTTTTGCCAAATATTCTGTAAACTCTTTGAAGGAATTTTATTTAGTACAATATTTCAGACGGCCATTTACATAACTAAAAATGTATTTTAAAATAAGGAGCGTGTTTCAAGTTAACAGTGTTTTTCTTCTCTTGTAAAATTAAATCTTTCGAACTTGTGTAGGGTTTCATAATAGAACCAGTGATATTACACATCTACCAGTAGCTATGCATCTGTGACTCAACTATCCTATAAGTCAACATTGGACTACAACTGAGAAACTGGGCTGGTATAAAGACACTCTAGATACCCAGGGTGTAAACAGCGAATATAACATTTGTTTCATCATGTTGAAATTGAAATAACATCGCAAAGTATTATGTTACTGTTACTCCACAGTTCCCACAGTTCAGTGTTTTGAAAGATGTACAGTTTTGGTGGGTTTTTTTAGGGAGGTGGTGTTTGTTCCTTGAAAACCTATTTTTATGATAGGTGAGTTCCACATGCACAAAGTAATATCTGAGACCCACCATTCCTTCTCCCACTATATGTCCACAAATTGCGCATGTATAAATACGATGAGTACTACTCTTTTTCTTTCAATTATGAATGAGTGTGGTGCATATTGTTGCATTGTTGACATCAATGACATGCGCACAAGTCAACAGGCGGAATATGACAAATTGATTCCTCTCGGTATCCTGTGTCTCTGATAATATGCAGCAATGTTGCATTTCACAGCACAATCAAAATTAATATATACCCCTGACCATTGCTGTCTTGGACACAAACTGGTAATGAAGTCAAATATTTTCTTTTCTCAAAAACTGATGAAAGAATTCAGACTTTGCAATACTTTGATCCTGGAAGCCTCATCTTTAACATTACTTGGCATATGAGGACTTATCCTGTCCACACATCGCAGGTGGGAACTGAAAAATCTTCATAGGGCTGACAATGGACTGAAACCACTCGACAGGCCTGAACCTAGCTGTAAACATGCAAATTTCATCTTTTCATGAATGCACGTTGTTACGTCATCTCCCTAAAGACGTGTTTACACTGGTCAGTTTTAGGAATAGAAAAAAGGAACAGAAATCTAGCGGAAAGCCCGTTGCCTTTACACTGTTCCGACCCTTTCCTGTTTCCTTTCCGATTTCTCCCTGAAAAACTGGAATAGGACCATTCCAATTTTCATTCTGATTAGGGAAAGGTTATGCGCCATGTGACAACCACCTCGATGTAAAATGGCGTTTAGACGAACTATCGCAGGAACTTTCACCGAAACATTCTTGAAGGTGAGAGTTGTCTATGGGATACTAAATCACCCATGTGTCATCACAAGCAGGCGAGAACTAAAGCCCTTGGAAGTTTAGTGAGAGATAAAAGCCATGAAAGATCAGATTAATTTCACATTCATACACTGAAAAGCTGAACTGAACAATTCCTTCGCTTGAAGAGTGAGAGGCCAGCAGCAGCCTCACAAGCGTCCATCTCAGTCACATGACCAAAACAAACGATGCACATCTCTTCTCATTCAGAAAATGGACCAGTGTAAACAGTGTTTCCAGGGAGAAATCGGAAAGCAAAAGTCAGAGAGCCAGGAGAGATCTTCCCCCACAGTCTCCCATTCCTTTTTTCTGTTCCTAAAGCCCACCAGTGTGAACAAGCCTTCAGTCTAATAACCCAAAAATCCCAAAAATCGATTTTCGTATATATTCAATTACATTCAAAGCCGCATCAAATGATCTTGGCTATATAGACTCCTAAGCCTAAAAATAACTGAAGAGCAAACTTTCAAAAATTGACCGAAACTGGACCAGTTGTGCTAAAATAAAAAGTTTTTGCTTCTCCTGAAAAGTAGCCAAAACTAATTACTACAGTTTTGGGGAACGGTGACGACGTGAATACATGGGCTGAGGGAAGATTATAATCTCGATAGGGCTGAGGTCAGATTCTGAGGAGGGAAATTCCCACCTATGTTACATTCAACTTCGACCACTAGCCAGCTACCTGTGGGTAACACATGGGGAAATGACTACTGACAACCAACCTAGCACAAGACAGGTGTAACAGGTGTCACTCAAATGAAATGCAAAGTGCACACAATTAACATTTATGATCAGATATGAACCAGCTGAGACCTCCATTGGAAATTCTAAAACACAACGGGGAGGGGAGCATAGAGCGAAAATGACAGGCAAAATTATTCATCGTGTGCTTCATATGCGCTCCTTCCACTTAGTGGGTAACACATAGGGGTGAATTATGGAGCATCAATTAAAATAGCAAATTTTTCACAACTAGCATTGTTGTCTTGAAAGCTAAGTGGTGGCTTGTCAGTTTTAATGAAAACCCAGACCTTTGGTGCAGAACACTTGGCAGGCTGTGAGTCATGGGATATAGCTGCAACATATCCATTGATCTCATCTGACCACAGATGCTTTAATGCTAAAAATAAGGCACTCTATGGCTGACGATATACACTGACATGTCAGTTGTCTGTCAGTGGCCAGACTTGTTACGATGGAGCCTGTATCTATATATATATTTGGACAACTTGGAGCGGTCCTTCCCTATGCATAGAAAAACGGCTAAACGTAGAAAGTTCAAACTTTCTGTGCTCATTAGTTAAAAAATCTACTAGGTTTTTACACATTCATTTTGAAGATATACTGTGTGGAAATGTACAAACTGAATTTTATGAAGTCATTTGTTTTGTTACCAGTTCCAATAATCTTTTTAAAACACCATTTTCAACATCTATACTATATATATTTGTGGACTTGAGATTTTTCGTTGCAAAAGGCTTCTGAACCATTCAACACTCAGACTTCAAATTTTATATGGTGCATCAGAGTGGATGTAAGGCTGCACCGTTTTTAATAGAAGTCTCAAATCGGTGTTATTTTTTTATTGGAAATTTATTGTTTCGCCATCATTTAGATCTATTTCCAGTCATGGTTCGCCATTTTAAGGTTTCGTTATCACTTCCTGCGATGTGTTCACTATCAAACACACTAACCCGTGCGCAAATCATGCTATTGTACGGGATGCGCAGGGTGTCAACTCACAAAGGCAGAGCAGTAAGACTTATTTAAAAACAAACAAACAAAAATAAAATAAACAAATAGGAACAGGCCAGATGAAGCAGGTCCATAATAACCACCCAGAACTGAAACCAATATTCAAACCGATTTATCCCGGGCAGGGCCGGGGACCTCAACTAGTATAATATATATGCCACTCAAAACTCAGAAGAAAAAAAAGACCATGGACAATCTTGCACCATTGCCTGGGTATTTCTTTCAAATACACATAATAAAAAAGGATTTTGCGGGTCTGAACAAAAATTACATAAAAGAAAAAAAACAATTTATGCTGTTTTACTTAAAAACCACTATCAGTTACGACATGGTTATGCCAAATGGGAAAGTCTGATTTTGTCTGTATCCAGTATGATTGCCAAAACTGTTCTTGATATTGGCAGATATAAAAAATATATTTCTTTTTAGCCACATATCTCTACCCACATGAACGCTGTAATGTAAATGTAATTTTTGTTAAAGCCTGCCTTAAATCAATTGGGTGAATTCTTGAAGACACAAGCAATGCACAGTGCATTGATTGCTTCTATATGCAATGTGCACCGATCTAGTGGACCTTTTATTTTCATTTAGTACCTCTACAACTCTAGTTGTCTTTAGTCTTTGTTTAATTCTATGCACAAGATATACATAGCTTTTAGGCTGAAGTAAATATTAAGTATTTTACAGAGGAAATAAACAGTTACCCCTTTGTCTTTCATATCAGTGGAAATTAATGTGGGGAAAATGTATAAAACATACAGATCTTAAAGAATCAAGAACACTTTACTCAAAAGATGACCTCAATACAAGTAATCACTTCTCTGTCTCCCACTGATGCACCTATAGCAATAAATAAAGATTTGTAATATCAAAATAACAGAGAAAAGTCATCCAACAGAGATATAGGCAGAGTGTGAAATATGAATATCAGTGAGACTCATATTTATGGACGGAGCATTTCAATATCATAATCGTAACTCTTCACAGATTTAAAAATTGTTTGGGTAATCAAGGTGTATACTACCATGCAAAGGCAGAGCGAATTATGTGCTATGTCATAGTTTTGAGAAAAACACACAAACGTGTATGGCATAGCCAGACTACATAAATAAAAGTATTTATTTATGAGTTTGCCACACCAGACACTACTATTTGGGTGGCAGATATGTTTATCTGAATTTGACATATATAAGAACTATGTGTGACACAAGCTCATAGAGACAATAAAGCAGAAAGAAGCCATGCTGTCACTTACAGTGTTCTGCCTTTGCAAGGCAGTATACATGAATTATCTGCTTGAAGCAGCTTTTTTTATTTGGCACTTCGTCAGTAAGTACAACAGCTGGCCCTATCATGAAATCTCACAAGTGCAAAGCGACCACATTTTACAAGAGAGGAGAAACAGTCTTTCCTTGAAATGGGGTCCTCTTTTTAGGTACAATTGTAGATCTAAACATTTGAAATGGAGCTGTACTCAATTAAAAAATAATCAACTTCCTCCATACAAGTCACAGAATAGGAAAGCGTTCTGCATATCTTGACCACTTTGAACTCCAGTTCTTTACAGATTTTCTTTATGTTTTCTGGTTGAAAGGGTAAAGAATTAGATTAGGTTTAGGGCTGGGGATAAGGATAAGGTTAAGGATAGCTTTAGGTTTAGGGATAGGGTGGCCTTGATTGGAGGAGCATATGGAATGTTTTGGTGAAAAAAGAGCTGCCATCCACAATTGCACCAATACACTTATGCAGTGTCATGGTCAGGCCAGTGACATGTAACAGAAATGTGCATTGAGTATCTAATAGGCATTGGCTGTGCTTTAACAAACAAAGTTATACCCTAAAACCTGAAGTGAGTGATGAAATGCAAACTTTTGTGTCTTACAGGTCAAGACCATAATGAAAGGTTTTATTTTTTGATGGAAAGTTATTAGTATGAAAGTTTTCAATCATGTATGCTGAACTCGGTTCAATTTTACCTACTCTGCACATTTAGTGAAAGTTCACTATTTGTTCTTAACTGCTTGATTTTTTCAGGTTTGTCAATGTCCACAAGTGAGATGAACAAAACTATCATGTCGTCTATCTGTAGGATTGCCAGTCATAACACTTTACAGTACAATCAAGAAATGTGTTAATTCTACCGCCTGGTTCCTAATGTAAACAGTTATGATCAAAACTTAAATTCCAATAGCACCCTATAAAATGCAGGATCTAAATATGTATGTTTTTACAACCTACTCCTTGTTAAAATTATTGCTGGTGTAAATCAAAAACTTTCAGCTTATGTCTGCTTTGACCAAAGTTAAATTCTATAACAGCTGTATTTTGCTGTGTCCTACAAAACAATAGCAACAAACGATAAAAAAAAATATATATATATACGCTAAATTCTAATAAAGATATGCATTCAAAGTGAAAATAAAATACACAATACACAAGTTTTTGTGTCCTTAGGACCTTTGTCATGTTAAAATGATAAAACTTACCAAAAAAAAAACTTGCAAAAAAATTGTAAAGAATACAATAGAACTCCTTAACTTCAGTAAGTAGTATCATCCCATAGCTTTTCCTTTTTTTCTTTCAATTCATTCATTTTACCCTTAAATTTACACTGTTTAAACCTATAGCAAGGTACAGCATACTATGACACATTCCTATACTACTAAACAGAAAACCACTTCAACACTTGGTCCACCTGTTTGTATGCAAAGCCTTTGTACAATCGAATCCATATTGTTTTTTTCACATGCCAAAGCAGAAAAACTTGTCTTGTCTCCACCATCCATGCTGGGCCTGTTGTCTTTATGGAAAAAAACTGCCTTTTCCTGAGCAACTACATTCACAGTCTACATGCCTGTATACAAAAATCACTTTTTTCTGTATCATGCCACTGATTCATATTGGTCCAGTAGAGCATCTATGCTGTCATCCAGTTGCAATCTGGTTTGGCTTGTAGTTGGTGGACCAGCCTGGCCATCGTTCTCTTTAGCTCCGCTTAGAGTCACACGTTTCTTCTGCCTCCTGAAACTCAACAAAACATAAATTACTTTAACGTTAGTTCACTTAGTCCACCTGGCTCCAATTCTGAACTTTTTGCAGGAGGCACAAAAAAAGTCATCAAGTTGGCACCTAAATGTTGAGATTCCAGGATATAGATCTTATGATTAAAAATGCCACATTTCAAATGTCTAAAACTGAGTAGATCATGGCATGGCTGTGATGTAATAATGGAATGGAATGTAATAATTACATTGTATAGCGCTCAAATCCACACAAAAATAATGTGCTCTAAGGTACCAAATTAAAATTAAAACAGGATTAACATAAGATCAATTCATCAAGCTCCCACTCAGACACATTAACAAACACTTGATCTATTCTCATCTTCAAACCTCTGAGACCAAAAAGGGACATCATCCTGTTTCAATGTTCTAAACAATTCAGTTTTAAGCCTATTTTTAAATGTGACAAGATGTGACGATGTACTATCTATCTATAGGCTAAATGGTTTTTCGATATCCCAGGTAGGTGAGTAAATGTGTTCAAATATGTTATGATTGTTTCTGAAGTGTCTTTTTCATCAGTTTCTGCACAAGAAAAATCATACATCAGATTTAAAGTGTAAAGATACTGTAAAAGTACAGTGAGGACAATCATTCAGACTCATGGCTCATTCGGGGTTCCATCCCTCTCCAACCCATTTACCTTAGTGTCAGACCCACCCCCAACCATATACCTTACAGCCTGGGTGTCAAATTTCCTCCTCACTCCCCCATCTCACCACAATCATATTTACCTTGAGGCCTCAATAACACCCCCCCCCCCAATCCTTATCCAGCCCCACATCTACCCAGACTCTTAAAGCTTCAGTGTCAACTTTGTCCCCACCCCCCCCCCCCCATTACATTCATGTCAGCCTAATTCCCAACCACTCCCATTTACCTTCCATCCTCTTCCCAAAATCTCACTGCCTCTTATGCACCTTGGGGCTTAAGTATCACATCCCCTATTCCTTTTTCTTTCTTACAATCCAACCTCATATTTACCTTGGAGCCCAAGTAGTACTTCCCCTCCTCCAACTTTTCATTATCAATCCTATATTTACCTTGGAGCCTCACTGTCTGATTCTTCGCCTCCAGACACAAATTTAAGTTCCCCAGTTTTAGTTCTGACTGCAGTGACTGTGCTGCTGCTGCTCGTAGTGGATGCTGTTTTTCGGGACTTTCTGTGCTGCTCTGGATCCTCTGCAGGTAAGATAAGATAAAATATAAGGCAAGAGCCTGAATCTTAAGAAAAAACAATAGTGCCGGGAGTAAGCCACTGTGGTACATTTTTGGCCATTCTTTTTCTGCTCAAAGCAATGACAGTTTCAAAAATTATAACATTAATTTGCTCAAGTGTCAACTAATCTGATCCAGTTGCCTTTGTATCACCCTACAGTGTTTATTCAAGTTTCAGGCAGTTTTTTTAACAGGCTGCCAATATGTAAAAATACAGTGATTTCTTTTTGTGCTCCCTTTGGTAACCCTGCCGCATAGGGTGACTGTATTTGACAAGCGTTCAGTTGGTGTGTAGTGCCCACCCGCGCTTGAGTTGTGAAGCAAAACTTTCATGCCGAAGGTAACTAGGTTCAATTCCCAGTCCGTGAATGCATGTTGGAATTTTGGGCCTTTTCTCATATTTTCCTATCCCTGATCCTATGGTATAGGATCAAGCACCTAGTCTTCCCGGATAAGGACGAAAAGCTCAGACGGCATGTTGTGCAAAATTAATTTTTAAAAAATAAGCAACTAATCTTTGCCATTATTGTCTACCTCAGAAAGGGGGATAGAGAAGGGTACGAACGCAGGTTTATCCTGGCTAATAAAACAGAAAATCGGTGGAGTCCCAGCAGGACTTGGAACAAAGTTAAAATATGGAAGAAAAAAATAAATAAAAACAATTGCAAATTCTCTAATGATATATTGTACTATTTCTTAATTGTCTCTAACTTAGGGCTTTACAACATACAAGTTTTTACATTTTTTTTTTTTTTGCTCTATGTTAACTCAGTGGTTCTCAGCCATTTTCAGGTAATCGCCCCCTTAGGCTCCAAATTTTCTTTCCAAGGATAGATTTCACAAGACGACAGACTACTCACAAATTATGGTGTTAAGTTTTTTCAAAGCTTTGTTAATGACAATGGGCATGTTGATTCTTCATTATAAAACAGAAAACGTTCTTTATCTATTGTTTTTCTATTGAGAACCACTGTTTTAGCCTACAGTAAGACCCTGATGAACAATTTCATTCACCTGCAGAATTCAAATCACAATGATGTCTAGTAATGTCTAGGAAAATGAATGTGTCAAGCATAACACAGGAATCTCACAAATGAAAACATGAACTAACTATTTATACACAAAAAACAACAGTTCTTCACAAATTAAAATCAACAGGAGCAGAAAGTACATAAACAACCTGACATAGGCCATTATGCTAACATAGCAACAATATCTCACTCTGCTATCTCATTTTAAACAAACCAGAGCATTTCAATAGATTAATATTTATTAAAATATTGAATTTTTGTAAAGACATTTCTAAGAAATGTTTTTACAGGGGCCTGGTGGAATTCAGTTATGGTTAAACTGGTTAGAAACAAACAAATATTTCTTGCAGATTTTCAGATTTGCAATAATTCTGACCAATTATTACCAGCAAAGAATACTGATGCCATTAGACTGGAGTGATTGTATCCATAGAAGAACTGCTAAAGGCAACAAGTCACACACAAACAACATAAAACTCCCTACAAGTGAAATGAAGACACTGGGAGGACAAAGATTGTGTTTCACTGATTCTGAGATGTCACTGGATTTTGAAATTGGGCTGGACAAGTGGGAAGGATGAAAAATAACAGATGGACAAAATACTACACTGAATGGCAACGATGGACAGGAAAAAGGACACGAGGACGACCAGGAAGAAGACGGATGGTCAATGCTTAGGTGAACGTGAAGGCGAATAATTTTTTTCTACCTCATGTGCAAAGTTTAAGCTAATTCAACTAATAAGTATGATTTTAAAAGCATTTTAATTTTTTTCTATTACCAAATCCCTCCTTTGACTTTGAAACCAGTTTTCTCAGAATCCCATCATACAGCACACATCCTCTTTGTAACTCGAGTTCTAATTACTCTATCAGGATATTTTTTTTCATCACGATAAAGTAGAATGGTTAAATTTTCTAAAATAGCACAAAACTCAAAATTATGAAATGTGATTTTTATTTTGTTCAACTATGACACATCATAAATCTTACATAAATTACGAAACTCGCCGGATATTCAACACACCTCCAATTTACGTGAAATTTTACAGGTGCCTCTCAATTGACCTGCCATTGGTTCTTTTTTAGATCTGGAGACTTGAAATGGTGGGGAAGTATTTTTTTTAATTTGCTTTGTGTGTGTGACTGATTGATTACCTCCGATCCTTCATTTTCACGAACACATGAGCCCATGACGTCATCACTTCCTGAAAAATTCTTGGTTTGCACCACTGCAAACTGTGTACTGTACTATCTATCTAGCTGAGTTTTGTGGACAACTCTAAGCATCTCTGCATCAATGATAACCTATCTTTTTTTTTGTGCTGATTCTTTTCAGTCTGAAGCGGTGTCTTTTGTTTTTTTCATCTTTCGAAGAATGGTGCACGTACTAGTATGGTCATAAAAATGGTCATGAACAAAATCAGAAGCACTGAAGGGCCTACAGCCTTAGAATGTGGCCCTCCGAAAACAAAGATCTTCACCATAAACACTGTTAGCTTACCATCCTCAGTGACATAGTTGGCTGGGAAAAACCCTTGCTGGCCATCCTCCAGCTCTCCCATCCACCAGTTGTCATTATCTTTGTACAATACAGTGATCACATCACCTTTGAACAGGGTCAGTTCATCAGATCTCTGGGCCCTGTAGTCATACATGGCTACCACCTGGCCAAAAAAGATTGAGAAAATGAACCAATATATCCTACATTCCAGGTTCCTGAACCTCTCTGATAATGTTCTTTCAAGGGCTAAAATGGAAATTCCACGGCTATTTAAATGTAATTAATTAAAGAAAAGGCTAAGATTTTTATCTACTTTTAAATTATTTTTTTTCAAACACAGGGAAATTCCAAAGCTATTCCAAGCCTAATTCGCTATTTCCTGGGCTTTTTCTCAAAATTTTTAATTCCAGGGCTCTTTCAAGGATTCCTGAAATTTTACGGTTGTAGAGGAACACTCTACATTATGATCAGCTCCATGTAAGTCAAGGTGTGAGAATCACTCTACTTCAAGATCTGATTATCCTACTGCTCTTTGTAAAGTGTTACAATAAATCCTATATCATACTCAGTTTTATATAAGGCCAGATCTGAGAAGCACTCACATTCAAGACCGGGATGTTCCTACATACAACTACAGAAAAAGAGTTTAATGAAGACAATATTTAATAATGAAGACAATACTTAATAACTATAAAACCACATAATGACTGTGACAACAACATAAACAAAGAGCCACATTTCACATATAAATTTCACTGAGATATCTGCAGTTTCTTTCTTCTTCTTTTTTTTCCCTTACATTTTTTTATACTCAAGTTTTCCAAGTTTGTTATGTGTAATATCAACCATACCCCTTCCCAACACCAAAATACAACTATTTTGTTGTGCTATAGATAACATCTACACTCACAACTCTGAGGCAAAGAAAATGTAACCCAATTTCTCAAACCACTGTTTTTACATTGTGGGGACCATACTGGAAAAGTGACATTTATATCGACCAACAGTAATTCCCATTAACACTGAGAATTTGATTAAAATCTCCCAGTATGTATTCTATGTGTGTACAAAATGTCTTTTATCAACATAAATATAATGCCTTAAATAAAATCAGCCTTGTTTATTATGTGACCTGATCGATCACAAATTAAAAACTTCAGTAATCATCCCTGGTAGACCATCTCTGAGCATCACCTGAACTTCTCTCACTTACCTGCTTGCGTTTAGCAGATTTCCCCACTGGAGACTCAAAGGTAAACTGAGGTTTGCCAAGTGACTGAAAAACAAAATAACTACAGCTAAAAATCTATCTCCAAGCATTCCGTATCGCTAGCAGTGTCTTAAAACAGCAAAAGTGCAAAGGACTTTAGTTAAAGAAGAGGCAAAAAAACTATTTTATTTGAAATGTATTCCTATATATTTTTAGTTACATAAATAAACATTTGGAATATATTGCACTGCCCTTTAATCAATAGAAATAAATAAAATTCCTTCCATGAGTTTATAGAATATTTGGGGAAAAAAAAAAGAGTTGTGATCCGCAACTGTGTGGATGCAGTTGTGTGGGTTCATAACAGGGTCTGTGATTTCTATAACTAGGAAAAAGAGAAGACATTTAGACAGACAATTCTGTTCATTTGACTGAAAAAAAAAAAGTTATACTGAAACAGCAGAAAATAACTGAATGTCTGTGGAGTGCTCATTTAAAGAAAAATGTACACATTCAGATCCAAAAGGCACATGTTTTGCTTTCATCAACAGTTGTGAAAATTCATAAATTACATGATAGCAGTCATTTTCTGAGAAGTGCATAAATTCGGCTCTTCTTATTTAGATATCAAGCAACAATTTAAGTACTGGGATAACGAAGATCCAACAAAATATCTTCACCAGCTTTAATTCACTTTAAGATACACAGAATCACTATTAGCAGTGACACAACTTACAGTCGAGAGTGAAAGATGAGGGGGGCGGCCGTAGATTGTAGGACTCTGACTCCTCTGTCCATGTCGTCCCACTGAAAAAGAACAAGATAAAAGTGAATTGTAAGATATGACAGTATTTCTCCCTTTTCACCAACCATCAGCTGAAAGAGCTGAAGAGTCCTTCAACTGAAATGTGGCAAAGACAAAGAAAAGATTGTCTATGGCAAAGCCTTACACTGGTAACAAATCATGGGTTGAGAAATTACAGTGTCCATCTCAAGTTCTTGCTAAATTCAGTATTTCTAGATAAATTGTATCTTAGTAGTCACAAGTCCCATGGTTCTGAAGCATTATTTCAGGCAGGCACTATCACTAGAGACAGAGAGCGCAAAAAGTGCAAAAGCACCAAGAGTAATACAGTAATCATTCAGAGACCATTTTCTCCATTTCTCAGATAGTAGACACACCCAGTTAATCCTCCACCCACCAAATGACAAGAAAACTGCACAATTTTTTTTTTTGCCATGTTTCAACACTAATTTGGGCCTTTATGTAACCCCCCAGCTTCTCCATGTGTTTCTTATTTTATTCAAGTGACCACTTATCTCATTATGAGAGAACAATATTTCAGTGTTTAATAGCCACACATACATTAGAATTCCCATGTATTCTAAGTTTATTTGTCAAAACCTATGCAAAAAGATGAAATGGAGCTAGTTAGGGGATTTGATCAGAATATATTTTATCTTTTTTTTTTTTTTTATCTCTGTTGAATCCTGCGATGAAAACAAACTCTTTTAGATGATTTAATCACAATTCGATAGTGTCGGGCACAAACCGGCCAAGTCTAAAAATTTCATATTACTTTATATCGTACCAATTTATGAAGCTTGGAATCCTGCATCACATGGAAAAGTAGCTGTTACCATTATCCAGTAGAAATACTCAAAATAAGGGTGTGGTCAAACCAGCTAGGTCCACTTCCCATTTGTTTTATCGGCAGTTTTTTGTTTCTCCTGCAAAATTTGCATATTTCAACTTGGCCGGTTTGCCCCTGACACCATCGAATTACTATTGGATTCTATAATGGGATGTTTTAACACAAGATGTAGAGCAGGGATCTCATCTGTTTCCATAAAAAAGAAAAGACCAAACTTACAAAATTTCAGAATTAAGCACTTTGTGCCCCAAGAGACTAGGTTTGAAATGTTTACTTACTTTCTGAGAAGCCGGGTCTCCAGTCACCATCAGCTGCTCTCATGTAGCCTCTGTGGGAATTTATCTGAGTGGCCAGCTGGGTACCACTACCCGCAGGAGCATGAGGGGACAGAACTCCAGGCGGTATGGCCTGGAACAAGACAATCAGAAGATCAATCAGTGCACTGTGTTAATAAAGTCAAAACAGTCGTCATACAGTTAAATTATTAATACCTTCAGTTATGTCAAGTATGGTCAAGGGACGGAAGCTTCTGACAGCAAAATATTCCTGAACTTTTGATGTAGAGTGTCAATGCCAGCAATGCACACATATATTAATATAGACCTTTTCAGCCTCAGGCCAAACAAAAAAAAATTTAAAATTTAGAAATCAAGAGATTTCCTGGGGATTCCCATCCCTGTATGAAAACAATGCAGCTATGTGTTTAACGAGAGTATGTCAAATTTAGTCTTAAGATTGTTGTTTCATCTTCCCACCATTGTTATGCATAAACAAAAAAACAACAAAGAATGTAAAATTTTCTTTTGTTTTGTGTTTCTTTCCATTAAATTCGTTCCATCTATATAAAAAAAAGCGAGTGAGTGTTTGTCTGTGTGTTTGCTAAAAATACTGGTTCACACAGCTCGGTTTTACATGAAATTTTGAAGATGCCTAGCTTTCGCCCTGCAGAAGGTTCTTTTTTTTACATCTGGTGGTTTCAAATGGTGGAGAAGTATTTTCTTTTGAGTTTACTTGTGTCGCTGACTGCTCCGCTCTGATCCTTTTTTTTCACGAGCACATGGTCCCTGACGTCAACACTTCCTGCCCTCTGATTTAAATATCAGATGTGCCCGCGGCTACAATCAGGACACAGGAATACCCTGCTACATGCTGCCTTACAATGATTTCAAATTGATTGTGACAGTTAAATTTTATAGCTTTTATTGTTTACTTTAATAAATTCTTTACTCATTAAAATTCGCTACTTTTAAATTCTAAACCGTTACTTATTTTGGCCAAAAGCCCTCCTGTCACAGGAGTACGCTTTAAAATCCAGTGACTTTTAAACTTTGTAATGCATAAAGGTCAATGATATCTTGAAAAATCTACAGCAGACGCAAATGAAATGTCTCAAGTTTCCTTGTTCAGCTTCCACTTCAGTTCACATACAACTCACATAACAACAGAGAAGAATTATCTTAGAAATCTGGAAAGTATTTCACAACACTCTGCTTCATATTGGGATTATGTCATGATTTAAATAAAACAGTAATGGAAATGCCAGTGCGGAAAGGAAAGAGCTTATAAACTTCTGGAACAACAGCAACAAAACAAAACAAGAAAACAAGAAAACACACAAGACGTGTTGTCTAAGAAAAAAAAAAGTATGATGACATCATTTGATAAAATCTAACAATTTAATTTACTGGGGAAAAAAAAGTCAATAAAACCATACTCGACTCTTTCATTTATTTCCACAGTTGAAAAGTGTACGTATGCTCCATAGAATCCTCCATACCCATCCCTCTCAAAGGGCACGGAATTTATGGGTAACTCCGAAGTCTGACAGAAGAAAGAGAAACTCTGACTTTTCTTCAGCTAAATAATTACAAAATATGGCGTTTCCACTATTTCTGTAGGGAATCTCTCATTTTCCTATTTGTATATTGATATATTGATTTAACGCCTTGTTTCCTTTCCTTTTAGCATTTCCTTCATTGCTCTATTTTCCTCTTTACATAAAACTTACGTAATGTCGGAATTTTTCAATTACATTTCTACATCTGTTGCATTTTTTTGAATATTGCTGCAAATTCTATCCACTCTCAAGTCCAAACAAGCGAGAGTTTTGCAAAAGTAGCAAATTGCAAGAGTACTAAACTTCTTAAAAAAATAATTTCAAAAATACTTTTTAAAAAAATAATTATCGCATTTCTTACACAAATACATTTTAGTGGGCTCTCTCCTTAAAATGTTTGTAATTTACTTAAACTGAAATATAATTCACTTCCATAAAATACCGTTGTTTTCCCTCATTAGGACACACGACTGAGTTATAAGTGGGGAGGAAAATCCGTTTCTGAAATTTCGCAAATGTATTTTCAAAAACACAAACAAATGAAAGAGCTCTCAAATAGGAAAACAGGAAAGAGTTATTTTGTGTGCCAAAATAAGAATTGAAAAAAAAAAAAAGAAAGAAGAAAAAAAATCAAACTGAGCATTTCCAGTTATTTTGCCAACTGAGATTTATCTTGTTTGTGAGTCCATTTGCGCTGGCATTTGATGAGCTCTGAGGCAAGAAAATGGTATCCATCTGAATGCTGTACAAACTGATGAAGACCTTCCTTTTTTAAAAAACTCAGCTCCATTTCCGTATTATGCCACTTAGGATAATGGATTCAAATGTAGGGTCATTTCCTAAATCAACAATACACTGTCAAATTTTACATTAAGTCCGGAAGTAATCTTAATCAAATGAACAAGGTGCAATCAGACCAGAAGAAAACTGATGAACTGCTGATATTTACTTTGGAACTCCTAAGGCAAGCCCTGGAAAATAATCTTAATTAGGGATTTTGCATTTTGTCCAGTCTAAAATTTGTGAGGAGCTCTAGGGAAATGGTCCAATTTTTTCAAAACTGAGTTAAGGATCTACTGTGAAAGTACAAGCTGTCCTGAGAAGAATGCACTTTATTCCATGTAAAATGTTGAAAATTGCCCAAGTTATAGCTATTTCAAGGTGGCAAGGTAGAAAAAGTCACTTTTGAGAAAAACAGTTCAACTCCTTGTGTGCCAATAACTGATGAAACGGTTCTTCTGCTGATCACATTTGTGCCACCCGGTGCACAAGAATGCTAGACTATCTTGTTTCGGGAAGAAAGAAAGTCGAGTTTCTACTCATTATTGTTGTTGTGATTAGTCTTCATTCATTTCCCCCACTATTTTCTTCTACATGAGCAAACGTGGAAAAATTCATGGCATACAGAAAGAGTTAAAGTCTACCTACATTTAAAGTGACCATTAAACTGGATCAGAAAAAATGAAAAAAAAAAACATATGTATTGGTGGAATTCATTAAAATCCTTTTGCCCAGGCATAAAGAAATGAGTGAGGCATCTATTTATGCCAAAAACTGATATAGGGGCAGAAAGTCCTATCCATCTAGTTTTGGCTCTATCTCAAAAATGCCGAGCCCGACAAGTGGACCATTTCCCTACAGTGCCTCACATCTGTTTAATTCAATACAAGCCCATTGCAGTACAAGGAAAAATGACATCATCAGTCAGGAGTGGTAAAAATCAGGTTCTCTCTAATCAGTAGGAAAGTAGACTTTTACACTTATACCTCAAAAACAGGAAAAAAAAAACACAACATCAAAAATTGCACAAGAACACCCAAATTTATCACTTGGGTGTGACCTGGCCCTCATAGTAAGGAAGTTTGTCAAGGACCGAAACACTTGTTTATCAGTGGTTTTCTTCCTCTTCAGATCTCAGTAATCTTGCGACCCAAAAAATATCAATTTATTTTTTTTAAAAACATAATCAAAAATCATGAGATTTTCTGTGGTGCTTCAATTTTTAATGATAAATTATGTGTACACATCCATTTTGGACAAATTCAGGATCATTTTTAGATGCAAAATAGAGACACATTTTCATCCAGTAAAATCGAAAAGTACGTCATGAAATTCTTAGCTTTCTTTACACACCATTGGTCAAAAATCAACTCTATTCTGCAAAGGAATTACGGTGTAACAATAAGTTCAATTATTCTTTGCACTGAATCTAAGTGCCTAATTAAAGTGACCGAGTGCTAGATATAAATACAGCTGAAACTGGCACAAAGAATTTGCAACATTTATCTTGCTCACGTCAAGCTTATTCAATTATTTTTGATCTTCGAAAGTTTCATGACTGCACTACTGAGCTGTTTTTTTCAAAAAGCGAGAACACAGCCTCCAAGTTCCCAATTTGTACAAATATATTTACATATTGTTTACTTAGCCATTAAACTGCTTTCTATTGCTTACTGAAAACACAGCTGTACAAGTGAATGGCAAGCTTCTCCTATTTCCACAAACAATTTTTATCACAGTCCATTAATTCAATCTCAACTCTTTGTCAATGCACATCTATTCTTCCATGTAATTCATTTGCAATTTATATCAGGACTATAGAAATTCATACCTCTCAGTTATTGTTATGCTACAGTACAAGTGAATGGCCTGTTCATTCATACAGTCTCCTCTCACCATGAATAATGCTGAAATATATTGCATTTTTTGCCATTTCCCACAGCCACATGTGTTGTTATCTTCAGCAAATTTAATTACCGCACCTATCATGAACAGGCCTGCAGTGTTCCACACCCATAATACCCCTTTTTCTGTACGGCTGGGCTTCACTTGGTAGTCGGATATTAGAGATTTGTTTTGCAATTATCATGAGGATAAAAAAAAATACCTCTTGCAGCCTCTCGTACGTTTACCAAAAAATATATCTTGCAGCCTCCAGTAGATTTATCCTACATCATCAGCCCTTAATGTGCGCAGCTGAGTGCAGCTCAACTGTCTCAGTTCAGGTAAAACATCAACTACAACATATGCTGCAGCTTGAACAAGTACATGTAAGCTCTTACTACATATAACTGGGTTTTGCTTGGCAGTCGTAGTCAAGGCAATTCACTACAAGACTCAAATGAATATATGTTGCATCTATACAACAAAACTTAACCATTCCTACAAAATCCAAATAGGGCCAGGGGCCTCTCACTCTATAATGCTGGACTTCATTTGGTAATTTTTATTTTTTTTAATTAAATTTTTTTTTTTACATTCTTGTTCTCTTTGTAAGCTTTTCTTGCTTCTGTCTGTCCACACCTATAGGGCTCAGCAAATAGATCTATGTTTTTTCGGGGTTTTTTGGCCAGCTTTCCTCTTACACATTCCTCTATGCATGAACAGCACAGGTGTATTCGTACTGTAACTGCAAATCACAACTTGCCTGTGCCAAATACCCTGTGAACTCCTCAAAGGCATTTCAATTTTTCCATTGATTAAAAGGGGAGCACAAGGTTTCAAATGTTTATTGATATAACTAAAAATGTATGTGGGACAAAGAATACATTTCAAGTGCATTTCTTTCATCCACTGCAAAATCAAGTCCTATGTACTTGTTGGAGTTCACGATAAGGCCAGCAAAATACCAACAATACAGTGTACACATTTACTATTCCCGCTCTGTAACCCCACTAGCCATGTATTTCCTTTATCTTTCATCTAGATTTAACTTTGAAGGCATCAGATTTACTATTTAAACATTGTTAAGAAAAAAATAACAAAAAAACCTTGGTTTGCAATAAAAGTTAGGCAAACTTTACAAGGGACACCACGATGAAAAAGTACCATGGGACACCACTCAGACTCAAGGCACTTACATAGCCAGTTCTTCAGGAGACAATTTATTCTATCTCCTCCACTTTGTTCATAAAATTTTTACAAAAATTGAAATTAGGCTGTAAGATGACATATCAAAAGTGCCTTCTATCAATCTTGTAAAAATCACGAAGGGACCTCACCTCTGGAGGTAGATTTTAGAGTGTTAAAAAGTTGCTTTAACGCTCTATAAATTTTAACTTTATTGCTGGCCGTGGGGCAGTATTGCTGCACCTCACCAAGGGGTTTTGGACCGCAAAGCGATATGTTTATAAATTTATGTGTCTGTAACTTCCACTGACCAGCCAGCCCCCCAGAAGAGAAACATTAATCTGTGGATGGCTGGTTAAACTGGCTCTGGCAGCAAACTTTGAAAAACTTAGAGGGTTAACTTGGCTAAGGTAATTATAGGGTAACTACTAAACTTTACATACAATTTTCTTAAAATGTACTGATATGGACGTAGATGAATTATCGTAAAGAAAGACACAGAATATCTATGGGGGTCACATCAAAGCTTGAAGCAAAGTCAAAGTGTGGCAAAAAGAAAAAAGTTGTATACCATGTATATGTAGCAAAGCCTCATGTAAGAAATAATACGGAAATGACACAAATGCATGTACTTAATGTTTGTGAGTCCTGAACTTGGATTCTCGTAGCCCAGCATGTGCGTCTAGGTATAGTGGCCCGAAGTTTTTGCTGCACACAACCTTTTCTTTTTGCCACATTTAGACTTTGATATGAACATAGAATAAAGCAGTGCTGAGCTGACACTACGTAAAATATTATTTCTAAAGAGGACATGTTGTACTTACAGAGGGGCGAGGTGAAAGTGTGTACTGGCTATCATAAGGCATCTTCCAGGTCGACTGAATACCAGAGCGACCAATAGTATCCATTCTGGGACTGAGCAGTGCTTCTGGAACAACCATACCAGGCATCTGGCTCATTTGCATCTGAAATTTCAAAGCCCAGAAAACACATGAGGGGGTATTATGAGAGATATTTCTTCATTTGAGAAATTCAAAACAAATCGGTCCTGTATCAGAAATATCTATTGGCTGATAATGTTTCCCTTAACCCTCTCAGTACCATAGACCTCCATAGCGGTCTTTGGCACTTTCCTAAATATGTGCACCAAGATCGCTACAGTGGTGAAGCGGGTGTAGGTTGAATCTATGACAAAGTATTATGCGAATACGCACGAGGGCATTTTAATTTCTTTTCCATGCGACACAGAGCATCAATTTTGAAAAAAAAAAAAAAAAAAGACTTCTCCACAAAGAAATAAATGTCTGTATCACATGAAAATTCGAAAATATGATTGGTAAAGAAAATCAGATGCACCACACACAAGACAGTGACTAAAAGCAAAGTGCATTGCAATTTTATGCCATTTCAAATGAAATTCATTTCTTACATAAAAACGGCAAGAACAAATCTTCATGTCCAGAATTTATTTCAGAATGGGCGCTACCTTATTTCATTCTGCTTACTTTAACTTTGTTTCACATTTTTTTTAACTCCATAAATCCCTGATGATCTCCCTGGAAATTTTCACCCAACAGTTATCAAAATCTTTGTCAGCTGAAATCCTTTAAAAAGCTGATAAATTTCATCTACAGTGTATAGGAAATCTGCCTTTGACCCTAAGCCCGCAGAGATAATCTGACATTTCCTTGGTGGATCTTTAAGCATTAGATTTACACAACATTGCAGTCCCAACATAACAAGACAAGTTATGTCATGAATTGATAAAATAAAATATTTTGCCTTACACTGACAGCCCTTCTGGCTATCAATTTGGTTCTCAGAGCCCCAGGCCATATACTCCCCCCAATCCCAGATTTCCTCAATTCCTCCCCCTTTTTAAATTGCCATCTAATAATTTGTTCACCATCATACTTTTACAATGATAATTATTGAAACAATTTATGGAGCTAAGTTTCTTTATTAACTGATCAAATGAAAAAAACAAATCCTTATTTCAATGGATCATGAAACTTCTCGTTAATTTAATGCCTGTATTCTTTCTCAGTTCAGAGCTCAGCTACAGACTAAAACTTCTCCCCTGGCTAAAACTCCTCCTCAATTCCTCCCCTGACTAAAACTGCTCCATTTATAATAGGACATTCCTCCCCTGAAATCCAAGTGCCTTTTGGGGACATGTTGATCAAGAGGCAAGGTGCTCGCCTCTCATGCCAAAGGTACTGGGTTCCATCCTTGGCTGGTGCAGGCATGTTGGAATTTTGAGGGGGGGGGGGGGGGGGGGGATCTCTGTCCCTGATCCTATAGTAGATAGGATCAACCTCCTAGTCTTCTCGCATACGGACAAGAAACTCGGAGGGGCCGTTAAATATACCTTGGCAGTTGAAAGTTGAGAAGAGGAGGCCGAACAACGCCGCTGCCCGGGCAAAATTCTAAAAAAACTCATCCCTACAACAAAAGCACACAGAAACAAGAACAAGCAAAATAAAAAGAAGAAAACAGGTGTAAATGCCTGGAGCAGGGAACTTGCTAAAACAAAGACCTAGACACAGAGTCAAGTGCCTCCCTTATGAGAATCATTGAGTGATGGAAAAATTTTTTCAGCTTGAGTTGTTGCAATCAACTTACAGTTGCTGTGTCCAATTTCTTCACCACTTTGAGATATCTTGCTTTCTCCTGAGTCTCAAATTCTTCCTTGGACAAGACTTTGGATCTGGCTGACTGTAGGTCAACTTCTTTCAAGGCACTGCACACAGACAAAACACAACAAATCTGAGAATCCCATTACTTAGTTTATTCAAAATTTTTAACTATCATTTGATGGTGCTGAACAGAGTCATAAGCAGTCATTTCACCTAATATATCTACTCATAAGTGTTAGTGTCTTGAAAATCCTAAAATGAGAGGCAAACTGTTTTCACTTTACAAAGACACAAATCAAGGATATACTGGACTTGCTTTCTTTTCTTTTTTCCAAACTTATTCAGCACCCCTTCACATCTGTAATTTAATCATCAAAAATACACTAAAACTCATTTCTCTGATATTGTCTACATCAATGGAAGGGCAACAAATGAGCACATACCTCATTCTGGTCGTCTCCAGAGCTTCAATATCAGTGGTCTCCACAGGAGAGGATGGACGGGGAGAGGAGACATCAGCTTGGGCAACTGTGGAAAAAAGCGTGATACAAATATTAACCATCCTGAATATAAAGACTATGAGAAACATAATTGGAAGCATCAGCTTGTGCAACTGTGGAAAAACATGTCACATGAAATAATTATCTTGAATATAAAAGCTATGAGGAACATCAATGAATGAAGCTCTGGCTCTGAGAACAATCAAAAACTCATGTCCTTTGTGGTTTAAAACTACTGACATCCTAATAATTATTCTATTCAAATAGCACTGTAAGAAAGGTGTTATACTAAGCCTGGAACATCAAAGCCAGTAGCTGCCAGCAAAATGTACACTCACGAAATAACTGCAGAAGATGACTGTGTCTTACCAAGCTTAGTATGATAGGGTCTTACCGGCTTTACTTAGAAAATATATAGGAAATTACAGTGTGCACTTCTTGTCTGCCAGCAGCTGACTGTGATGTTCCCAGCTTAGTATGATAACCCCCTCACTTTTACTAACTCATTTCCGTGATGCAATTCTGTAATATAAAACTCTTTCGAACAAAGAGGGGATTGAGGAACAGCAAATCTTTGACATACATAGACACAGAAAAAGAAGGGGACACTTTGGTCTAGAGGTAGGGTGCTCGCCTCTCATGCCAAAGCTACTGGGTTCAATCCCTAGTTGGTGCAGGCATGTTGGAATTTTTTTAGGGGAAAAATTCCTGTACCTAATCCTATGGTAGGTAGGATCGAGCACCTAGTCTTCTTGGATAAGGATGAAAAACTCGGAGGGCCAGTGTGCACACTGCGCACATTAAAGATACCTTGCCAGTTGAAAGTCAAGAATAGCCAGCCAAACGAACCCGTTGCCCGGGCAAAATTTAAAAAAAAACAACAAAAAAACTAATCACTACCACAAAAAAACACAGAAACAAGAACAAGAAAAATAAAAACTAGAAAAGTAAGCTGTAAATGCCAAGGGCAGCAAACCTCCTAAATTAAAGATCTAAACACAGAGACAAGTTATCACAGCCTGTAACTTTCCAATTCCCAATAAATCTGAAAACTACTGGTCTAAATAAAGAACACTATTATATCATAATATAAAGGAACTAAGGCCTCCAATGTAATCATGAAAGACATTTTAACCGTTCAGCATTAAATTCTACAAAATATCATATTATGAACAGAAAAACATAAAGATGTACATGGGCATAATTTAAAAGGTCTTGAAGTTCGCTATATTTTTACTATTTTCACTGATTTTGAGCCACAACTGACAGTTTGAGTCAGGAAAAAAAAAAAGATGCATTTCATTTGAATAGAATTACAAACTATGACAGGAAATTTGTTTCTGCGCTTCAATTTACGCATTGATGATCGAAACTTCAAAACGACATCTTTGTATTCCCCAAATCAGCGGGCCAACTATGTGTAGTACCAATAATAATGCCAACAAGTGTACCAACAATGTGTTCAAATTTCTCTCTTTCCCTGTCCATCACTCTCTCTCTCTCTCTCTCTCTCTCTCTCTTTGAGTATGTATGCAGGCTAGAGAGTGAGACAGCCGGAGAGCAAATTAATAGAGTTTGGGAAGGGTTAAGGGGGAGGCCTTTTCTTATTTGCTGGGCTTGGGGGTGTCTCTTTGGGGTTGTTGTCAGAGCTTTGAAAAGGGTCAGGATGCAAAAAAAGCTAAAACCCCTGGTTCATATAAGGGCATGATAGTGAGCGCAGTTATGCTCAAAGCACTCACTGAGAGGGTCATATTTGTACACATAGATGGGATGGTTGTCACCCAAAGAGCAGATGGCCAGCATGTGATCTCGTGGGTGATAGTCAACATCAGTCACAGGCATGAGATAATTCAGCTGCGTGTACATGGCCACTTGATCACCTGCAAACAGAAATTAATTAAAAGTAGACAAACGGAAAAAAAGAGGATCCAAAGCAAAAAATAAGGAAAAAAGAACACAAAAAAAAACTGACAAAAAGAAGCCAGCTAGGAATAAAAGGTAAATCAGTAAAGACGAGACACAGATGGAAAGATGAAATGAATAAACAAAAAAAAGTGAATGACAAAAAAATGGAGGGTGGAACCATCACTGGAATGTATACTCTCATCTGAAATGAGCAAATATGATCTTACAAAATGTGACAGAGAGTGGAGGTGGGTTGGCCATATCAGAAGAATGAAAGAAAGCAAGCATAGCACTGAATTGAGGCCTAGAACAGGAAAGACAACAAGAGGACGCCCCGAGAGATGATGGAGATGATATTGTGCAGACAAGTGGACAGCCATGGACAAGACACACCGAAAACAGAGAAGGATGGACATCACTGATGGAGGGCTACATCCTGCAAATGCCTAACAAAACAACAGAAGACAAAGAATGCACATTTTGTTCAAGAAATGTGACCCAATTTCTCAAACCAGAAATTAGGTCACAGGAGACGAGTGAAGGGAAAAAGGTACTTCTTATAACCAGAGCCCATTTCAATTGCAACTGAAGTTTTGAATGATTATGATTCCTATGTGTGCAGACAATGGTTTTCATGAATAACATGGCTAAATGAGTTAAATATGCCCGAATCTGGCTAAAACCCAATACTGCCCTACCTACTTTCACAAGTTAACCTCTTACTGCTTAAGCAAAGGGGCACTACTCCAATTTTGAAAATATTTAGTTTTTTAAAAATAAAATACTTAGAACATGATTTTTTTTTTTTTTTGCTTTTGTATTTTGCCTGTGCATCACTGTCAATATTTCCATTTAACTCTGTTTCATATGAAGTTCTGGTTTCTTCCCTTACCTCCCCAATAAGTTATAAGTGTTCAAAATACCATGATCACAAACAAAAACTTACAAAAATTGCCAAAGGATTTTAGAAAGCAGCTAGTCATGTTATTTCTAATGCTGAGGCCCCCGAGAAACAAAAGAACTCATCCGGCTGTTATTTCTAATGTCAAGGAGCTTAGTTGCCAGGAAAGTTTGAAAACACCATGTCAAACGTGGCAATTTGTGGTGCCCTAAAGAGAGCACACACTCCCCCCCCCCCCCCCTTCCAATTTTGCTGGCATCTCACGGCATGTCAGGCAGTACTAATTCCTAAAATAGATCAGACAGGCCACAAATGAGTACTTTTGTCCCTACCTGTGTCAGTATTCCATACATAAACCTTCCCATCTTCACTCCCTGAGAAGACAAAACTACCGCAGGGTGTTATAGTGCTGCAAATTTTCTCTTTCAAATTGTCAGCCCCAAAATACTTCTGCATCACCCTCTGACTGCAAATAAAGAAAGAACGGAACAGTATAAAAATTACAGAGTTGTTTTTTGGTGCGTACAAGGTAAAATCATTCTGTGCCCACATGACACTTAAGACATTTCATTGCTCCACGGACACAGAGATCAAGATTCTTATATGTGAGACAGCAGCACAGAATCAGTAACATGCCGCAGCCATCGAAGTTGAGAAAATCCAACAAAATGATAGTTGGGGTTCAAAATACGGAGCTCTTGAGTTTTGCCCGGTGACATTAATATGCCTGCTGTCATTTTCTATTAACAGAATGGTCAATGTTTCTCTTGTCTGAACCATTATCTTTTCAGATTTTCTCAACTTCGGTGGCTGCAACATACTTTTTAGCCATCAGTGTCACTATGCCACTGGAGCATCAATTTTGTGTCATCGAAACTAAGGGAAGACTTGACAAAGAATCACACCTCCTATTTTTTTTTTCCACACTGAATCATGAACTAGTGCTTAAGCTACATACAAATTGACAATTCGCACATAAAGGATTGTGAAACCATCTTGTAATTTTAACAACACTCAATAGATTCACTTCCGAGTCCAATATGACTCAAAAATCTACCTGAGTCCAACACAGCTCAACAAAATTATTTCTCCATCCAACAACTTTCCACCAATCCAAATCCCATTCTGAACCATAAGTTACTGCAGCCAAGTTAACTTCAAAATGATTGCTAAAGAAAACATTATCTCAACTATTCTCCGATGGGTGCAAGAGATATGAAGCTTTTCTGTCTGTCCATGCTTTTTCAGTTTTCAGATCCATGAACAATCGCAAGGAATACAGTTTAAAGTTTTAATCCATCACATTATTGAACAAATGAAACTGTCTATAACACAACTGAAATCTGGACTCTGCATGCCCCAGTACTCACACTCTGAGATCAAACATATATATAGCATTGTTGCGTCCATGTACCAATAGCCGTCGTCCACTGGGATGCATTTTGATGTAGTTGATGGGAGTGTCCACCAGCTCAGGATCCTTGATTTCCTGATATTTTGTCCAGTCTCGCACAAAATCTGAAAGCAGTATGTTTTAAACTTAACAATATGAACATGCAAATTGTATTTTCATGTAAAATAGTGATTAGAAAAGAAAATGAAACCAAAAAAAAGTTGTTATGATTATCTCAGAATGAGTCACAGTCACATAGCACTTACTTCCATTCATTAGCGGAAATGGGAAAAAAAATTATAAACACTTAATGGAAAAAATATGAGATAAATGCCTAGAATCATTAATATGTTGCAACCACCCAAGTTGAAAAAATTGAGCAAATATGATGGATGAGATTCAAATACAAAGTTTTAGATTTGTGTCAATTTAAATCAGGTTTGCTATTGTTTTCTATAAACAGAATGGTAAATTTTTATTTCAGCCATCAGTTTGCTAAATTTTCTCAACTTAGTCAGCTGTGACATATTACCAATTTTGTGCCCTTGCCTCACAAATATGTACCATGAAATGATATACAACAATCACAAAGCAATGACTTCCATTGGTCAATAGACAAGAACATGCAAAGGGTCATGTGATGGTTACCCCCTGGACAAAAGAAACAGAATAAAATTTGCAAGAAAAAAAATGTGCCAGGACTTGTCCCAGCTCTCAATATGTATCTGACTTCCTCGTCATACTTAAGGTGTGGACTTACGTTTCCTAGTGGTTTGTTCTGAGACAAATACATTCCAAATGAGAATGGTTCCCACACTGTCAGCTGAGTACATTTTCTGTCCATCATCAGGATCGAAACACACACTGTTGATGTGTCCATGATGTTCCTCCATTTCTTGTTGCAGCTAGATTTGGGAGCAAGCGATGCAAGCAAATAAATTTGTACCCTAAACAATCCATAGCCATTTCCCACACACCATCAGGAGTCAAAAATACTGTCTGTCATTCTTGAATGTTCCCTTCGAAACAAAAATGCTAATTTAATAATAATAATAATAATAATAAAGTTCATTTATATAGCGCATATCCAAATTTATTCCAGACTCCAAAACTAAATATTTTTTTTCCTACCCAGTTTTTCGGTATGATTTCCAGATCTCTCTGGACTGAACCCACCCAGCTAGTAAAAACAATTCTAAAACATAACAGCAAAAGCAGGAAAGAACCACTTAGAGACAAAAACTCTGTTTCATGAAATTTCAAAAACATACAATTCTACCTGGAAAAGCTATTGACTGCTGTTACTCACTACATTATAATCCTCCGGCATGCTGATATCCCAGACACGTACGACCTCATCGTATCCTCCCGACACAATAATACTGTCTACACGTGGATGAAACTCAGCTGTGTACACAAACCCAGGGTGGGGAAGGAGACGGATCTGGTTCTCCCCAAGCTTCTGAAGGTCCCAGACCCTGAAATGTAATCAATCAGTGATTAATATGTAAAATGTTTAGTCAACTAGATTGGTGTAAACAGAGTTCACATGAAGCCGTATATACAGTAAAATACCTTTAATAAGAACTGACAATCGAAAGTGTTTTGAACTGCCTGTGCTTGGGACAGTTTTTATTTTGCTGAAACCGGTAAAAGATCTTTTCAAAAACAGTTTCACAATGAAAAGGTGCAGAAGCTGATCAAGTGAGAAAACCATTGTGTGTAACTCATCTAAAGTAGACAATTAGACCTATATCCTAACTCAATTTGCTATGACTACTACTGGCTTTCTGGATAGTGGATTTGACCAGTGGTAAATCTACTATGAAACTAATGAAGCTTAACCCTCGTTCTGCAGGAGGCCACTATATTGGCCTCCTTGCACAACACGCGAGGCAAACGAGGCCACTATTTTGTTCTACATTTTGTTACCCAAGTCCTGTGGGAGCCAATTTATTGTATCGCAACGCTGCTCCTCGTGTTTTGTTTATTTAGTTGCTATATCTATCGTTTTTCTCACATTTTTTTTTCAAACTAGTTTCGCTTGTTTTATTTGTTTATCTATCCTGTCACTCCTACTATGTCGCACAAAATGGAATTGTTCAATTAAGTTTATTACGATGCAACTATTCGTAATTATTCGACAGACTCATGTAATAGTAGTGACAGCCTGAAGTTCCAACTGGGGAAAATCTATGGGGAACTTCTGTGTTTGATGCTGGTTGGTATCTAGATGTGAAATGAGAAGAAGGGGGCCATCTGCGCATTTGACAAGCCGTTCCATGTCTGTAATGATGAATTTCGAGGTAATACTAGGGGAAATACTGCATAAGGGCGTCTGTCGGTAGCTTTTTCATCAGGGAAAAGTGGGAGAAAATGAACAACTTCCCCACCAGCAGCAACAAAATTTATTATTCATTATTAAATATATATTGTTATTAATAAAATTAATATTCAAATATTATTTGAGTTGTGTGTTGTGAACTGATGTCAGTTGTGAACTGCTTTGAGTTGTGAACTGTTGTGAGTTGTGAACTGCGCCTAACAGGCTGCGTTACAATTTGCTCTGAGATAGAGAGAGAGAGTGAGCGAGACAGGGAGAGAGAAAGAAGCAGTGCAGCGTGTTGCTCTGTGGTTGACATGTTGTTTCTGTAAAGCGCATAGAGCATTTTAAATGGATATGCGCTATATAAATGCTATACATTATTATTATTATTATTGTTGGTCGTTGTCTTTATTTGATGTGGTAATTAGAGAGATATTGTGTTACTTTGATTAAACCGTTTTTCAGGACATATATGTACTCTCCGAGCTGGAAATCAAATCTCTTGGTAAAGGTGTGCTAAGAAAACTAACATCATAGAAGTTGAAACTTCGCATAGTGGAGGAGGGAGAAGGCAATGTCATCATACATGCAGTTAGTACATTAAGTGATTGGCTTAAAAAATAATTTGCTCACCTGAATGGGCTGACTTAGGGACAAAAAAACAAAGTGCAGAGCTCTTGGGAAAAGGATAAAAGGTGTTAAATGGCATGTAAATGCAGAAAATTCTTGATTATAAGCCTTCTTTTTAACAATAGTACTTATTGCATCTGATCACAAGTACTTTATCCAAATATCATATGAGTCACTTATGATTTATCCACCATTATTGTTGTTATTGCATACCAAAGTAAACACAATACATGTGTTCAAAAAGACCCAATTGAACCGACCGCTGAGGTTATCGGCAACATGCGAATGATCAGCTGACTGGCCACTGGCTATCCCCACACAAAGCATTCGTTCACTCAACGCCGGACGAGGGTCAAGCTTCAGGGCCCCTAATCCTGGAGAAGACCTGAAGAAACTTTCTAATGAGAGAACTTTGGATGTTGCCCTGTTGTTGCCGGCTGCAAAGGGGCCCCATAACAGTTCAAGTTTCGAGATACCAAAAATATAGGTTCGCCATTGGTTTTGACACTGATAGTAGGGTGAGAGTAGGTGAAAACCAAACAAGGGACAGCTTTTCAAAATTCCTTGCTTGAACACAGATGAAACGGTCAAGAAACTGAAAGCCATGTATGTGTGTAAAATAATTGTACCTAAGATAGTGAACATGTGTCATATAAACTAACCTCTATCAAGTTGCATTTTTGCAAAAAATCCCTTCAAATCAATTGCCAGGAGAGGGTACTTTGTGGAAGCTTTTATGCAGATTTATTGGTAACTTTTTTCTCCTCTCCTGTAAATCAGGACCTTCACAGATGTGTGGTTTCATGACAGGGCCAGCAAAATCTCTGCACCAAGGTTAAAAAACAAGCTAGACTAACCTGGCCGTTCCATCATTGGAAGCTGACAGCAACTGAGTATCATTCTTGCTCCAACTCAGACTGTAAATAATGCCAAAGTGTCCTTGGAACTGGCCTTTCAGAGTCCCAGATGGAATCTAGCAAAAAAACATACAGACAAAAAGACATAATGGCACAGCTGTTATTGGTATGGACTTCTAAATAAATTTCACTGTATTAAAACAATCTTTCCTCGTATGTACATTATTGAAAAAGGATAATAAACTGCCCTTGGTAAACCAATCCTTCATGTTATGTACATTATTGAAAAGGATAACGAACTGTTCTTTGTAAGTCAAGCCTTCATGCTATGCACAATTTCTTATCTTGAGAATACTGAAATTCTCAACAGTGGCCTTACTCTGCTAACATCACTATAAATCATAGAGCTCGAATGCTGATAAGGCAGCCTGCAAACAAAATATTGCAAGCTTTCAGATAAAACAAGCTCATGCAAGTAGGTTGCACTCAGACTCACCTCATAGACTAGAATAGGGTAGTCTGTTCCATTTTGGCACGCACAAGCTAAACTCCTGTAAAATACAGATGACAGTGCTGCATATTTTGTGAGCTCTAGAGAACATGAATGAAAGGATCATATACAAAATGTGTGGTGTATCTCATGTCGTCTCTTGAGATAATGACTCTCACGTATTTGTCTCTATAATGTATAAGAATGGATTCCATTATGATGCACTTTGCAAAAAGCGACAGGGACTTGATCCCTATTAACAAAATTCTATGTATAAGGATTGATTCTACAATGTTGTTATTTGTAAATGACTAGGGTATCTTGATATCTATGTTTCAGGATTGATTCTATTACGTTGCTGTCTACTGGTAGCAAATGTTTTCTATGGGACAAAGTAATGAACACAAACCTGCCATCATTGGAAAACTTGATTACAAAGCAGCCCTTCTTTCCAGCTGTCATGGTTAAGGACAGACTGTTGGGGACTCGACACAACTGACCCAGTAGCCGAGTCCAGGTGGTTAACGTGCGTCCTTTAGTGTGTGATTTATCTCGTCCTGACCAGTTCATCGACTTCAGGTCTTTGTAGGTCATGTGACCGAGTTCCTGGATATTAGATTAGAGTGGATATCATGACCATGAATATTGCCAAACTTTCATTATCTGAACTATTTGGGCCTCTGACTCTGGGAATACACAGATGTGGTTTTTAAAGTTGAGTTTTGATCAACAATGTGTATACTGAGGTGCAGAAACAATTTCCTGTCATACTAATTCTAATTCGAAGGAAATGCGTCTTTTTTTCTGGTTCAAAATGTCGGCAAACTTTCTTCTGTTCGACTTAGTTGGGGCTCAAAATCAACAAAAATGTTGAAAATATAGCAAATTTCAAGACCTTTTAAAATATGCCCAAGTACACCTTTACGTCTTTGTATGTGTAACATGACATTTTGTAGATTTTAAGACTCAGCGGTTAAAAAGCCTTTCATGATTACAATGGAGGCCTTACTTCCTGCATAATCTGATGCCACCATTGTGGATAAAATGACCCTCTCAAGATCTTGGGACTATTTTACTTCATAATTTTGTTCTAAGTTTAACGTCCCATTTGCTCTAGCTTACCTTTAAGGCCTTAAGACCTGAATCTTTGAATGACAGATTGTAAAGTTTGGAAAGCTACTCTCAAATAAAATAATGAGTAGCTGTTTATCCAGAATTTTTTCATGTATTATAAGGAGATAACTCTACTGGTAATGCAAAACTATAGCATCATTAGCTGTTGAAACCTCACTAAAACTAGCCTTTGAGGCTGTTGTTACAGAACCATAGAAAGCTGTAGCTGAGCAGTGAATACAATTCAGTTATTTTCTCTATTTGGCATTGTAATTAGGCTACAGCCCCTTAACATCAACCTCAAAGGCTTGTTTCTAACAAGGTTACAACGATCTGTGAGGCAACCTGAGAAAACAGGGCACTTGCTGCTGGGTCATAGTTTGAGATCAAGGGCGAAAAAGGTAAAAAATATGACCTGAGGTCAAATTGGTTCATTGGCAGAAATGGCATTTTAACCTATTTCTAAATATTATCTGAAAAACATCTAATGATTTACGCATCCAAAGTATTTTTAATAAATTATTTTCTAACCTCTATCAAGTTGCATTTTTGCAAAAAATCCCTTCAAATCAATTGCCAGGAGAGGGTACTTTGTGGAAGCTTTTATGCAGATTTATTGGTAATTAAACTCCGTCTTGTCGCATGCAGCTGCTTTCGTGATTTTCTGGTCTTTCTCATGATTACAACGTTATAAAGAAAACCAGTATTCTAAGGTAACAAGTAAAAACTAAAAGAAATTTTAGATTGACACACCTGTAAATTTCATGGACCGTAAGAGTTAATAAAACAATAAACCTCAGTTATCCTCCTCTCTCTGCTCTTTCTTTGTTTATAAGATGCAAAAAGTATCTTCAGTTGGGTACTCACTTCCTGAGTGGCAAACATGGACCTGGTGGCTCCTGACACCTCCCTAGGTGGAGTAATACTTTTCAGGGTCACATACAATGTGGAGGGATATGGAGTTCTCTGCCCAGACGTCAACCACTGGTAGACCTGAGATGACAAGAGGAGGGGTAAATACCATATCAAATTGAGATTGCAATTTCACACTAACTATAGAAAACATGACTTGTGCACATTTCCACAGTCTTTCCTGTGCACCAACCTTCACTATTTATCATTCTTTTACTAAGACTGTTCAGTTAAAACAATTGCCAAATATAAATCAATAACCTAGATGTCACTTTTGTCCAACCTAATTTTTTTTCTTTAAATGATTTTTTTAAAAATGAAATCCACTGTTTTGATATAATCACTGCGTTTTATTAACAATATGCGTGGAAAAATATGCGCCATTTCATAACACCAAATCTGAATCTCAATACATCACACATCCCCTTCCTGATTTCCAATCTCGGAATAAATATCAGACCCTAAACTTCAATAAAAAACCAGTTACTTAATGTACCATCTCTGTGAATGCTTTATCCATATTGTATAGTTTGCATTTTATATTTAAACTTTTTTTATTTCATATTTAATCTTTTTAATATTCATACTTTATATTAAATGTTTTATGAATATTGGCATCAACTGTTTACCTCTGGTTGGCCAGGAACTCTGTGTGATTTATTGGGGGGAACAAACAACTGAAGCCGCAACTTGTTGCCAATGTTCACTTTCTCATTTTTACCCAGCACCTGTAAAAGACAGCAAAAATTCATTCCTGGCAATGGACACCGTCTTCAATGGTTGACTCATAAAAGCCTAATGTGTCCAGTCAAACCTTTCTACTCAAACTCAGTCTCTCAATAAACCAAAAACATGACAAATATTTCCTTCACTTTCTTCCGGCACCAATGTAAAAACACAAAAATTACTGGCATATCTTAATTTTTTTAATACTTTTATATCACTTTTCATAATTAACAACACCAGCGAACCTAAATTTGCTGCATACTTTCAAACATGAATCAACTTGTCACGTTGAAGCTCCCATCAATACGATGGAATCAATATGAAAGGCTATGAGGGAAGAACGGTAAGCATATCGTCGCTGCAGGATTCTAAACGGCTAACTCTGAAAATGCAGTGTGCTGGTTTTTTTCTGGAATTAAGCGTGACATCAAATGACACATCCTATAAATAAAATTAGCCCTGGATATGTAATCAGAAATATTTTTAGTATCAGTACCGATTCCCAGCGCCAAAATGTGTATAATAGCCTTGCTCTTCAGTTTTTTCACTCTTCTGTAAAATTTACAAAAACCGAGTTAGCCGTTTAGAATCCTGCAGCGACGATATATGGTCTCTCCCAGATGTCTGAGTTTGGGTTTAACACTGCCTCTGCATGATAACAAGTACTTTGCGCCTCTCAAGGTTTTTACTTATCTTATCCTGTACTAGCTTTCAACCCACAGATTCCTATAAATAAGATCAAACAACAGTGGAGTTACAACTCTAACGGGAAAAGGCTCGTTTTGTAAGGTATGTCTATATGGACCCTCGTGTAAAAATATGATAAAAATCTGTTACATCAACTTGTAGACTTCAGCAGCCTCCTTCAGGAACGACAAAATGCGACGCCAGACCACGTCAGAAAATAATTCTTTCGTGAATCCACAGGTGCAATGCCTTCTTCGGATGTGCACGAAATCCACACTATCGTTAAAATGTGGCTGCCAGTCAGCATACATTCTGGTTTGTGTGCAAATGCACAGTAAATCATGAGTATTATTAGAGTGAGGCACCTTGACAGAGCTGCAATTTTCAAAATCAAAGAGTGCCAGAAGAACTTTTTTTGCCCAGCATCTCTTTATAGTTCTATGTGACTTTGTCGCTTTTGCTTGGCACAAAGTATTGGCTTATTTCTCCCATATTCAATGGGGCTACAAAACAAACAACTAAGAATTGCTCATTTTTCTCTAAGAATGTGCAGCTCTGTAATTGAGAAACCTTCAACAAAACTGAGTAATCTGCCAACCTTGAGAAATGCCCATGCTATCCTGTGCCATCCACCTTCTTCTTTCTGGTCTGAAAACTGACGACTGGCCGTGTTCATGCTCACAAAATCCAGCAACTGTGGGAAAAATACATTGGTTTTCAATAAACTCTTTCAGACAGTTGTGCCTATGAATAGTGGAGTGTCTGACCCCACTTTTATTGGAAACTGATATTAACTTATGAGCATGTTCAGGACCTTTCAGTGTTTTGCTGGAATAAAGGCCTAACTTACCCAAGACAAACTCAGTAAATTACTTTGTGTATTTTCTTTCAGAAAGCTTTTCAGATAAAGTTGGTTTCAAATTTTCAAACACAAATCTCTCTAGAAACAATTAAACTGGAGTTAAATCACTCACTTAGTCTTCCATAAAGTTGGAGAAAGCAGGTCGACATGACACAGTCACATTGTGCTAGGAAACAGCAATACGATAAACAGAATGTAACAGATCCATAGGATAGGCCATTTTACTCAACTTTATGCTTCGGAATAAAAAGTGGTCGGCTTGAGGAAGCCCCCATGAGGGCAAAAAAAAAACCAAAAGAGACAGAAACAAGCAGAAAACAATAACAAAGAAAGAGGTGAAAATTTTGTCAGCAGCAAGCTTCTGACAATAAAGATCCCAAATATCAACATTATGCTACTGTACCCTGTGAGTGAATACATGCACCAATAAAACAAAACAAAAAATACTAAGAAGCAATGAATCTGAGTTCACTCAAAAAAATAAATAAAGTAGCACTGATTATTTCACTGGTACTTCAGAAAAGAAATTTGTTTTCAAGTCAGGGACAGCCTTAAGCCACTTGGACCAACTGCTCCAAACTGGTCACTGCCTAAGGGTAATCTAGTCTTGTCATCCAGCAACACACAACAACATACACCTAACACCACTTTGCAAGTTTTACAGAGTAATTATAATGACTGGGCCTCACAGTTTCTAAGACTGGCCCTTCTCCAAGTAAAATACATTAGTCCTCAACATGCAGCTTCAACTCACCTCAAATAGTAGTATGACTTTAGGGTTGGGCTGAACAAAGTAGTTGAAGTTTTCATTGAAGACCAATAAATCTTCCCATACTGGAATTGTAGATCTGGTAAATTAAATGAATAATACAGTAATACTAGTTAATAATACCTATAATAATTCACCTCTTGTAAAAAGTTATATTAATACAATAACTGAAATTGATGCTTCTGTTTTTCCCTGGTATGCAGTAAATCTTAACCCTAGTCCTGCGGGAGGCCACTATATTGGCCTCCCCGCGCAACACGGGAGGCCATTATTTTGTCCGACACGCTTAAACGCGGGTCCTGCGGGAGGCCACATTTTTGTATAGCAACGGTGCGCCTCGCGCTTTGGTTATTCGGTTGCCAAGGCTGTCATTGTTGTTGTTTTTTCATGTTTTTTTTTCCACACAATTTTCGCATGTTTATCCATCCTGTCACCCCTACTTTATCTAACAAAATGGTATCGTCTGATTACGTTTATTACGATGCAACTATTCGCAACTATTCGTCATACTCGTGTAATAGTACTGACAGTCTGAAGTTTGAACTGGGGAAAATCTTGGGGAAACTTTTACTTTGATGCTGGTTGTCGTCTACATGTGAAATGAGAAGAAAGGGGCCATGTGCGTATTTGAGACGCCGTTCTCTGTCTGTCATCATGAATTCCGATGTAATATTAGGGCATGCTGCATAAGGGCGTCTGTCAGTAGGTTTTTCATCAGGGAAAACTGGGAGAAAATGACAGACTTTGTTGTTGGTCGTTGTCTTTATTTGATGTGGTAAGTAGAGAGATATTGTGTTCCTTTGATTAAACCGCTTTTCAGTATGTATGTGCTCTACGACCTGGAACTGGAAATCAAATCTCTCGCTAAAACTAACATTATAGTAAGTGGACGCTTTACATAGTAGAAGAGGGAGAAGGCAATGTCACGATACATGTGGTTAGTAAATTAAGCGAATGGCTTAAAAAATAATTTGTTCACCTGAATGGCCTGACATAGGGACAGAAAAAGCGCAGAGGTCTTGGGAAAATGATAAAACATGTGTTAAACGGCATGTAAATGCAGAAAATTCTTGATTTGGGGCCTTCCATTTCACAATAAAACCTACTGCATATCATCACAAGTACTTTATCGAAATATCATAGGGGTCCCTTACAATTTATCCACCACTATTGTTGTTATTGCGTCCAGAAGTATACGCGATACAGGTGTTCACAAGGACCCGATTGACCCGACCGCCGAAGTTATCGGCAACACGCGAACGATCGGCTGACTGGCCGCTGGCTATCCCCGCACGGGGCGTTACGTGGACGAGTTCACTCAACGCGGGACGAGGGTTAACATCAATAAAACTAAATGCATATCTACTTTTTCAATTGCTAGACCTGCAGAAAAAAAAACCTTTATAATAATCTGAGCAAACTTAATAGCAATATCTAATTTCTGAGTCATGCACAGAATGAATGCATTAAAATTCGCATATCAATCTGAGCCCCCCAAAAAAAACAAAAAAACTAAATGCAATAAAACCTATATTTTCCCATAACAACCATGTTTCAATAACATAAGGGCATAGAAGTTATTCTAATTCCCTGTATTAAAGTTTAACCACAAGAGTTTACAACCAATTTTCTCAAAACGCACTGATTTGGAGAGAGAATAAGTCTGTCCTAAAGCGACCCATAATAATTTTAAACACCCCCTGGCCAGTAAAGATGAATTTGAACTACCCTTGCCTTTTTGTCAGTCCATAAAATTAAACTGCTGTGAATCAGAGTAAGGATTACGCATTTCAATGTTCCTTATGTTTGATAAAAATGGATTTTTCATAAGCGGGAATTCAAAAATCTTCAAAGGGCTGAAGATGGACCGAAACCATTCAACAGGCATGAGCCTTGCTGTAAACTTGCGCATTTTGCTTTTCACGAACACTTGATGATATACATTGGCAGAGTGCACAGGAAAGTCTAATTCCTACCTATGGTTTTCACAGTGAAAAAACTCACTTTCTTTCTTTGAAGTCAAAAGGCTGTGTCATCATGGGAAGAATATTTTTTACTGCCTCATTGGAAGTTTCAAAATACGATGTGACTGCTCTGTCTCTGTGAAATAAAACAACAGAAATTCACAGTTGACTATGGATGCATAGTATCTTATTTAAAAAATGTTTAAAAACACAGGAAATCACTCGGTCTCATGATCTGGTTGTGACTCTGCTCCCACTGAAAGAAGGACACAAATACAAAATACAGTGAGTATTTCCCAGATCACATTATGTACTCGATGTGTATTTGCATAGTGTGCACACTGTCACTATTGTTTTGCACTTTACTGGACTGTCATTTATCCTCAAGCATGGTAGGAATGTCTTTTTTGTAAAAAAAAAAAAAAAAAAAAAAAGAATTATTTTGATGTCCCTTCAACATGCTAAATACCGAAACCTCCAGTAAAATCCAGGACAGTTGGCATGTCTGACATAGTAAAGACATAGCTGTCAACTTCCTAAATCCCAAAAACAGATCCCTGATATCGACCAAAAAAAAAACCAAAAAAATCTGCGAGCACTGGTAGGCCAGTTTCATTGCTGGGTCTGGGGCTATTGACTTTAGATACAAAAGCTATGTTTTATTTTCTCCTCCTTGTGTTTTTCTTGGATAAATGGCGAAACTCTTCAAATTCATACTCTTCAGCACAAAAATGAACTTGCATACTTAGATTCCACATATGTACTAAATACATTTTTTATACAGGGTTACATTTTAGATATAAACTATAGTTAACTTTTGGCCCACCCTGTATAATGGTTGGCAGCTATGTAGAGAACACATAATAATTCTGTGTCAGTTTTGAAAGAGTTAGAGTGAAGAGGCAAAAAACAACATGCATACTTACGGATGCTGCTTGGGAATGTATTCTCCTGTTATTTCATTCAGGACATGCACTCTGACAACAGGGTGGAGAATGCGGAAGTCATTCTTGAGTTTGTCTGTACGATGTACCATCAATGCCATTACTTCTCCTTCATCTTCAATGTCAGGTGGGGGCTCAGACTGAGCTTGTGTCTCCATTTTGTCTTCATCTGGCCAAAAGGAAATGAACTGGATCAATATATGAGTTAATTTTTCATCTGTATATTTCTGTTCATTTCAGTTCATTATGAAATACCAACTGTAAGGCAACTGCACAAAATCGACAATGTGTTGCTGTCACTCAATGTTGAGAAATTTGAAGAAAATGATAGCTGGAGGATAAAAATAGAGTTTTTGAGTTTAGCTAATACTGTGCCCACCATAGTTTACCATAGTTTTCTATTAACAGAATGGTAAGTTTTTGTCCCGACCACCATTTTGCTAGATTTTCACAAAATATTCTAAACAATTACAGACTGTCTGTAGACCCAACACTTGAGCTTGGAATAAAGTTAAAATGCCCCCCCCCCCCCCCAAAGAAAGAAAAATGATGTATATTGCAAAGCCCCATATTGAAAAAATATATATAATAAAGAAATTGTACAATAAAATGCAAATTAGAAATGAAATTGTGATTTCTTGTGTAGATTTCTTTGTTGCATTTTTTTTCTAATACCTGGCATTGCATCATACACCATTTCTTTCTTTATTTTGGGGGGGGGGGGCACATTTTTACATCAAAATTATTCAACAAAAAACCCAGGCAAAAATCATGAGCAATATTATTATTATGCATGTATTTTCTTCTTCTTTTTCAATTTTACTGTCAACAAAGATTAACGATTTCTTTTTCCCATCAACACAATCAATAACTAAAACTTTGAAACATGAATCAAAAATTGTACTTGAACACAAGGACTAAAATGTGTTCTTTTTTTTTCTCAACTACTTTCATTATGCTGAATGATTTGACCAAATGAAACCCTAACAATGGAACTGAATAGTCATTGTAATTGTTCTAGACCCATTAGTTCCACTGGATACAGTTGATGACACTGGATTTTTGGCTCTCTAAAATAATCTGTTCCTTTCAACACTATGCCTAATGCTAAGTTGAACAACTTTTGGAAGTAAAATATTGCATGGGTGCAAGCTGCAAGTGCTTATCATTTGCAACCGTAAATAAAGGGTGTCACTACAGCTTTGGCTTGATTTAATAGGCATACATATTCATTTATTTTATGGCTGTTGTTTTGTGTATGTATGCACCCCAAGCCTTTTGCTCTAGGGGTGCCTATGTATACGTACTATCCCTAACCCCAACCTTATCCTCAGCCAAAATCTTATTGAATCCTTAGCCCTGCCCCCCTACCCTTTCAACCAAAAACAGGAGGAATACAAAAAGAAAATCTGAAAGAATAATTAATCATAACTAATTAAGGCTGTTGTCAAGGAGCATTTCGGGAGGAACTCTCTAGCTCTAGAGTCACAAAAGGCTTTAAAATGCATACCCCTAGCGCAAAAAACTAGGAGGACATACTTGTAACAACATCCTCATTTTATATAGAATGTTGAAATAATTTATGAAATGCAATCAGGAGGTATTTCATTCAAGTTCGCTACCTGCAATGTTAGGATTGTTGCATATTTGTGTATACTGAACGTAAAACAATTCTGAATTTTCCTCAACAGGTTTGTGCTTCAGTCTATGATCGATCACTTTGCTTATCTCAGCATACAGTTAGTCTACTCAGCAAAGTTTTGGTGAAGCGGGTACATTTCAGAAATGTCCCTTTACGACTTGAGTATATTACCTCACGATTATATAAGCTGTCACTTCTCTGATGTAATGATGGAGATAGCTAAACAGAATGTAGGTCTCTGTCCACTGTGTCAGTAGAGTAATGAAATTACCTCCCTATTGTATACCACAAACTGTTTTTATTTTCTTAATCCTTGACACAATTCTTAGTTTTTTTACATGCAAAATAGATTTCACAGTCATGCTCTTAGAATTTTCATTTTCCTCCATTAGCATTGCACTGCCCTACACCATGTTACACCAATCGCATTTCAAGCCACTGAATGATACATAACTTCTGAGGCAAAACCTCAGAATTCGGAAAGGTCAAATAATTTTTCCAAGCAGAATATGAAGTGCCACATTTTGCTTCCTTATGCAAGCTGATGTTATGTGTTTTGCAACTTTCCCATTAAGTGAGCTAGACAAAAGTACATTTTCTGTGAAGATCACTTTTCAATTCATGATTGGCAGAAATTTCTTTGTCTAAATAACAAAACAATGAAGTTTTGTTTTTTTTTCCCCAAGATCTTGCACACTACATGGTTGAAATAGATTGCAGAATCTAATATAAGCATTAAGAAGTGCTGAAGACATGATTAGTAGTTTTTCACATAACAAATTTGCAACATGTACTAAATTCCTACATTAAATTTCTATTAACTCCTTGAAATCTCATGGTGATAAATAAGTATAATCATACATTCATAATGCAATGCAGGCAATGTAGAATTATTGTGTTTATGAATAAAAGAGTGATCTAGCTTCACTTTTATTGGAAACTGAGATAACAGTGAGGTCGTGCACAGGACCTTCCAGTTTGTCCAAAGAAAAAAGGTCTATCTCTCTCAAGATGCAATATACTAAATTATTTGGTGTCCTTTCTTTTAGCCTGTTATCGTCGGTTGCCTTAGAGAGTATAGATGTATAGAGAGATCTCACTTCTGCCAAATCGCAAAACTAGGTCGCTGCAGTAAACAAGAAATTGAAGAATTGAAAGAGACCTTCTTCACCAAAGATAATGTGCATATCTGTTTACTGTGGTTTGTTCATATTTTTGGGCTGAGTGAAACAATTTAGAGCCGTTTGTAAGCTCTTATGCCACGTGGAAATGCACAAACAGATATTATTTACCACAGCGACCTACTTTCCCCTCCATGCTAACAGTAACAGTGATTTCGCAGCACCTCCCGTGTCTCGCATTGCAAATCGACCAATAGTGAAACCTCTCTATACACAGTTACATACTCACTGGTTGCCTGTTGGAACCTGGTTAAAACTAGCCTCAAAGCAAACGCTGTTGTTAGGGGATCGTAGTCTACTTACAAAGCCAAATAGAGAAATAATAATAATAATAATATATTGCATTTATATAGCGCCCAACCCCGTCGATGACAAGCTCTGGGCGCTTTATCTCCACATTTTGGCTGAACTGAGTTACACTCTACTTCTACAGGCTTTCTGCACTGTGTGTCAAAGTATCAAGCACAAATACTGAGTTGTGTTCACTGTTCAGCTACAGCGTTCTATGTAAAATACCATGGTCCCGTAATAAACTTTTGAGTTTATTGTAACAAGGTTCCAACAGTAAACTGACATAATGTAAATCAAAGAGAAAAAAATTAGAACTCAGCTTGCTCAAATACAGTTAAAGTGGAGTTAAACAACTCTTTTATTCATGGACAGTTTAATGTCCTTCCATCAATGTGCTTCACTGGTAACAGGTTTGGAACATGCAATGACCATTAAACTGGTCAACAAAACAATTTCAAACTGGCCATTTTCCCCACATGCTAAAAATTGGGCGAACCAAATTTACCAGTTTGTTTCTGCCTTCGAAACAGAAAATCCATCACTGCGAAAAAATAGCCATACACATATGAACAAATATCCCCCATGAAGTTTTAGCTTCTTGCAAAAACACAATACTAACTGCTGTTCTTAATATCTTATTAAAGGAATCATCCCCTTACAATGACAAGGTTCTATCTCCACATTTTGGCTGAACTGAGTTACACTCTACTTCTACAGGCTTTCTGCACTGTGTGTCAAAGTATCAAGCACATTCGGTGTGCAATCTGTAAGTATTACTAAGTGAAAAAAGTTACCTCAACTAAACTTATGAGCACATGAAACTTCATTCATCAAATTCTCAAAAGTCGATGGATGGGAGACAAGAACCCTGTCATTCTAAAGGGACAGCATGTTTTCCATGGCCAGACCACTTTTACCTTGCAGCATTTTGAATACCACAATTTCTTACATCTCTAGTGTTAAAAGGCCTAGAGACCACCAGCAGAGCAGATAAAATGTTACACTAGATGTAATGTGGGCTTTCAAACTGCAAGCAGAGTAGAGCAGTATGAAATCAGCCGGACTTTATTCTGCTAGTTCTGCTTGATCTTGACTGGGGTGTATAGGCCTACTTATCAAGTGACAACAGTTCAGTCATGTCGCTCTGCTTTGTGCCGCAGACTGAACACACAAGCTTTCTGCTCTTCTTTGCTGGAACCTGTAAGAGAGCCTTAAAGCTCATACCTCTCACATGTCATTGCGGCACAAAATAAGACTACTCATCCCGTCACATACTTAACATTCAAGAACAAATCATCACTAAAATTGCAGGTATCGGTTTTGGCTACTTTTCAGGAAAGCAAAAAACTGTCCTATTTTAGTACAACTGGTCTGGTTATGATGAATTTTTGAAAGTTTGCTATTCATTTATTTTCTTGGCATAGTCGGAGTGGCTTTGAATGTAGTTGAATATACATAAAACTCGACTACAGTCTTAGGGAATGGAGACAAAATGCTCATAAGTATTTTGCTCTGCCTTGAGATTTTCTTTTCAAGTTTACTTTAAAATTGAATAGCTTTCAATGCACTTTACAAACTGTACAATGCCAGGTTCTCTTGATGAAATGACTGATCAAATAAGAAGGTATCATGCTTCTGACTCATTCTACATGAATATGAAGTTAAATTACCTGACGTCTTCAATTTTTTCTTCTTCTTTTTCTTATCTTTTGTGGTTTCCTCTTCATCAGCTGTCTTGTCCTATTAGCAAGTGGACGAAAATAAAGGATGGAGAATCTATAACGTGACTAAATCTTGAATATTTTACACTGTTATGCATTTCCAATTGCTATTTCTGGTATAAACAATATTTTAGTTTAAACAAACAAATGGTAAAGTTCAACTCCACAAAACAATGTATGTTTGACTCGACAGCATGAAAAAGGTGTGATCAAATAAGAAAATCATACAAATCAATCACATACTTTCATAAATGTTTTCTCTTTAAACATTACGTATTCATACCCTGGTTTTAGTTTAAGTCATGCTTGCATATTCTGCTCTCTCTGAAACTATCAAAGGAAAAGTTCAACTGTTCAGTGTTCCTTGAACAATAATCTTTGGTATTGGAATGTGCATAAACAATAATTTCATGATTTTAAGTTTTCTCAAACATACCTCAGATTTTTCACCTTCACTTGCCTCTTCATCATCTTTCTTCTTTTTCTTCCTCGGTTTGGCTTTCACAGCTTCGCTCTCCTCCTCTTCTGGTTTTTCCTCTTGTTCTTCATCGATGTCTGGTTTTGCTGATTTCTTCTTTTGCTTGGACTTTTTCAGTGCGGCATCATCTTTTTCTTTGGCCTTGGCTGTTTCATCACCATCTTCATCTACCATTTGTCTTGCCTTCTTCTGCTTTTTCTCCCTGGGTTTTGCAATAGGAGCCTCCACAACTCCACTTTTCTCCTCATCTTCTTCAATACCTTCTTCTTCACTCTTTGGGGGCTTTTTCTTCTTCTTTTTCTTTTCCTTCACATCGACTTTCTCACTCTCTTCTTCCTCTGCAGTTTCTTCCTCTGGACTTGGAGTCTTTTTCTTCTTCTTCCTTTCCTCCACATCCACTTTCTCACTCTCTTCATCTTCAGCAGTTTCTTCCTCAGGCCTAGGCGTTTTTTTCTTCTTCTTCTGTTTTTTTGTGTTGTCTTTTTCCTCCTCCTCTTCTTCCTCTACTGCCTCATGTTTCTTCTTCTTTCTCCCTCCCTCTTCCTCTGCCGCAACCTCCTTCTTTTTCTCCTCCACCTCATCCTCTTCCTCCTGTTCTTCTTCTACATTCTCTTCCTCCGGCTTCTTTTTCTTTTTCTTCTTTGGTGTGTCAGGGGGACTAGTGGGGCCTGACTTCAGATCTTTCATTTCTATCTTTTCCTCGTGTGCATCTCTTGTGGGAGATTTTGCCTGTAAATATCACAGGGAGAGAAAGGAAATGTTCTATCATCAACTATCACCATGAAATGCCCTCTATGACTTTCTTTCTAAATTACCACAATAAAACCATCCAATATGTGAGTGTGCATGAGAAAACCCGGCATAAGTCGGCAAAGCTGATTTTGAGAAAAACGGCTTTGAAGTGATAATATGGGTCCGACACAAACTTCCAACTTGGCTGATGTTTAGAGGACCGTTGCATGTTACAGGGTAAACTGTAGAGGAGCAGTGAACACTACTCACTTTGATCTCTATAACGGCTTTGTAATTAGACTAAGGTCTCCTAACAAGATTCAAAAACTTCCAACTTGGCTGTTTCTAGGGGACCGTGGCATGTTACAGGGTAAACTGTAGATGAGCAGTGAACACTATTCACTATGATCTCTATAACGGCTTTGTAATTAATGTCTCCTAATAACAATCACTGCAATATTACTTGGTTAAATGCCGTTTATTCAAAATCTTGTTTCAGGGGGGTCACTGACTTCAATTTATCAAAAATGTCTTGTCTTTTATTATATGTACAGAACTCAAAATGTCATGTTACCGACTTTTGCCAGGTTTTCTCATGCACACTCACATATTTCAAGCAATGAAGTCTAGGCTTTGTTATATCAATCTCTGCGCAAGAATACTGAAAACAATTTGATATAATTCAGTGACTGAGATTTCCGCCTACATGCTGTGTATGTTCAGTTGTTCTATGCATCAGACGCACTAACATTATACTCGGGACAGAAAAAAAAGTTTGAATTTTCTTAAGGTCGTCAGAGTAAAGACTGGGCGTCTAGAGATAATGTCATGGCAGAAGAAGAGGAGACAAAGTCCCTGGACAAAAAATGGATTTTATGCATTTCAAAAGTTAAATCAAGTTATTTAAAGTATTCTAATTCAAAAGTTGCAAAACCCATAAGTATCAATGTGATGCTGAAAAGAAAAATGAAGACATAATTTCCACTGAACAAATATGTGTAAGTTTTGACACTGTTCAATCTCTTATAAGTAGAATGTCATTGACATGTTAATGCTTTCAACAAATGCAATATAGCAATTCTGCGTTTCCTCCTTTTTATTTTAAGTGTTGATAGCCAATATTTCAACCTTTTCACATCGCCGGGATTACGGCTCTCACATGACCAATTACATATCTGATACAATAAAGTGTCACCTTTCTCAGTGGTACAGATTTTGTCTTCCTGGCAGGTTGATCAGGTGCCTGTTGTTCTGCTTCTTTCACTCTGTGCAACAAAGAAAAATGAAAAAACAGTGAGTTACAAAATGCAAATAATGACACAGACTGCCCTAGGATGAAAGAGGTTAGTTTTGTATCATGTTTAAGACAACCTGGACTCCAAAACAAACAGTTAAAGTGTGCATAAAGATCAGTGAGTACACTGTCTTCTGTCCAAAGCACACTAACCCATTATCATATATTATTCAAGTAAGACATCTTGAAACAGCTAACATTTTCAGAATCATATTTTGCACACTAAAAACACTTTTTGCTCAGTGTCTCAATTTTTGCTCTTCATGACTTAGACATGATGTAGAACTGAGCACTTCAATTTATGTCCAGTTAGTGAGGACCTATCTGTTCATAAATTAGGAAGTGTTCTGAATATGAAAGTGCCTGGGTAGGGATGGTTGTCCCAGCAGGTTTTCCTGTTAGATATATTTTCTTTTACATGCTAAGATACCACAATGCATGCATGATGCAGCTGATACACTTACAATTCTTTCTCCATTTCATCCTCAATCACATCTTTTTTCTTGGGTTTCTTTTTCTTTTTATCTGTGACAGCAATGGATTCAAGCACTTCTGTGTTTTGCTTTTCTTCATTCAAATTTGCTTGTTTATCTGAAAATCATAACATATCAGAACAATTATGTCATGTTAAAGTGATAAAAGTATTTGTTCAAATTTCTGCAGACCGCTGAACCCTGAAATTTTCAGGTCTGAGCTCTTGGCCTGATATGGCATGAAACAGCCTACATTTCCTTATTTTCTTAATATGGTAAGCAGTCATTTTATAGGATTTCAGTAATTTCTGTTACCCTCTTATTATGAATCTATTCCTGGTCAAGTACAAAATAAAGTAACCATCTACAATAATGGCCTCTGCTGATTCAACAGTTTTGCGAACGGCTGACTGCTATTAAGATACATTTCTGGTAAGTCACTGTTATCCAAAATGAACTAAAGACACACCAAACATAACTAAAACATTAGATTTTGAAAACACTACATACAGAAATAACAAAAGAAAAAAAAGAGTCTTCATAAATGGATTTGGGATTTCGTAGACTTCCAGTCTGTAAACTTCTTTTACCACTTAATTATTAAAGACTAATTTATGCAGAAATATTTGAAAACACATATCAGAGATTTACTATCCACAATCAATATGGACATGGATTAAAATGCTCACAATTTCCATTCTATAAATATTGTAAAGTATATAAATATATACATTTTATCACAAATCACTGCCAAATTATACTGATACGTGTGAAAAATATAATAATCCATTAATATTGTTTCGGGTATGGTTATGTAAGAATGTTGGTCTTTGTCACTATGACATGTAATTATATCAGAATATTAGAACATGCTTAAAAAGGGAAAGAGAACATCCACGGCTCGTGTCGCTGAACTCAAATGTTTATGCGAGTCTAATAAAGGAAAGAGCTTTACTTTTATTCTGTCGTCTCTGCCTTTGCTTGTTACTCTTTTCACTTTTGCTGTTGTCATCTGGATCATATGTATTGGCTAGAATAGCTGTGTCCCTTTCCTTGTGCAATCCCTCAAGACCTTCAGCCTTGCGTAATGACTCCAGCTTGGTGAAAAATATGATAAAAGAACAATGGAATTATAACTCTTTGTAGCCAAATAAATATGACTAACATTTAGGACAGTATTTTTTAAATTTACATAAAATCAGGATTTCTGAACCTCTTTGAGTAAAAGTTTTTTGAACAACTAATGGACGAAACATCAATCAATACCGATTTTACTGTTATGTTATCGGCTTATACCATTATTCTTTCCAATATTCAATTAATTATCCACTTAATTATGAACAACCAAAAAATAAAGGACATACAAAAAACCTACCACATTGTCGTCCTCTTGGTTTTTTGGTTTCTTCTTTTTCTTTTTCTTAGCATCTGCTGCATCTCTGTGCATGATCAAGAAATTTCAACTTCCATGCAGTAAAAAACATGTTAAAAATAAATAAATAAATAAATTTACAATATTGCAAATGACCAATGACTTCTTTGTTAAAAAAAAATGTTTTTGGACATCTGCATTGAAATTTGCCAAATAATCATTACTACACTATTAAAATGAAATATTCATTGAAAGTTTGAAAATGCTTTACAGAGTTTCCTGTACTATTATTTTTTCTTCTTATATTTAGAATTAAATGTGATTAAATCATAAAAGCACATTGACAGCTCCTTAAGCTGCATTGTTTTCTAAATTTAACAGAGTAATTGATCTACAAATAACAGGGGCACTGCTACTTATGGCCGCTGTTCTCTTAAAGTAAATCAGTTGCTCAAATACAACAAATAATTTTCTGTGGAATGATATTAATACATTTTCTTCTGTTTTCAAATAAGTTAGATGACAAACGAGACTCTCCTTAATGAAATACAAAAATGTATATCAATCAATGGTGCTCTGACGAATGAGTTTAACTTGATGGGGACTTACTTTGTTGACTGTGTCACAACTTGCTGCAAAAGTTGGTCCAATTTCATCTTTGAATTGGATGAAATTTCAGCTGTAAAATATAAAATAAAACGCTGCATTTCTTCACAACAGTTTCCCCTTGTGGTTACTATAATTAGGCAACATCACTCTTTTCCTTTATTCTTGCAGTGAATATGAACTATATTAGCAATCAAATAACATTAACCCTCACCCTGCACAGGGCGGCCAATGCCACGCATGTTTCCCAAGCGCTCACGCCGCACAGGCGGCAAAAGTCGGCAAAGTCAAGCTGTCCACGCCACGCGCAAGCCGTATTTTCACGCATCGGGTCACTGACCTTTTTGAGAAGTAACCACCATGTTATTGTTCACTGTATCTCTTCTAAATCAAAGGCATTGCGACACGGACATGTTAACCAGTGAACCACTGGTCGGAATCACAAAGACTAAGCTTTCAAAGGCTCTCACCACACTTTCAAAAGATGTAACATCAACATGCAAACTGTTGCTCAACAAATTTGCAATATTATCTCATTTTCTCACAAGCTGATCACCATCTGGAGTTGTCTGTATCTAAGAACCAATCAGAAACAAGCTCTGAAATAATCTTTGCCCCAAATGCCCACATTGGTTTATTAGTATGTGTCAATCAGGATGAAACCATTTGTGTAGGGCTTGGCAGGATGTGGCTAGTTATCATGCTTCGATCTCACGAAAACTACAACCGTCAGTTTGGAATCATAAGTCAGATCATTGGTTAGAGACTGACAGACTAAGGTTTTGCTGGTTAATTCATTATCAAGCGTTATAAGGCATAGCAGCGAATATTTTCATACCGATCAATAAAAACCGAACCACGTGGACAGCGTGCGTGGTCATCGCATAGCGGCAAGGGTCAGGGACCCCAGATAAGATTCTCCATGAGTAAGGTCACTGACCGGGCAGCGGGCTTTACGAGTAGCGTACAGGGTGAGAGTTAATACCATTGTTATTCAAATTCCTGTGGCAAAGATATTCCTTGAATAGGCTTGAACACATTCATCTCCATTCTCTTCCTAACATCTTCTCTACCCTCCTTCCTCCCTCACTACATCTTTCATCCTCTTATCTTCCTATTCCCATTCTTTCCATCAGGCGTTGCTGGCTGATGAAATTAAAGTGAAGGAGAACACAAAACAAACAAAAAACTGCAACAATTTATGAACATTCCTGCTTCTTAACTGTTTGTAACAATACTAGTATTGTGATTTTTCTATTTTATGGTATAGACACATACTTAAAGGTTGTTCATCTCCCCCTCCTTTTGGCTTTGCCTTCCTTCTCTTCGGCTTTGGATCTTCAGTTCCTGAAAGTAATGCAGAAATACTCTGAGAAATGTCTCATAATTCATAATTTTGTTCATAATAATAATAATAATAAGAGCATTTATATAGCGCCTTTCGCCGAGGCCTCAAGGCGCTTAACATTGTCCACCATACGCGCACACACACATACTAAAGAACAGTCACACACACACAAATCAATACTGAGCCAATATCCATTTTAATTTTGCAAGGCAAATGAATCTCAGCAGTAAAGTATAAAAACATCATGAGTAAAATTCCACTGGAATCTTGAGGCTCTCCACAAGGGCCTTCAGTCCATGAAGGTCCATTGAAACTGTTGCACACAGCTGGTATATAATATATATGTAATATCTAGGAAATCTTTAGAGGGTTTTTTTTCTGTACATAAAAGGTAAAACCTGGACCAGCTCAACTGGTTTTACATCGATACAAAGAATACAATATATGTGGTTTATTAGGACCTGATTGAACAGATGCCACCAAAAGTTTGAGGCTCTTTAAACCGGGAGATCAAGTGTGATATGATGCATTCAACTGGCAGGGCACAGTAAAATTTCTCACAGTAATTTGTACAGTGCATGAAATTTTCATTTTTCTCTGTAACTGTCAACTGTGGAGATGGAATGTAATATAAACAGTGATTTCACATGATTTCACTGTCCTGCTCCTAGGTACAGATGATGTGCCATGGCATAAACACCATCAGCAGTATCGTTCATCGCAATCACTCACTACATACCAGTAGACCTAAAAGCTAAAACAAAGTTCCTTTAGTCTCATACAATTATAAGCGCTCTCCACAGAAGCTTGAAACATTATTTGGGGAGGATTATAAGTGGGTAGCCCTATTTTGAACTTTCAAGTTTTTCATGAAAAGAAAGGAAAATATGCTTAACCAGCTAGGCTTTGATAGTGCTTAAAAACAAATACTGCCATGCCTATCCTATGGCACATCCTAAACCAAATTGTTGGTGGCAAAAAAGTTAGTTAAGCTGGTGATTGCAAACTTTGATCTACATGCATGTTGCACCTTGCTAACTATATGTGTGTGCGCCTGAAGAAAGGTCCCAGTTGTCAGTACAGCTATTTTTGAGCTAGGGGGTGAAAAGGTAGAAAAAGTCGTGCCTAGTCGAAAATGTACTTCTAGCAGAAAACACCAGTTTAAGCATTTCTAAATATTTAGCATATGAAAAGCATTTTTGGAATATTTTATGTTTAAATATTATTTTATTAATTACAACATGTGACTCTTCAAGAAGTAATATTGAAGTGATTGTTGCTAAGGGACCGTGGACTAATTACAAAGCCGTTATAGAGATAATACGGAGTAGTGTTCACTGCTCATCTATAGTTTACTGTGTAACATGCCACGGTCCCCTAAAAACAGCCAAGTCGGAAGTTTTTTGGATCTTGTTAGGAGAGCGTAGTATTTTACATAAAAATTAGAGCTGAGCAGTGAACACAACTCAGTAGTTTTCCTATTTGCCTTTATAATAAAACTACGCTCCCCCAACAATATCCAAAAAGTCTGTCATGGGAGTGAGCTGTTAAAGCTGTTTTTCTCAAAAGTTTGTTTTTGCCCCCTGTCTTACAAAATGTGATTTGACTAATTAATGTTTCACCACTGTAGGCTAATTACCGCACCCATGAATCATTTAACGCCAGCTTTCTTTTTTATTACAAAACTAATTAAGATATTGTTAAAAATTTTTAAAGCTGCATGTTCAGCACTGAATTTTCTAGAAGAATATGCCCATATCTCAAAATCCAAAATTTGCGACAACTGGGACCTTTCTCCAGGCACACACACATATCTAGAATCTAGGTCTATCTGTTGATCTAGCTAAATCTTCTGTACTTCACAACCATTCCAAAGAAATCTTGGAAAGATTTTCTTTCTCCCGTGCATATCAATATATTTTTTAAAACTACAGATTTAGATTTCTACTAGAGTACTAGTGCAAAACTATGGCTGTCAGAGCAGTACACCTCTCATCTCTTTTGAAAGTTTGAAAGCTCCAGGCAGTCACTCTGATTCCTCGTTAAAACAACTGTACTGTGTACAGCACGTCGCAACACGTCCCGGTGAGGAAATATACACAATTTTCAGGGTTGGGTCAGTGCACAGAATCAGCACATAGAAACTAAAGTTAAAGTACGTCTTGCTGATTGTCCATTTTTGTCAAGCTTGGTGGGAGGAGATTGATTTCTCGTATAAAATGTTTTGCTAGTCAACTTTCGAAAAGGTAAATTTCATACCTTCTTCCGCCATTGCTGTTTACTTTCAATGCGGCAGAAAATGCTATTTCTAAATTTAGATGGTCAATTATCATCCATAGCATAGAGACCAGTATATAGTAAATTAAAATATTTTCAGCATATACCGTTAAATAACACATATATGTCGTTTCTATGCATTATTTTTTTACATGTAAATGTAATTTGAAATTAATTCAAACTTGATCAAGACTATTCAGCAGTAAATTTTTAACCTGACAAAAATAGTTGGCCTATCGTAGGGAAATCTAAAGTCAGTAATCAAAGAACTTATTTATTATAAAATGATATTATGCATTAGTAATATATAAAGTAATTATGCTCGATTTGAATCATTTTCCCCCACCCCCATCCCCACTCCACCCTACAAACGAGTTTCACAAGCTTAGCTCAAGAAGCTTCAATTGGCTTCCCTTCATTTCTGGTCTGGTCTGAGGTATGGTACATGCGACTCTTGAAAAATAAAGCATTTATAACAGTAATTATAATTATTCAAAAGCTGATTAAACCGCCTGTAACAACCAGTAAAAGCAACTACAGGTGGCAGGGAAAACAGGAGAAACACGATTAATAATATGGAGCATAGCCTACATTAATAACTCAGTGCATTATTTTGTTGTCAGTTTCTTTTGTTCGTATCATAATTACAGCGAAGATCAGACCATGCAATACTTTAAGTTTTAGATCAGAGTGATGAGCTATTTTAGGGGCTCCCAACCTTTTTCGTATCGTTTGCCTTGAACACTTTTCGAAACAGGAAGTATAAAATACAGGTCGTTGTGGCTAAACGATAGGGGAAAAAAGTTCTGTTTTGTTGTTTTTTCATATAATAAGCCTACTTTTAATTTTCCTCGCAAACTCCAGGTCCTTGTTGTTTTTTAATAGTACAAAAGAAAATATATGAAAATCCATAATCAGCAAATTTATCCCCTGGCTAGGAGAAATTTACTGACTGCGGGTAAATTTACCCAAGGTTGAGAACCCCTGAACTGTTTTAACGCTTTCCGATCAGTAGAATGTAAACACTGCCCACAGTTGAAATAGATTGTTTTAACGTGTCTTTGTCTTTCAGCTGGTGCTGGGAATGGTTTTGGGTTGTTTGGTCTCAGATTTTGAGCCACACTACGATGTACGGCCATGCATGAAAGATAACGGTTTTTAGGTCTTTATTTTAGGAGGTTTCGCTGCTCTAGACATTCACATCTCACTTTTCTTTATTTTTGTTGTTCTTATTCTTGTTTCTGTGTGTTTTTATGGTAGGGATTAGTATCTCTCAATTTTGCCAAGGCCTGCACTTTTCGACTTTCAACTGCCGAGGTACCGGTATCTTTAAAGTGCGCAATGTGCATACGGGCCCTCCAAGTTTTTCTACCATAGGATAAGGGACAGGAAATTTTGCTCCCAAAAAAATCACAACATGCCTGCATCGACCGGGGATCGAACCCGGTACTTTCGGCATGAGAGGCGAGCACCTTGCATCTAGACCAACGTGTCCCCAACACTAAAAAGGCCAAGTATAAATGCTCAGACATCTAAAACTGTGGGTCTGGCAAATGTCAAGTTGTCATGAAACTGCCGACTGATTTGACTAATTAATGTTTCACCACTGTAGGCTAATTACCGCACCCATGAATCATTTAACGCCAGCTTTCTTTTTTATTTTAATGCTGACATGGAATTGAGAAAAGCCAATTCATCTTTTAGTTTAGGTGAACACCAAACGGACGTACATGTTATTCATCATCTGCCCCTTTTTCAGGTGTTTTACAACCTTACGGATCTTGAGATGTTTAGGGCCAGTCCCCAAACCCAAAGTCCCCAACAGGAAAAGTACCAACTGTCCGCACTTCATCTTTAATACACGCCATAAGAACACCACCGTTGTAGGCCTATGTCTTGCTATCTTTGTGGTGTTTTAGCTCTTTATTTTAGGAGGTTTCGCTGCCACTGGCATTTACACCTCACTTTTCTTCTTTTTCCTTTTTCTTGTTCTTGTTTCTGTGTGTTTGTGTCGTGGAGATTAGTTGTTGTTATTTTTTTTAGAATTTTGCCCGAGTCTTCTCGACTTTTAACTGCCAAGGTATCTTTAACGTGCGCAAGGTGCACACAGGCCCTCCGAGAAGACTAGGTGTGCGATCCTACCTACCATAGGATCAGGGACAGTAACATTTTCCTCGAGAAAATTTCCAACCTGCTTGCGTCGACCGAGGATCGAACTCGGTACCTTAGGCATGAGAAGCGAGCACCTTGCCTCTACACCACCGTGTTCCCGTGCTATCTCTGTGGTAAATGTTGCTGATAGATAATAGATGCACCAAGTTGAATCAAACTGTTTCTTCAAGCTATTATAATTCATTTTTTCTGCTTTTTTATTCAGCCCTCCCCTCTGTCAGTTGTGTCAGCTCCCTCCTACAAATGCTCTGTCCTTCTCTCAAACTATGATAAGAAATACGCAAGCGCTGCACGCCAGCGTTTCAAGCAAGATAAGGTCACAGTTTAAGAGTGAGGTTTCATTCCCACCGGATATGTATCCAACACACGAGAATCAAACCCACCTAGAGATAAAAAAAATGTGAGAAGTTATAAAAAGCTAGAGACTTCATTCTTCACTGTTTGTCGTCTAATTTTATCTGCGTTATTCACTATTCACCTTTCACCTAGGCATTGTTCATCCCACAGGGGGATGTGCCTAACATGATGATTTCCATTCTTTTCTGCCTGATGTTTTTCTCATCCATGATGTTCCTCCTCTCTGTTTTATGTCGTCCTGTCAACTTCTTCCTGGTCGTCCTCTTGTTCTTCTTCATGTCCTTAGTTGCCATTCAGTGCAGCGTTTTGTCCACCTACTGCCACTCACCCTTCCCACATATCCAGCTCAATTCCACTTTTGATGTAGCATGAATTTTACTAGGTCCGTTATTGCTGTTTGTTTGCATATTTCAGGGTGGGGGATTTTATCTTGCAGTCTGATGTTGACCATTTTTCTTTCCATTGCCCTCCAGGTGATTCTTAATCTGGACATAAGTTGTTTTGTAATCGGCCATATTTGGCAGTGGCAACCATGGGTAATCGTTGGAATTATGCAATGGTTGAATACTTGCTTGTAATATGACGTTAGGAGTTTGGGATCCAGGAATATCTCTTGCTTTTCATAATACTGAATTAGATTTAATTGGAGCCGAAAAAGTCAAAGGAATAAGTTTATTGTACTGCCCTTTCACACCATTTATGAACTGTAATCCCGACAGACTTGACAGTTCTCACCCCACCCCATTAAACATAATACGACAAATATATTTGAGCTATACATTTTAGTACATGTAATACCAAAGATACTAGAAACGATAAGATGAGATACTCCCTTCTTTGCACCTCTTATAAAGAACACGCGCACAATTTGCACGCTGGTAGGGGATAGGGCATAGCACGAAATGAATGCTTGATATAATAATAACTTAATGTTGATATGATGAGAATTTATGACCGTGCTACTGCGACTAAAAGAAGGAAAAACTAGCCAGTTTTTCCCACAGCGATTGATGTTACAATTTCAAAATAAAAGTCATTAATTAAGGCCCACAGCGATAACTGAACTATGAACAAAATTCAGTATTTTCCCACTTTGGCTTTATAAAAATACATTATTATTCATGTCTTCCCGCGCGTTCGCCACTTGGTGGGGGACCTGGCGACCCACCCATTAACTGATTGTGACCCACCCATTAACTAACTGACTTAGCGACCTATTCATTAACTGACCTGGCGACCTACCCATTAACGTAGAGACCTACTCATTAAATCACTTTGCGAGCTACCCATTAACTGACATAGCGATCTTAGCATTAACTGACCAAGTGATCTACCCATTAAGTGACTAAACGAGAAAAAATGTATAATGAAAGAGCTCCGATAACGCATTCTCTTTCACATTTGGAAATTTCTTTGATACGATGACCTCTCTCTCTCTTTCTCTTTCTTTCTCACTATCTCTCTCTCTCTCTCTCTCTCTCTCTCTCTCTCTCTCTCTCTCTCTCTCTCTCTCTCTCTCTCTCTCTCTCTCTCTCTCTCTCTCTCTCTCTCTCTCTCTCTCTCTCTCCTATCCTTTGAAATAAACACGAAATACGTCGTCCCCCCTCTCTTCCTTTGAAACACTGTTCTTCATTTGGTGTACCAAATGCCCTGGTCCAATGTTTGCAGAATCAAAACAAAGGAAAGAGCGGGATGTTTAAATGATTTCCAACTATCTGCCTTCAGACAGTAATACACACAAGTTGTTGAAAGTTATACATGTAATCTAATTTATTCTATGGACATACCGGCACAAATTGTGTTTACATGAAAAGGTTTTTAATGTTTATGATGAGAAATATAACACGGCAGTTGGAAACTGGTAGAATTATATTGAACATTCATGTTTGAATTTCATAATGTGTTCATGAATAAAAATTAGTAAAGTACCTAGATATGACAAATCTCAAGTTATACTATGGTTGAACTGTATACCAGTTAACCGTTTATCTATTATATATTTCAGTAACTTGCAACCTTTGGCATGACTAACTGACCAAACTATACACTCTTCAGGCCTTAAATTTGGCAGGAAGGTGGCAATTGGAATAAGGAAGATGATGGCTATAATCAAAAGTTGTTCACTTCAAGCATGTATTTTAAAAAAAAGAACAATGGTTATTGCTATGTAACATCTGTATTTTTGCATGTTTGTTCCGTAATATATAGTGCCGTGCATGTCATTAAAAAGTAACCATATCAAGCGTTCAGTTTGGTGCGTAATGTTGTGGTGCGCATGAGTTCTGAAGCAAGACTGCAGTTTATAACTTTTATTATACTAGAGAGAGAGAGGGGGGGGGGGGGATCACATGATTGTTTATTCTGGGCAATGCCCGGTTGCTCATCTAGTTACAGATAATGTACTTAAATCAATAAAACCTTACGCTTAGCATAAATCACAATATTTTCTACAGAAACGGTGTGCGTCCGCATGAAATAGGCATATCGGGTAAGTTGTGGTATTCATACGTAAACAATCTTCATAGGTCATCATATCTCTGCACACCCCGGGGTGGAAATCTGGGCAGTTGCTTTCGTCAGACATGTCACCACAGTCAGTGTCACCATCACAGGTGTATTCTATAGGGATGCATGCTCCGTGGGGACATTGGAAATGATTAGAATCGCAAGTACAATTCATTTCATCGCTATTGTCACCGCAGTCATCTCGTTTGTCACACTGAAAAAAAAAAGTTTGAAAACAGCAGCAATAAAATAAAAGAATTAAATTTTAAAAAGACATCACCATGCCGGGGGGGGGGGGGGCTTCGCCGCTCGGGCCAATTTACATAATATTTTGTGACACGCTAGCTTTTTCTTAAATAATATGTTACAAGGCACTGTAGTTTCTGAACAAATCTTTCGTAATTTTCCTAGCTTATGTCCTTTCGAGAAGGAATTGCGACGTGCGGAATTTTAAACACCGAACATCACCCCTGACGTTACTCAAATTATTTAAAACACTTCCATCATCCTCTAGGCATGAATGAGGGAGGGGGGTGGGGGGGGGGGCTCATAACTAAAGTAGCCTAGGGCCTCTCTTCATCTAAATCCGGCCCTGTATCAAACAGAGGAGGATTATTTTATCTATATTAAGGTCAGGGAAATTAATGATTTCTTGCATATAGCTCCCAGTCATGTTGACTTTGTACATGGTAAGTTGAAATTTGAATCAGAAAATTTAGTAGGGGGGGGGGAGGGGTGCTACATATTTTGTTTATCAGATTTCAAACCACAGTCGATTGATGAATACTCGCAATTAACTGAGATTCTTGCACATAAGTTAAATTGTCGCATGTAAGTTGTTGTTCAAAAGTGCAATCTATTAAAACAGATTTCTTGCCATTTTTTAAACATTTTTTATGTGATTATTCTGACACTAAAGCCAAACTGCCACTTCGTCCCCTTTGAACGACAGGTTTCTATCTCCACTTCATGGTTGAATTGAGTTACACGCTACACACTGTTCGCTACTTCTACGGGCCTTCTCTATTGTGAGCCAAATTATCAAGCAGATTCGGTGTGTAATTTGCAAGTATTACTTATACTAAAAAGAAAAAAAAATTCTTTGTTCATGAAGCCTCAATCCTCGATTTCTTAAAAGTTAACAGAAGGGAGTTAGAACTTTGTCATTCTAAAGAGGCGATTTGTCTGCGTCCAGATCATAGGATTTCAGAGAACAATGCTGATCTGATTTACGCCAGATAAGCTATGTAATAATCAACAATTTGGGGGGGGGGGGGCACAGAACAAGATCTCTCACAAAGACATAGATGGGATCAGATACGGTCTCTTGGTTCAGCAGCGGAAGTTGGACTTCCAAACAGAGAAAAGAGATGAAAACGACATTGCCATTTTCATGAGGGCGAAAAGTGAAGGAATGTCCGGTATAAGTATCTCCATTTTCACTTTTTTTTTTTTAAGCCCGAGGATCCTTTGACTGTAACTCAGGTCAACTTTCAGATTTTTTTCTTCTTTTTTACCTCTGTCCTTGAGAGAGAGAAAAAATTTTGTCTTTTAAACATCGGTTGAAGAGTCATCTTTTCACACTCTGAATCTCCATATAGTTTGTTTTTTTTTGTTGTTGTTATTGTTGTTTTTCATGGGTATGCCCGTGTATTGCGTGTGTGATTTATGATGACATAAATGCTGTATAGCGCTTAGAGCCTGGTTGTTAACAGGATGAAGCACTGTATAAATGCTGTGTATTGTTATTATTATTACCTGATACTCTAAAGAAACACAATTGTCATTATCGCAGGACAGCTGGCTGTGTTTGCATGACGTTGCGTTGTTGCAATTCACTTCATCTGAATTGTCCGTGCAATCGGCGTCTCCATCACAGACCCACGTGTCGGGTATACAAGCGTTATCGTTACACTGAAAACAGAATTGTACAGAGCATCAAACAATGTTTCGATTAATCATAAGTCTGAAATTGAATGCTTAAACAGAATATTTACGTCTGAGAAGCAAAGCCAGATCCGAGACACAGAGTACCGAGACGAAGCATTCCATCTCCCACTATGTGTCCACAAACTGCGCGCGTATAAATACGGTGAATACTACCTTTTTTCGTTCATGAAAAATTTTTGTCGTTTCCATGAAGGGGTGTGGTGCGAATTGTTGCGTTGTTGTCATCGATGATACGCATGCAAGTCGACGGGCGGAATATGACGAATTGATTCGTCTCGGTATCCTGTGTCTCGGCATAAAATAACAAGGAAACTTTAATTTGCTATGCCAACTTTTGACCTGACAGGAAAAGGGCAGACCTGGAAGTGGTTGGAGGAGCACGTTCCTCCACAGTTAGCTTCGTCACTATCATCCGCACAGTCAGGACCCCCGTCACACGAGTAATATTGTGGAATGCATTCTCCGTTCTGGTAATACAGACAAACAGATGAATATATAGATAGAATTACAATAAGATTTACAGAGCATAAGAAATATAACGATACAACCATTGCAAGATTTCTAAGCAAAGGTCACCCTTCTGCAACTGAAGACTACAAAGGATAAATGTCAGTTGCCACAAAATGAAGGTTTGGAGAAATTCGCATTTTAAAGTTTGAAATTCCATAGGTTGAAAGAGGATGCGCTATCTAAATTTGCTCCAATTGCTGGACTACGGCTGTTTTTCATTTAATCGGTATGAGGAAGAAAGCTAAAGATATAAGCTAAGAGTTGAGGGAGTAACCAAGAAACTATCCTCTTGGTGCAACTGACATCCTTCCTCTGTAGCTTTCAATTGTGAATGTGTATAATTACTTAGGCCGCTTCACTGCAGATGAAGAACATAATTTTATACAACCCTCATCCCTTGTGCTGTTTAATAATAACAATAATATGGATTTTTATCACAGTAATGGCTTGATCACAGATAACCACTGCAGTTAAGTTATATATAATTATAATATAAATTTTATATCTCCCGAAAAACGTTAGCAAATCATTCTGAACGCTCAAGTTAATGAGCGCCCGACGTCTAGAAGCAACATCACTGCAAGGACTCTCTATCAGAGCCAGTTTGACATTCCTCTGTTTGCTTGTCGCACAGCCCTCAAGTCAAAAAAAGAGCCATTTCTCCTGGCGGCTTACTGATCTTTTTGGTAAACCACCAAATACAGAATGTCCACAGAAAGAAATGTGATCTGCACTAATAGAGGTCAAGTTTAATTTCAAGTTTATTGAAGGCCTGGCAGCCAATTCAAAATGATTCAGAATAATCATGCAGACAAGCTTTGACAAACATTTTTCAAAAAAGCAACCTAATCAGAAGGCACTGTCATATACTCCGCTCCTTGCTGCCTACTTATACTTATGCATTAACTTATAATAATATACAATGAAATATAACTTGAGTGATAATTCAGTATCTCCCCTCCCTCCTCCCCCCCCCCACACACACACATGCCCCGCAAACACCCCGATCTTTTCCTACCATTGTCTGTCATAAATTTCCTACACAAGAAAGTATCACTAGGATCTACATGCTCACACAAAAAAGACTAACGTACTATGTGAAACCAGAGAGTACGGATTTATAGAGAGATCTCACTTCCGCCGAGTCGCGAAACTAGGTCGCTATGGTAAACGAGAAATTGAAGAATTGAAAGAGACCTTCACCAAAGACAGCCTGTTTACTGTGGTTTGTTCATATTTTGGGGCTGATTGAAACTATTTACAGCCGTTTGTAAGCTCCTACAATCCGTGGAAATGCACAAACAGATATTGTTTACCGCAGCGACCTACTTTCCGCTCCATGCTAACAATGGTTTCGCAGAGCCTCCCGTGTCTTGCAGTGCAAATCAACCAATAGTGAAACCTCTCTATACATACATACTCACTGGTGAAACTAAAAAGGTAAACAGGCGGAAGGGAATATAATCCTTACAGAACATTTAAAGGTATTGCTACCACTGCAGCCAGTTGGACAGTTTTTCTCATCTTCACCTCCTCTGCAATCATCGATTGAGTCACAAACGTACTGTTGTAGGATACACTTGTCTGGACAGCTGTACTGGCCGGTCCCACATGCTGCTTGCCTGTGCGGTAAGATAGGAATTGTGTTTGTGGAGACCATGTGAAAATGTTAATTGTACGTACGTACGCTAAGCGTTTAACGCTAGGGGCACGTGCGTATAAGTACCTATCCCTAACCACGTCCTTATCATCAATCCTAAATCTTATCGAATCCTTAACCCTGCCCCATACTCTTTCAACCAATAAACAGAATGAAAACAAACTGAAAGAATAATTCTTTAAGGCGGTTATGAGGAGTATTTCGAGGAGGAGCTCTCTAGCTCTGGAGTCACAAAAAAGGCTTTAAAATACGTACCCCTAGCGCAGAAAACTTAGGGGGGGGGGCATACGTATTTGTAACAACATTCTTATCTGGAACATAACGTGATGAACCTAACTGTACGAGAGTCAGGGATGAAAGAGTTAAATTTATATGTGGATTATGCAGGAGGTTATGGGAGTTATTGCATTTTTTTCATTCCACAACAAATATAATTATATTTTGGGACAATCTCTACATTATTCACACAAAAATGACTTTCAAAACATGAGTTATTGTTTCACCGTGTCAGCACATTTAAATGTAGGCCTATTATAAAGAAGTCGCTGATTTGTTCATGATTTCAGCTTTAGACTGATGATTTCTCAAGGCGCCTTTGATATCTTTGGCAAATATGTTGGAGAGTCCATGTTTGACTCTAATGTAATGATTCCATAACACAATAATAATAATAAGAAGAATGGTTTGTAAATGTCAAAGCTGACACATAATACTTTAATGAATGAAAGGCTGCATTCCTGATGGCGATTGTTCTGGTCGGATTGCCACGCCATTAGAACGGTCATACTGGAAATGGAGACTTACAGTACAAACCCCTGTTGAAGTTAATCATTCTAAGGAAGTTTCCGCTCCTCTATTACCGAAAATCGAACTCTATACCCGAGACACAGGACACTGAGACGAATCAATTCGCCAAATTCCGTCCGTCGACCTGTGTGCGTATCATCCATGTCAACAGTGCAAACGATTCGCACCACATCCCTTTATAATTGAACGGAAAAGACTAGTACCACAGAGCTCTATGAGTTAGTACTCTCTGTGTTTACACGCGCGCAAGTTGTGGACACATAGTGAAAGAAGGAATGGTCCGTCTCGATGTTGTGTGTCTCGGTCGACCTTAACCTTCAAATTATTCGCTGATGGCCGAAAATTCGAAACTTTAGAGCTTCGGTGCTGGTCTACTGCCATGTTGGGAAAGATGACCATTACAGGAATAAAATTACAAGTGATATTATTTATCAAAACATGTCCAAAACCCGCCCCAGACACCGCCTCTCTCTCTCTCTCTCTCTCTCTCTCTCTCTCTCTCTCTCTCTCTCTCTCTCTCTCTCTCTCTCTCTCTCTCTCTCTCTCTTTCTCTCTCTCTCTCTCTTTCTCCCTCTGCCTATTAAACAATTATAGTAAACATTTATCATAGGTTCGTAATTATTTAACATGTCCCCAGACCTCAGCGGACCGTCCCCGACGCGTGCTTTGAAAACTCGTTTACTTTAAAAATGATTGTCCTTGTCTGTCTCCTCTGCATTTTTAACTTTTTATTATGAAAGCATTGACAACAATCATAGCAAGTACTTTTCGATTGCCCTAGACTGACTGTACAAGACATCCACGAAGTGATTCCTGGAATCTCGGGAACAATGGCAGTTTGAGCAGCTGGCAAGGTCTGCCAACACATTGCAGTCGAAACATTCTGTTATTGAGCAATAATTATGTTTACCAAACAACTAAGCAGTTTTAATCGTTTCTGGGACGTGAAGTGCATACGCTTTCTACTGTGTGTAAATTTTGCATTATTTATTAAGTGTAACTAGATTTGGAGTCCTGATTTCAGTTGTTCAGTGAAGGCATTTGCCATCCTTTGGCTTCAGTCAGCGAAAATAAATAGCTACACCCTGCAGGTAACAAACGGAGGTGGCCTTCAAACGCTGTGTGAAAACAAAAATGGCCCAAAATGATAATGCAAACATTTCATGCTGCTCAATTTAATTTGGGATCTTTTGTGACATTACCAAGCTTTTTTTTTTTTTTTTGCTGAGGTCCCCGGCCCTGCCCAGGATAAATGTGTTTATTAGTTTCAGTTGTGGGTGATTATAATGGATGCTCTTCACCTTGCAAGTTCCTTTTGATTTATTTTATTATTGTTTATTTGTTTGTTTCGGTAAATCTTACTGTACCCCCTTTGCGCGCTGGGGCCCTACGCACACCCTCAGCATTCATGAAATGGCAATAATTTGCGCCTGGGTCAGTGAACACATTGCAGGAAGTGATAACGTCATGATTGTGTTCCTGGAAAAGAATTGATCGGGGGTCAAATTAAGCGACACAAAGCATTCTCAAATAAACTCTTCCCCACCATTTCAAGACTTCAAATCTACAAAAAAAAAACCTTCTACAGGTCGGAAGGAAGGCACCTATAAAATTTCAAGCCAATTTGAGCCGTAAGAGCGGCGGTAGGTCTTGTTAAAAAATCCCGCGAGTTTTTTTGTTTTTTTCTATCAAACTAGCTGAGTTTCCCGGGCCTGCCCGGAAGAAATATTTTTATTGGTTTCAAGTTTTGGGTGGTTATCACGGATATGCCTCACCTTGCCTGTTCCTTTATTTTTGTTGTTGTTGCTGTTTGTGTTAGAAATGTTATTCTGCACTCCCTTTGGGCGTTTATGCACGACGCCATGAAATGGCAATAATTTGCTTACGGGTCAGTGTGTTTGATAGTGAACACATCGCAGGAAGTGACAACGTCATGCGTTCGTGGAAAAGAATGGATAGCGGGAGAAATTAGCGACCCAATGCAAACTAAAAAAAAAAAAAAAATTTCCCCACTATTTCAAGTCTCCAACTCTGAAAGAGAATGACAAAGGCGATTAGTCCAAGTTGTTTTTTATTTTCGTGCAAAATTTCAGCAACATACGTCTGCAGGCTTGACTATAGTTTGTATAGGCCTAGGCTGGCGCGAGTTTTTTAAAATTTATTTATTCCTAGCTGAGGTCCCCGGCCCTGTCCGGGATAAATCGGTTTGAATATTGGTTTCAGTTCTGGGTGGTTATTATGGTGACGATTTAAGGGCAAATCTGGCCTGTTCCTATTTGTTCATTTTATTTTTGTTTGTTTGTTTTTAAATAAGTCTTACTGCTCTGCCTTTGTGACTTGACACCCTGCGCATCGCGTACAACAGCATGATTTGCGCACGGGTTAGTGTGTTTGATAGTGAACACATGGCAGGAAGTGATAACGAAACCTTAAAATGGCGAACCATGACTCGAAATAGATCTAAATCATGGCGAAACAATAAATTTCCAATTAAAAAAAAACTACACCGATTTGAGACTTCTATTAAAAACTGTGCACTCTTACATCCATTCTGATGCACCATATAAAATTTCAAGTCTGAGTGTTGAGTGGTTCAGAAGAATTTTGCAATGAAAAATCTCAAGTCCACAAATATATATAGTATAGATTATACTACATTAGATAAAGACTAGTAACTGCACTATTCTTCGAATGATGACAACACAAAAGACATCATTTCAGACCGAAAGGAATCAGCACAAAAAGACAGGCTATCATTGATGCCGAGATGCCTAGTGTCATCCACAAAACTCAGCGATTAATAAAGATGGGACAGCACACAGTCGACAATAGTCCGCGCCGAGATTTTTTCAGGAATTGATGGCGTCATGGGGTCAAGTGTTTGTGGAAAAGAAAGGATCGGAGGCGAAAGTAGCGACACAAAGTACACTCAAAGAAAAATGCGTCCCCACCATTTCAGGACTCCAAATGTTAAAAAGAACTTTGTGCAGTTCAAAAGGAAGGCAACTGTAAAAGTTCACCCAAACTCTACAGGTCTTGTTAAAAATATCGTGACTTTTTGTTTTTTATTATTATTATTATATAAGAGAAGATAAAATGTGACATGTCAGCATCAGGACAGTTTTGGTGGGGAATCCCCTTCTCTCTACTCTACAAAAAAACAACAAAAAAAAAACGAGCTTTTTATTGTAAAGGAATCCGCTACCTTTCTTGCAAGAAAATACTCCCAAGGAAAACATGTCACAGACTCCCTTTCCTTCCCAGCCCTCTGTTTTAGAACAGTTGATGTCATAGAAGCAGTGTAATTACTAAAATTACATTACACAATGTTACAATGGAAATATGATATTATACAAGCGTTGATAAATTCTTTTAAGATAGATTCAGTATAATGAGCAGAAACTTCAACCGCAAGAAGATCCTGACATTGATTGTCCCCGCTGCCACTGAAAGGGATGTTAAACTGGAAAAGACGGAAAAGACTAACCCTGTTTAAAATTGTGACTAATATTATTTCTGGGCTTTTAAAATACCTCCTTTAAAATAACTAACCTCTTTTTTATCGTGAGTGCATTGTCGTCAGGAACTTGAACACTGCTCCTCAATCTTTTGGCATACCGGTACTGGTATTTCCAAAGGTTTCTGTCATGACAACTTATTTCAATGACTAAAACCAGTGAAATAATAATGGTCACACTTAGTCGCGCCATGCTCACGAAAGTTTCTGGTCTACGCTATGCAAATGCTACGACTGGGCGTGGATTGTGCTTTTACATAAATACCTTCGCAATCCACGTTGTCATTATTTTAATCACAGACAAAACTAACTGGGAGATAATGAGACCAGTTTCTTATCAGATACTAGTAACTGCCCCATTCTTCGAATGGTAAAAAAAGAAAGGACACCACTTCAGATCGCATTGAATTAGGTCAAAAACATTGGTGCCGGATGCGTAGGGTCATTCGCAAACTCAGAGATCAAGAGAAAGATAGGACAGTACACAGTGTGCAGTGGTGTGCACCGAAACTTTTCACGGAGTGATGATGTCATGGGGTCACGCATTCAAGGAAAAGAAAGGATCGGAGGTAGTCAATTAGCAACATAAAGCAAACTCAAAAAATATTTCCCCACCATTTGGAGCATCCACATCTAAAAAGAACCTACTGCGGACCAAAAGAAAGGTGCCTGTAAAATTTCAGGCAGATCCCAGCTGTATGGGCGGCAGTAGGACTTATTAGAAATCATGCGAGTTTTTTAATTATATTAGATACTTGAAGAAAGATCAGTTTTTAACGCTCTTGAATGAATTAATTTGAGTACAAAAATATTTTGTTGCCTCTGTCATTAGAAATACTTCATCTATACAGATATGTGTGTGTGTGTGTGTGTGTGTGTGTGTGTGTCAGACTTGTCGGGCGGACTTATTGAACTTGTCTTGCAAGTGTGTGCGCGTGTCGTTAGGAATTCGATCGTTTGTTGAATTTTTTTTTTTTTTCTGGGGCAAGAACAGGTTAGTTTACGTGTCTGGTTGTTGTTTTTTTTCCTGCGGTAATTATCTTACTAATGCGGTAGCCACATGCATATGGTGTGAAAACAGGACAGTTATCGACCTTCGAGGATCAAGCTTTAAGATAAAGGACAAAGACGATAACAAAATGATATTGGGTCAAAACTGAGTTCTTGCCGAAGTGGCATCTTAAACCATTTCTAAAGATTGTCTCAAAAGCTTTTAATGATTTACGCATCCAAAGTATTTTCCAATCCCTACTGAGTTACATTTTTGCAACTATTTACTGTTATGATATTCTTCTACATTTGCTTCTGTGAGTGTACAAGTGGAAGCTGCAAGAGAGTTTGACTAACTTTGCTCTGCCAATTGCGAAAGAAGTTTCTCAAAACTTAAATGTGTCAAAACGTGTCAAAGATCTACAATGAACCAAACCTAACGATAAGGTCAATTGAGAGAGATTTCAATAAGTTTGCACAAATTAAAACCAGGCGATTTTAAATCTATTTGAGTATCCTAAGATTAAATGCATTTTATTTTCATTACATTTTTCTTAAAATACAGTACATGTGCTTGGGGAAAGGGGGGAGGGGGGGGGGTTTCAATACTGGACTGGTGAAAGGGACTCAAGGAGTGAAAACAGTCCACAGTTCAAAGGGCGCAATATCTGCCTTACCCCAGGTGCTGGCAACCCACCCTACTCCATTGTACGTGAGGGAGAGAACAGAGAACGCTTCATACGGAAGACAGTTAGCACCTTCAGACAAACGCATTTTAAGAAAGCGCCTGTTGCTGCCGAGGATGCACATAGATGAAACCCGGAAAAGCAAGCCCTTCACCAGTCATAATACCCTCTCGTGTTTTAAGATGGGAGTCGACATCCATTTTGTTGCACCAGAGGATCGAAAAGTGCAAGTAACTACACACTGCATTACACAGCAAGTAGCTTCAAAGCCTGAAAAACAATTCACTTTCAATATTTCAAAATACTCTTGATTTTACAAGCGGCGCTTTACGCAACAAGCTTTATAATGCGTGCGTTTTCCATATGTGTCAAAAGGGTTTGAGTGGAATACTTCACGAAGCTGTAAAGCGCATGCCTTGAAGTGCTAGCTTTCTCACCCTTGAAGGATTCTCTATGTTCTCTCCCTGATGATAGTTGTAATTTTACTCTTGTTTTAATCAAGAGCGCAGGGCGATGCTATTCCGCTGCACCTCAAAATTGATTCTTTCTGCCATCTTTGATACAACCAATCCTGCGGTCAACAATAAATATGTGTTTTGACAGGCTGTGTTTCGACAAGTCAGTAAATAAAACCGGGCGCTTCACAATTGAAACATTACATTTTTATTTGCTAAAGCAATAAGAAATCCGGTAACAGAGAAAATATTTTAAAAATACATCCCACTCTCTCGTGAACTTTGCAAAATGCTCAGCAGTTGTGTTATTGTTGTTGTGCATTGAATTCTGTTTAGAAAAATTGAAATAAATGAATCAAAAACAAACAAAAAATAGTGGCACGGGGACTCCAGCACACACTGCCCTACCTACCACAGATGTGCCGTGTGACTATGTGGTTGCGAGAGCACTTTTCCCATGACATGGACGACCCTAAGTCTAATACACTAAAGTACCAGTTGCCCCTTAAGATCTGAGGAAGTAGGTTCTAATCCGTATGTTTTGTCCGGCCTACCCCCGACCAAACTCCACCCCAACTCTCAGTCCCTCAGTAGCGCCTTAAGGGAGGAAATCTCGCCAGACCCTAAGCTTTACAGGCTAGTAGGGCATGACTAGCCGTGCGAGTACCTTGGTCGACCGCCGACCTCGACGCTACATGGAAGCAGGAGCCAGTGACCACCCAGGTTTCTCCAAAGTGGCTGTTCTGTACTATAAATAAATTTGGGTTTTTCTTATATGACACAGAATCCATACATTGTCTGCCGTTATGGGTTTGACCTCATTATGCATAAACTCAGATATTAAATCCATCCCTCTATTAAGACTATTAAAATGATCTTGTTTTAATTCAAACGTTTATGCTTATTGATATTTTTTCAGATAAATGTCTCTCGATACGGCATTGCTTCATAATTTTGCATTCTCAAAAAGACTATGACCCCACCACATGATTATCGCCCTTTGCCCCTGACATCTTCTTGACTTTTATCTACAAACCGGGAGCAGAATAGGAATCGATACCATTATATATTCTCCTTAAAGTGAATGTCACAAAGCATTGAATACTTTCTCTTACTTTCTTGGAACTGTGAAACTTTTCACTTGCATTTAAATGAGGGTTTTTCTTCCTCTGATTTACAAGTTTGAATAAAAATAAAATGGGTCTAACAAAACATTAAAATGATTTCATAGTAGTTTTATATCTGACATTATAAGGAAGTCCCTATTTAGGATTCCAAATTCGATACCAAATAGACACATCCATTACCAAATAGATGGCCTCACCATCCTTACCACTAAAAAATCCCATAACTTCTACATTATGATATACGTCGTCGGTGTCGTGGCCAAACTGCCTGTGTCATGGAAACAAAATTTTACAATAGAACGAAAAAAATTATTGGAATTGCCAGACCTCACCACCCTTAACACTAAAAATCCTACAGCCTATAAGTTATGACATATAAGGTCAATGTCATGTCAAACCACTTATCTCGAGGGAACAAAGTTTTACAAAGGCTTGTCGGGCTTGTACAACGGATTTCTCAGACTTGTCGAGCCTTGCAGTGGACTTGTCGAATGTGTCTGACCTGTGCTATGGACTTTTAGAACTTGTCGGACTCGCTGAAAATGTCGGACTTTCCAGACTTGTCCGGAGGGCGGACTTGTTTGACTTGTCAGACTTGTGCCATGGGGGGTCGGTCTTGTGAGGCAGACTTGTTGGACTTGTGCAGCAGACTTGTCGTACTTGTCGAACCTGTGTTCCGGACTTCTTGGACTTGTTGGACTTCTGCAGCGAACTTGTCTGACTTGTTTTGCGGACTTTTCAGACTTGTGCGCAGACTTGTCAGACTTGTGCCCCTGGCCCGTCAGACTGTTGGACTAGTGCTGCATGTTTGTTGACTTTGTTAGACTTGTGCGGCGAACGTGTCAGACTTGTTGGACCTATGTAACATTTTTTCCGGACGTCAGACTTGTGTGGTGGATTTGTCAGACTTGTTGGATTCGTGAGGCAGATTCATCGAGTTTGTTGGACTTCTGCCACAGACTTGTTGGATTTGTGCAGCTGATTTGTCTGATTTGTCAGACTTGTCAGACCTGTTGAACCTGTGTGGCGGATGTGTCGTACTTATCGAACCTGTGCTGAACTTGTCGGGATTGCTGAAGATGTCAGATTTTTGGACTTGTTGGACTTGTCAGACTTGTGCCCTGGGGTTGCTGGACTTGTGCGGCGCACTTTTGGACTTGTGCGGCAGACTTGTGTGGCAGACTTACTTGGCTTGTCCGGTAGACTTGTCATCTTGTCAAACCTGTGCGACAAACTTCATGGACTAGTCGGACTTCTGCGGCGAACTTGTCTGACTTGTGCAGCGGACTTTCAGCCTCATCAGATTTGTGCCCCTGGCTTGACAGACATATGCGGCAGACTTATTGGACTTGTGCTGCGGATTTGTCGGACGTCTGCAGTGGACTTATCAGATATGTTGGACTTGGCAGACTTGCTCAGAGAACTTAGTTGGACTTGTGCAGCGGATTTGTCAAATTTGTCGTAACTGTGCAGCCGGCATGTCAGACATATCAAAGTTGTGGGGTTTGTGTAGTGGACTTGTGCGGATGACTTGTTGGATTTGTCGTACTTGTCAGACTTGACCAGTGGACTTGTCGAATCTGGGTTGCAGATTTGTCAGATTTGTGCTGATAATTTGTCAGATTTGTCGAACCTGTGTGGCACTGTCGAACTTGTGTGACAGACTTGTTGAACTTGTTGGACTTGTGCGAAGAACGTCGGACTTCACAGACTTGTGCCCCAGGCTTGTCAGATTTTTTCCACCAACTTCTTGGACTTATGCATTGGACTTGTCAGAGTTTTGCAGCCAGCTTCTTCGACTTGTTTGTCAGACTTGTCAAAATTTTTTGGTCAACTTGTTGAACTTTTGCGTCAGACTTGTCAGACTTTTTCAGCCAACTTGTTCGACTTGTGCATTGGATTTGTCAGACTTTTTTTTGCTGTCTTGTTGGACATGTGCATCGGACTTGTCGGAATTTTTTCGGCCAAACTGTTGATCTTCTGGGTCAGACTTGTCGAACTTTCTGGCCAACATATTGGTCTTGTATGTCAGACTTATCAAGATATTTTGGCCGTCTTGTCGGACTTGTTCATTAGACTTGTGACCATTTTTTGGCCAACTTGTCGGACTTGTGCGTCATACTTGTCAAAATTTTTTGGCCAGTTAGTGGGACTTGTGCGGCAGACTTGTCAAAATTTTCAAGTCAACTTGTCGGACTTGTCGGAATGTTTCAGTCAACTTCTCAGACTTGTCAGACTTTTTTTGGCCAACCTTTAGGATTTGTGTGTCAGACTTGTCAAAATTTTTCTGCCAACTTATTGGACTTGTTCATCAGACTTGTCAGAATGTTTTGGCCAACTGGACAGGCGTGTGGGTGAGGCTTGTGAAAATTTTTTGGCTAATTTGTCGGTCTCGTGTGTCAGATTTGTCGCAATTTTCGGCCAGCTTGTTGGACTTGTGCATAGGACTTTTCAGATTTTTTTCGGCCAAATTGTTGGACTCATGCATTGTACTTGTCAGGCTTTTATCGGCCAACTTGTTTGATTTGTGCATCGGACTTGTTGGAATTTTTTCGGCCAAATTGTTGATCTTGTGCATCAACTTGTTGCAATATTTTGGCCATCATATTGGTCTTGTGTGTATCAAAATGTTTTGGCCAACTTGTCGGACTTGTGCGTCAGACTTTTCTAACCATTTTGTGCAATTAGTGGGACTTGTGAGTCAGACTTGTCAGAATTATTTAGTCAACTTATCGGACTTGTCGGAATGTTCCAGCCAGTTTCTCGGACTTGTGCGACAAACTTATCAGACTTTATTCAGAGACCCTTTTGGATTTGTACACAGACTTGTCAAAATATTTTGTCTGACTTGTCAGACTTGTGCGTCAGAATTGTCAGACCTTTTCGGCCAACTTGTGTTATTTGTGTGTCAGACTTGTCGAAATTTTTTGGCCAACTCATTGGAATTGTTTGTCAGACTTGTCAAAATTTTTTGGCCAACTTGTTGGACTTGTGTGTCAGACTCATTGCAAATTTTTTGGCCAGCTCATCGGCCTTGTGCGTCAGACTTGTCAACATTTTTTGGCCAACTTGTTGGACTTATGCGTCAGACTTGTCAAAATTTTTTAGTCAACTTGTCAGAATTTTTCGGCCAACTTGTTGGACTTGTTCGTCAAACTTGTCAGAATTTTTCACCCAACTTCTTCGAATTGTGTGTCAAACTTGTCAAAATTGTTTGGCCAACTTATCGGATTTCTGAGTCAGACTTGTCAGAATTTTTCAGCCAACTTGTTGGACTTATGCGTCGGACTAGTCAAAATTTTTTATCCAAAATTATCTGACTTCTGCGTCAGACTTGTCAGACTCTTTTTGGCCAACTTGTTGGATTTGTGCATCAGACCTATCGGAACTTTTCGGCTAACATGTTGGTCTTGTATGTCAGACTTGTCAGACTTTTATCTGCCAATTAGTGGATTTGCGCATTAGACTTGTCAAAATCTTTTGGCCAACTTGTCAAACTTGTGCATCAGACTCATGAGAATTTGTTTGGCAATTTGTTGGGTTTGTGCGTCAGACTTGCTGCAAATTTTCAGACAACTTGTCTGACTTGTGCGTCAGACCTGTCTGAATTTTTGGCCAACTTGTCTGACTTGTGTGTCAGACTTGTCTGAATTTTTGTTCCAACTTTTTTGGACTTGTGTGTGGGATGGTCAGACTGTTTTTGGCCAGCTTGTTGGACCTGTGCATCAGACTGTGCAAATTTTCTGCCAACTTGCCATACTTGCACGCCGGACTTGTCAGATTTTTGCAGTTAACTTATTGGAATTGCGCATCAGACTTGTTAGAGTTGGACTTGTGTGTCTGATTGTCAGGCTTTTTCGGGATTTGTTGGATTTGTGCGTCGGACTATTTGGAACTTTTTGGCTAACTGGTTTGACTTGTGCGTCGGATTGTCAGACTTTCTTTGGCCAACTTCTTGGACCAGTGAGTCAAACTTGTCTGAATTTTTCAGCCAAATTACTGAACTTTATGTATCAGACACGTCAAAATTTTTTGGGCCAACTTGTTGGATTTGTGCATCTGACTTGTTTGAATTTTTTGGCCAACTTGTTAGACTTGTGTGTCAGACGTGTCAAAATTTTTCAGCCAACTTCTTGGACTTGTGCGTCGGACTTGTCAAAATTTTTGGGCCAACTGTTAGACTTGTGCATCGGACTTGTCAGAATTTTTTGGCCAGCTGGTTGGACTTGTGGGTCAAGCTGGTGAGCATTTTTTTGCCACTGTGTCAATCTTGTGCCTCAGATTTGTCTCAGTTTTCGGCCAACTTGTTGGAATTGTGCGCCAGACTTATCAGACTTTTTTCAGCCGAATTATTGGATTTGTACATCAGAATTGTTGGAATTTTTCGGCCAACTTGTTGGACTTGTGCATTGGACCTGTCAGACTTTTTCAGCCAACTTGATGGACTTGTGGGGCAGATTTGTTGGACTTACACTAACATTTAAACAAAAACTTGCAATTTTACAGAGTGACAAATTAGCTGGCTTTATGCATTAATTGTGTGTGCGTTTATGTATGTGTATGTGTTTGTGTCCTGATTTTAGATCTAGTTGATCCAGTGAAGAGGTCATGAATTGAGGATTTGCTTTTGGGATCTCTGACCAGTTGCACGTACGAATATTATCCTAACCCTAAGAAAAGCTTGCAATTCTATTTCTAATGGGTGAAAAGAAGGCGTTTAAAATAGTGGACTGTATGTGTTATTTGTTTGTGTGCATGTGTCTGTCGTCTGTCTGGGTGTCTGTCTTTTTCTCTGTCTCACCCTCTCTCTCTGCCTCTCACCTCTCTTTCTCTCTGTCCCTGCCTCTTCCTATTCTCGCTCTGTCTCTCTCTAATCCCTGCCTCTCTCTCTCTCATTGTGTCTGTATTGTCTATGTCTCTCTTTATCCTTCTCTCCCCTCCCTGCTCTTTCTCCCTCACTCCTCCGTTTCCTTATCCAGTCCCGTCCCTCCTCCTTTCTCTCTGACATCACCCCAGCCTCTGTGTGTGTGTGTGTGTGTCTCAAGGAAGAAGAACATCAGACCAATCGTTTCCCGTGCAGGCAGGATAATTATATTGAGGTGAAAGTAAAATTGCAAAAGAGGTCGTCGATATAATACAGACAGATCTTTTAGTCATCATACAGTTTTAATAATGGCTGTCTTTTGGCTTTTCTAACTGTGATCACAGTTTAATTTTTCCTGTATGCCCCGCGGGCTGGGCCTGTAATTATTACAATCTAAGCTGATCACTCAGATTATAATCAGTTCGCGACCAGATAACTTTTATTGTAGATTTGTTAAAATATTTGTTTATTTAGTCAGGAATAAGATTAAGTATAATATTTACTTATTATGTCTCTCGTCTGTACATGACACACGACAGTAAAACAAACAGAAAATGCATTTTTTTGTAGCGTCCTGTTTTTTTTTTTTTTTAAATTTATGATTTCTATTGTCAAACAAAAGGCATAAAGAAAAAAAAAATGATAGTTGTCAGCTGGCCTCATTAAAAATACACAAATAAATATAGTGAGTATATGAATTATAGATATAGGCCCATATTAAAGTAGGCCTATAGTCTTCTTTCGATTGTTTGCACGGTGAGAACTGATCAGAAAGGTCCATCATATTATTGTGTTCATATTACGCTGGTATTATAATTCCTGCTGTTTAACTGAAACATACAATATTAGTGCTGTATAAATTTTTCCTAAAGAAACATCATTGGACTCAATTATTATACACGTATTATGTAGGCTAATCGAGCAGCATGATTGTGTCCGTTTTCAGGATAGCATCCAATATTTTGATTTTGAGTCGTCTTGATATATTAGAGCCAACTTGGCATTAACATTAGCCACGTATATCTGTAGTTTCGTACAATGTCTTCTATTATGTTTGGTATTGTAACTTTAATCATATCATTTACGTTGTATCAGGTCAAATTGCCAAATCAGTTTCTTTCAAGATCAATTAAATGTAATAATTATTCACATTAGATGTTTATGGGTGACATTTAGGAAGTCGGTCACGAGGTTAACCCATTTTCATCATTTGACTTACAAAAACATGTTGTGAAAATTTCTCTGGCAAGATCTGAACACAACTTATGGCAGAGTCGTGATAAACACATGCTGCCCATCACTGTTACCAAACAAAATACTATCTAATTAGGCGTCATGTCGTCCAACGAAAACACACAGAATAGTGCCTACTCAAATCAAACTTGGAATCACAGCTCTGACGGAAAAGATGGTACACCGCGAGCACCTAACCCTGCGACAGAAAGCAGAGTGTTGAGTTTACTCAGGAAAAACGAAAAAGAATCTCAATCTCAACCAAAGCATGGTAAGTATCGGAGGTGTATAGGACACTGAATTGCATTTTGTTATTTTCGGCAGGCAAGGTCCTTCCTAAGGTGGCCCATAAATTGTAAAGAAAATCAGGTGGGTGCGGGATAGAGGTTGGATCTCGTCCGATAAGAAGAACACAAAGAGTAGATCTAGAATCTAGATCTATCTAAAATCTAGATTTCTAGATCTAGCTAGGGGTCTACTGTCTAGATCTAGAAAAATCTAGACTAGATCTAGATGTATTGTTGTAGATTCTAACCAGTATCAATTATCGTGAATTAGTCATTCTACCTGACTCAATCTGTGTCATGATTCATAACTTCAGTGAGGGGGCTTGCGACATTGATATTTACTCCTTAGGCCAGCGAAGATATATAAAAATGTAGATGTAGGCATAGATCTAGACATCGTTTGATTTTTTAAATGAAGTGTTTATCCGTCAATGACAATAGGCCCTACTGACGGATAAAATTTTCCCTAGGATTTTTTTTATCCGTCAACATAAAGGAAGGAGTTCCGTACTCGAGCGCCAGTATATAGCTACCCCGGCGGCTTTCCCTGATTATATGTCAATCTGACTACTGCCCAGACGAACATCGGCCTACGGCCTCGATGATACAAACTGACTAGACCCTCACGTCGTTACATATCAATCATTGCTTTTTTTTCCAATGACAATTGGATAAACTAACAAAATTAATAAGTACCGAAAAAATATATGGGGTTTTTTATCAAAAAGTGGCGCTCGAGTAAGGTACTCCTCCCCATAAATTTTGTATTTGCGAGTCATCTCCCCTGATTCAAACAATCAAACTCTCAAACCCTTTCTCCGTCTTCCTCCCTTGTTCCGTACGAGCGTACATCCCGACGCGATCAACGTTCATATTGGGCGAATGTTGAAAACTACAATGAAACAAAAGTGACTATTCGGACGGCTGGCACAATATAATGAACGATATTCGGCCAGCCAGACCTATCGCGCATGACATCCGGGTCAATGGGGTCGTTATCGTTTGAGCAAAATGGCGAACTTCCAGCTCAGAAGTACATTTGCCTCTTTTGATGCTTTTACTTTTTAACGCCGCCTTGCACAAATTTTATATTTGTACACACAAGTGACACATTTCTTTTAAAAACTTAGATTTAGGTTTTCGGTCCATGTCCACCTCCAAAATTAAGAAAATCGAGACATTTGGTATATACAAACAGGCATTTTATTCGGATTAATGGGAGGACTAACGTATCGGAGAACCAGTAGCAACAGTAACAGCAATAACAACAATAATAACAACAGTAACAACATTAGTAGCAATAACAACAGTAACAGCAATAACAACAGTAACAAACAACAACAGTAGCCATAGCAGCAGTAAAAACAAAAGTAACAAGAAGAGCAATAATATTAATAACAGCAGAAGTAGCAAGAACTGCAATAACAGAAGCAGTAATAACACTAGCACAGTAGTAGCAATAACAACAGCAGTTGCTGCACTAGCAGCAGCATTGTCTGGAAGGTCTTCCGCCCGTCCGCGCCAGTCAAGAAAACACACTAAAGCGGGGACTTGAGCGGGCTTATCAAAAGGCTGGGTTTCGTATTTGTAACCCTAACCCTTACCCTAACCCCCAAAACATTGATTGCAAATTGATAATAAGTGGATTTAGGTTGTCTAAGCTTATATCTTAATCATTTATGTTTCTAAACTTTTTGGTAAGTGGCGCGGACGGGGGGAAGACCTCCCCATTGTCTTATTGCAAAAAACAACGACGACAGCGTGAATGAGGCCTTACACTTGCACTTCTAGTCTACTTCTGGCCCTTACAAATGGCTACAAATGAAAACAAAACAAAACAAAAAACCTCAAAGAACTCAAACCAAAGTACACACAGGCCTACAAAAACGACCACACAAAAAGTGCAACTACATTTATGACGAAAGGGGAATCACTTTATACAGACGGCCGTAAAGCACGCACGATATCCGACCAGCTGGCCAAATAACGCAACTGATATCCGGCCAGTCGGTCGAATGGCGCAGATGGTTGCCGGCCAAATATCGAGTATGATATCCGTCCCACTGGCTGAATAGTCGCAACTATACGGCCAGTCGGTCGGATATCGCGAATGATATCTGGCCAGTCGGCCGTATAGGCCTTTAGGAACATTTATCCAGCCAACTGGCCGGATATCGCGAATGATTTCCGGCCAGTCGGTCGGATATCGGGAATGATATCTGGCCAGTCGGCCGAATAGTCGCTGCCATAATGAAATTGGAGAGACTTGGAATTTTATTGATTTAATGGATACACGAAGGTTCAGGCGTAGTTGTTAGCATCTCTGCCTGTCAGTCAAATGGCAGTGGTTCAATTCTCAGCACGGCAGCTTTTTTTTTTTTTTTTTTGGTCAGGTCTTTTTATTCTAAGGCATCAATTAAAAAAAAATTTTAATCCAAGAACGACGGAAGAAATTCAGTTGTTGTTTTTTTTGTATCTACCTGCCAATCGGGGGTACAGTGGTTAGATTCTCAGGGCGTTTTTTTTTTTTTTCTTATAGAAGTCTTTTTATCAGTAATCATTGTCTTTGGTAATTTTTTTTAATCCAATAACATTAGGAATAAATCCAGTTTGCATGTTTGTTTGTTGTTGTTGTTTGTCCCGATAGTGTTGCCGGATAAACCCAAGTGTCCGCCGATAATCTTATAATAATGAGAGCAGGGGATAAACTGTCTGTGACGCCTATGCATTTCATGGCCATTCAAGCTAGACACTTGAAAGTTTGCATATTACCATTTTTGATACTGCCGAGTTGCATGGCTGGCTTAGTTTTTGCGTTTGACCATGTCTTATATTTTTTTGAAAACTGAAACGCCTTAGCGTTTAAACCCGGTCTAAATTCCTGGTGTAGTTTTTATGATTGTTAGAGTGTTGCGTATGGGTGTAGCAATCGATACTCATACTGAGTATCGAAGGCTGTCATTTTGCGCAAACTTCTGCCTGACGTCTAAGCATTTATTTTCATGGCCTTTAAGCGAGACACTCACAATTTTGGTATATCTAGGCCTAGGCCTACTGTTTTTTATCCTGTCGAGCTGCATGGATGCCGTAATGTATGTTTAAATAATTGTTATGAATAGCGATTCTGCAACCTCTTTACTGGGAGCCAGCAAAACCGATACACAGTATCGAATATGCCATTTCCTTTGAGCGTGGCCTGCTTGAAAGTAAACAAGACGTGCTCAGCTTGATGCTGACAATGTTACACAATGTTGTGTATATACCCTGAAGGTTAGGTCCTCCGCCCGTCCGCGCCAGTCAAGAAAACACACTAAAGAGGGGACTTTTGAGCGGGCTTATCAAAGGGTTGGGTTTAATATTTGTATGGGACAAAGAAAGAACGAAAGCGCGGGTTAGGGGAGGTTTTCATATTAATTATGTTTGTTTACTTTTTGGTAAGTGGCGCGGACGGGGGAAAGACCTTCCCCCTGAAGTTTTGCGACCATGATTGTCCGGTGAGCGAATAGTTTAAAAAACTCAGCATTTGTCTAACCTGTCTTTGCAGTCTCTCAATCTTAATTCTTATTTGTTTTGTTTGCCACTCACCGTTCGGAGAACGGGTGCATTTACTAGTGTTGACAATAATCAGTGTCTTTGGTAATTTTTTAAAATCCAATAACATTAGGAATAAATCCAGTTTGCTTGTTTGTTTGTTGTTGTTGGTCATTCGTCAATAGTGCCGATAGTGTTGCCGTATAAACCTGGGCAGTATCCGTCGATAATGTTGACGGATAAACCTGGGCAGTATCCGTCAATAATGTTGACGGATAAACCTGGGCAGTATCCGCCGATAATGTGGATGGATAAACCTGGGCAGTATCCATCGATAATGTTGACGGATAAGGGCGGCCAAAAAAATTACCGAACACATTGATTACTGATAAAAAGACTTATAAGAAAAGAAAAAAAAAACATACCCTGCTGAGAATCGAACCACTGTACCCCCGATTGACAGGTAGATATATATATGGCCTTTAGCGTCTTTACAGACGGTCTTAGCAGCTAGAATATTCACTTTCACTTTGACTGACAGCTTCTCTCGTGGCTTATTCTACCAATGTTTGACCCGAGAGTGCGATGGCAGTGATTGCAGGTCAGTCTTTTTGGTTCACTTTGGCGAGTGTTTTCATTCCGCCTCTGTCGTTTTGTCAGGTATGTTTCTTTTGCCTTGAAGTCTATTGCGAGCGTGCCACTGCGCAATTTTTGTCTCCATCTGCTTCGATCACTTGCAAGGTTCTCCCATTCATTGGGGTCGATGTTGAATGCTTTCATCGTGACCTTGCAAGTGTCTTTGAATCGCAGATGTGGCCTACCTCTGGGTCGGTTGCCAGTAGCAAGTTCCCCGTAGAGAATTTGTCTGGGGATGCGATCATTTTCCATACGGTGGAGATGTCCAAGCCACCGCAGTCTTTTTTTGCCTAGGAGAGCCTGAGTTGATGGAATGTTGGCTCGGCTCAGAACTTCGATATTTGAGATCCTGTCTTGCCACTTGATCTTGAGAATTTTGCGTAGGCAGCGCAGGTGGAAGGAGTTGAGGGATCTTTCATGTTTGGAGTAGGTGGTCCATGTCTCTGATGGTAGATAGGCCTACAAAAAAACCCAAAAAACTGGATTTCTTCCGTTATTGTTCTTGGATTAGAAAAAAAAAAGATTGATGCCTAACAAAAAGACTTAGTTGTGAAAAAAAAAACACCTGCCGTGCTGAGAACCGAACCTCTGCCACTTGACTGATGGGCAGGGATGCTAACATGTACGCTATTGAGAACCCTGACTACTTGTGAGAAAAGTCTTACTAAATACGTATGACCAAACCAAGAAACCCATATCAACAGATTAGACCTGAACCTTCGTGTATCCATTAAATCAATAAAATGCCAAGTCTCTCCAATTTCAATATAGTTTTCAACACTCGCCCAATATGATTATGAAGGATGTACGCTCGTACGGAACAAGGGAGGAGGACGGAGAAAGGGTTCAAATCAGGGGAGATGACTCGCAAATACAGAAATTATGTTGACGGATAAAAAAAATCCTAGGGAAAATTTTATCTGTCAGTATCGACGGAGAAACACTTCGAATTTTTTTTAATCCAACTAGTGTAAGGACCCATTCAAAGAACGGGTTGCAAACAAAACGCACAATCAGCACACAGATTATGTAGATCTAGGTAGAAAACAACTCACAACTGGCACAGTAACACCCGCATGGCCCGTACCGTGCATAAGGCAGACGGCACGGAAACTCATGCCTTCAAACTTTGAAACACAACTGGAAGTTTAAAGTGGAAACAAAACAAAGGCAGGAGGGAGGCAACCATTGTTGAGGAGAAAGCATTATTCGATGACCTACTCTCTCTTTCTCTCTTTTACAATAAAAGTAGTAATCTGCGCCAGAACACTGCGCACCAAGCTTGATGGTAATGGTTACTTTTTATGACATGCACGGTACTAAAGTCAAAACAAAACAAAGGCAGGAGGGAGGCCATCATTGTTGAGGAGAAAGCATTATTCTATATTTTTAGACCTATTTTCATTTCTTACAAAATTACGATACTTCGCTTTCATGTCAAAGGAATAGACAGTACTTTTAGTAGCAAAAAGAACTATCTTTCAGACGTAATTTTTTCAGGTCTAGGCATTTCTTCCTCACAGCAGTGAATTTTTTTTTCCTTACTGTTTTTTTATATAGATAACATTAGGAATAAATCCAGTTTGCTTGTTTGTTTGTTGTTGTTGATGTTTGTCATTAGTCAATAGTGCCGATAGTGTTGCCGGATAAACCCAAGTATCCGCCGATAATGTTGACGGATAAACCTGGGCAGTATCCGTCGATAATGTTGACGGATAAGGGCAGCCTTTTTAAAATGTTTATTGTAGGCCTACGGTACTACAAAAGCAATGGGATAGAATTTTCTGTTTTTCTGTCATGTGATTGAAAATGAAATCTATTTCTGTAGACTTGTCCATATATTGGACATCTGGGCACTAATACTAATAGCGTTCGGTTCAACTTGCTGCATTAGTTTGCCACCTGGACGCTTTGGAAGATTCAAAACCAGTAGAATCGATACTCTCAATGCTGTCATCTATTCTCAGCAGGGAATCACCAAGCTGTGCGTTTACTACTACTAGGCTATGGTATAGGCCTATAAAATATCCCTATAGAGGACTAACTCACCTGGGGGTGGGGATCTGCATACCCCCGCAGTTTGTCATTGATGGTATTGAACCAGCCATTGAAGCATTAAATCATTCCCTGTGGCAACTTTTATGGGTGTAGACGGGAACTCTCAACCCTGGATCCAGTTTGAGTTAAATTTAGACCTAGTTCAAAGATGTTTACTCTTTCACTCAGTAGGCCTATTGTAAGACATGGCAGTTATAGGCCATATATTGTTAACAATACATGGGTGGCAGACCACAGACCATATATTCCGGTTTCGCAGTCTTGGCAGTGTCTCCAAAAGATTTTTTCCGGTTTCGCTATTTGAAGAATTGAAAAAAAATAAAATCAAAACGCAAGCATGCGAGTTCGAGAGATCGGTTGGCTGTACTTGTCTTTTTTTTGTAGCATTGACCATGTCCAAATGCAATATGCATACAGTCATGGATTAACGTTAGTCTCCCATCGTGTTCTGGCTCATGCTGATTTGCAGTGTTAGATCTAGTGCTCAAAATGCATCATGCTCTTCATCACGCTGGCAATAACGCGAACTTGAAAGTGAGCGCAGGGTCATTGGGTCACGAAATGACGCCCTGTGTCCGATCAAATCATCAAGACCTGCTTGCTCTGCATGTTGTATGAATGAACATAGCCTACCATGTGCTTGCGCCGACTTCATGTGTTAGTCCTACACCAAAATTGTTATATGACTGTATGCATATTGCATGACCCCTGGATCTGTACCGGTACATATGTTGTATGGCGACATCATAATTGTCCTATATCTAGATCTAACCCGATGATAGATGCTGTAGTTCGTAAGGCGTAAAGGGGCCTGCCTCAGCTTCTTCTTGTTCTCCCGCATCAATATCATCGACATAGCAGGATAACACTTCATTCAGTCTGATTAACAGTAATTATACATCAAGGGTGGGTGAGGCCTGTAGGTCTGACACTTTATTATTAACCCTCGTCCTGTGGGAAGCCACTATATTGGCCTCCCCGCGAGACACGTGAGGCCAATATTGTGGCCTACATCCTGCAAACCGGGTCCAGCGGGAGGCCAGTATATTGTATGGCAGCATTGCTCCTCATGTTTTTGTTTATTCGGTTGCTGCGACTATCGTTTTTTTCACGTTTTTTTTTCCCCCATACTATTTTCGCGTGTTTATCTATCCTGCCATCCATACTACATCTATCAAAATGGTATCGTAAGATTACGTTTATTACAATGCAACTATTCATTACTATTCGTCGTACTCATGTAATAGTACTGACAGTCTGAAGTTCGAACTGGGGAAATTCTTGGGGGAAACCTTTACTTTGATGCTGGTTGTCATCTAATGTGAAATGACAAGAAAAGGGCCATGTGCGTGTTTGGGAAACCGTTCTGTGTCTGTAATTATGAATTCTGATGTAATACTAGGTCATGCTGTAAAAGGGCGTCTGTCTGTTGGTTTTTCATCAGGGAAAACTGGGAGAAAATGACCGACTTTGTTATTGGTCGTTGTCTTTATTTGATGTGGTAATTACTAAATTAGAGAGATATTGTGTTGCTTTGATAAAACCGCTTTTCAGTACATGTATACGCCCTGCGACCTGGAAATCAAATCTCTCACTAAAACTAACATCATATTATGTGGAAGCTTTACATAGTAGAGGAGGGAGTTCAAAGGCAATGCCACAATACATGTGGTTAATAAAAAAATGAAGCGCCTGGCTTAAAAAATAATTTGTTCACCAGATATTGGAAAAACATGATCTGATCTAAATGTTTCTCCCAGTTTTGCTTCATTGCACCTAAGTTTTAATGTACTCAGTAGTTAGTCATTCTGAGAAAAATATTTATCATCACTTTGGATTTAATTGTCGTTGCCGTTTGCTATCCATGTATAATCCAAATTTGGGCAAACTGCATTTTCATTGGAATGAAACTGAAAATAGCTTTCTCTCTGTGCTCAGCAAATTTCTGGTAAAATTTGGCCAACATTTGTTTCAGCCTTTCTTTTTATTTGAATTTGGAATAGATTTCAGCAATCCACCACCCACAGGAACTCAGTCTTCTCAACCAAACTCAACACAGCAGAGTCATGGGCATCTCACATTGCCGCAGGTCCCCAGTGTATTGTCTGCAGAAGCTCAAGAATTTGTCCCACGCGCCAAGGTAAGCCTGGCCAGTACGTTACTATTACTGTTAGCAAAGCCCCGATTACGCTGCATCAGTAGAAAAAAACTTACTATACTTAAATGGACATCGAAACAAACTACTGTCTTTATCATCAAGGCCGCTGCCCGGACAAAATTGAAATCAAAATTAATAGATTAAAATTTAGCCATATCACCCCCCCCCCACACCCACAAAAATTTATAATTCATTATTAAATAAATATTAGTAGATTCAAATATTATTATAATACTTTAGAATACAAGTTGTGAGTTGTGAACTGCGCCTAACAGGCTGCGGTTACAATTTGCTCTGAGCTCACTGAGAGAGAGAGAGGGTGAGAGAAGAAAGAGCGGGTGAGAGAGCTTCTGAGAGCATTTCTAATGACAATGGATATGGGCTATATAAATGCGATCCATTATTATTATTATTATCATGCCAGAAATCAGCTAGAACTGTCTCAGATGGTTTACATGGTAGCTTGCATGTTAATAAAATTCTTACACATGAATCCATTATAAATGATCTCTATTACTGTATAAAAAGTAGTCACTGCCTTGCACAGTAATTTCTCTATAAACCAGTGAGTGGAGTAGGTATATTGCAATACGGTTCTGCTTCCTGAAGTTCCTGTCTTTATGTCTCCATTACCATCTCTTTAATGCTTTCCCTACCGTACAACACACACTGTGTCACACACTTCCTTAGCGGCAACTGGTACAACGCAGCTTGTATTGTGAAGTTGTAGAAGTATTCCTTGACCACTGTATTGGAAATTAACATCCCATGACGTTGAACCTTAAAAATAGAGTTCTTGGTAAAGCTTCCTTTGTCCTAGCTTGTCCAGCGATACCACTTCATGGCTTGTATGATAAGTGTATAGTTTGGACAGCTGTTGTGAAGTAAGGTGATCTTTGTCTACAAATGCACAGTACATTATGGCGTATAAACCTAGGTGGTGCTCTGTCCAGATATGGAATGCTGGCCCACAGGGAAAGAGTTAATACTGCAGCTGCAATGTATTCAATTACATTCAGTTCCGGTCTTGCATTGAATTGAATATCCAATGCTTCCACAAAATGTTTAGTGCAACGTAAGACATTTTATTGCCACCCTGACAGAACTCCTAATAATTGTATACTACCTGGGTGAGGCATTTGGTTACCATGTTCACAAACAAATAATTCATGTTGGATCCATCAGACAGAAGCTTCCAACAGTGTAGGTTTAGTCTTGGTCTTTTAATGAAGAGAGCGCAAGAAACATTCATTATAACAGTGCGTAATACCTTTAGGGTCTTCTCCAAATTGCCATAGTAAATGGCAGAATAAAACATATTGCCTTTAACACTGTATTTAAGGATGTGTTTGGAGAGGAAGTCTGTGGTTGATCACCGTAAAAAAAGAAATCTCAAAATAAGGTATTCAGGGTGATGTAACAGTTGGCACAGTATCATTTCTGTGTGGCATTTTTATTTTTTTTAAATATATTTTACAAATGAGGAAGAAAATCATTTGTTGCTTCTCTTGATCAGAAAATGTTAATGTTGGTATTAGTTTGTAAGTCTCAATTTGTTATTTGCAGCCGACAGTCTACGAGCCGAATGATTACTCTCAGTATGCCATTGATGATGCTCGTTCTTTGTCAGTCACTGCTGCTGAATTTGTTCCTCGCAGTGGAGATGAGTTCGGCTCATTTTCAAATCAATATTATCAGGTGATACTGTGATCCTTCAACATATAGTCCTCATCACATAATTGAGGGATGGACAAACATTTTCCATGGATTGCCATGTCAGTGTTAGTTGTGTATAAAGTGGGCCACATTTAAAACTAAATTCCTCAGGCAGACTATTTTGCCCACCCCTGAAATAAGTCAATGCTGTTTAATCGGTTTTTTTAATTTTTTTTATCAAGTTTAGTGTTTTTCCTTGCATGAAGGAAGTAAAAGAGGACTACGTTATTTTGCTGGCACTGTTTTGAAAATGTTCTCAAAAATGTTTTGTAACATTTGAGATATTTGACATTAGAGATAAGCACTCAAGTTTTCCATCTATGTATCATCAGACCTGCCAACTGTTCGTTAATTTACAGGACTCTAATGTTTTAGGTTTTTGGGATGGTTGTAAGAATTAACCTTTTTTTTTTTACTAATTTCTTCCGGGAAGAAGACCAGTTTAGTACCATGCAAGACAGAGGTGACAATAAACACATTATACTTATACTAATACTGGTCCATATTATGATGTTTTGTAATTGCCCAAGGTGTAAATGCCAAGGGCAGTACACCTCCCTAAACAAAGACCTACAATCAGTGTTTCATATTGTCTTTTTTTTAAAGAATTCATAGAAATCATAGCTGAAAGTTTCAGGTGCATTTATAGGGCATGGGCTCATGTGCCCCTTGAGTTGTCACATAATGAAGTAGGTATTTAGTTGGCAGGTCTGTTGTATTCTATATATATAATTTGGTGTTTCTATTACGTATTTAATATCTGGAAGCTTCCTTCTTTTCTTCTGCAGAATGTGCCATATGATGGATATGACGCAAACCAGAGCTACCTCTTGAATGACTTTAACAGTATGAGTCTTCAAGATCCAGGCTACTCTTCATATAATGTCCCGGCAGAAAGTACGGGCAGTCCTATTTTGGATAGATTCAACAATGCTCTCTATGTGCTAAACATGCATCCGGGAAACATGGAAGAATATTTGCGCCCAATATGTGAAATGATTCAGAAGAATTCAAACACAACAGAGTTAGTTAACGACATGATTGTGAACGACATTGTTGAAAATTTATTTGAACAGGTATGGTAGTAATCAATTTTGGTTTCTGCTGTGAAAATAGTATCACTTAAGTTTGACATTAGCTTAGAATATCGGTGCCTCTTTCCACACAAGCGAGATTCAAGAAAATCGTTAGTGAAGTTTAAGCTTTACGAAGTGTTAAATCAGCTTTTTAAGGATTTAAATTCTACTCCCAGAGGTGAGATGTCTGCATGATTTTTGCATGAAGGCTAGAGCACACTTTAGTTTTACATGTTATTGGTTTATATTCAATTTTGTTTAATAAATGGAGACAGCATAAAGCAGTACTGGGATGACAATGCGATCATGTGCATTTGATAGTCTTTAGGGAGAAAGCAACTAGAGGGAATAACTAGGGAATTCGTGGGATAAAAAAAAAGTATTGGAGATTTTTTTTGGTGTACTACAGAAGAAGTAGTGACCATTTAATCGATTTTTTATTAAGGTAATGCAGCAGGATATAGGATATTCAAGGCTCTGCTGGCAGGTTGCTTGTTTGTGTGGCAAAATTTTCGTCTTTTTTTTTATTGAATGGCATATGATAAGCTAAAGGCTTAGGGCTAGTAGTTGATGAAAATGTTAATTTAATTTTTGTTGCACAGAAAAAATATGGACATGTTTTTGAATCATTAGTGCATAATGTCCGGAGCTAGATTATGATTTAAAAAAAATTTTTTTTACTGTTTATGTATTCTGTTGCAGAGCATAGTGGAGCCAAACTTTCGATACACAGGAGCAAGAATATGCCAGTTCCTAAATAGCAACTTGAAAAGCAATCCCACTTTCGATGGTTTTAACAAAATATTCATCAAAAGGTACAATGTTTGTTTGACAAGTACATTTTGAACATTTAGCCTGTTGCTAAAAAGTCCAGTTTCATGGGCAAAATATTCCTCAGAAGGCATGATGTTTATATAATAAGTGCATTTTGAATATTTGACTTGTTTCCAATTAGCAGCTCCACAAGTAATCCCAGTTTCACTCGTTTCAACAAAACTTTTATCAAAAGGTATGATGCTTAAGTTTGTACATTTTGAACAATTAGTCGGTGCCTTAATAGCAACTGGAAAACTGATGAAAGAGCGTCCAAGATTGTTGGTTCTAACCTAGCTCTGTCCCATTTTATCTGATTCAACATATTCTGTGAAAAGCGTTAGATTTATGTGGTAGTGTTCATTCATTTAGCTGTGTCCCTTTTGATGTGAATCCACAGAACATGTGAAAAGTTTTGCGATATATGTATGTAGTAAGGCAATTACATGTACCGGTCAAATTTTTCCATGCACAGGTGTCAGAAAGAATACACTAATCGTGATCAACTGAAGAATGGCAGCGTAGAGGATCAGAACAGACTGAGAGGTTTAGCAGTGTTTATGGCAGAGATTTTTCTTAATGTTGAGGTAAACATCACATGCCCTATCTTTGTGAACAGACCTGCAGTGCCAACCTCCCAACATTTAGAGCTGTAATTTGGTCATCTTATAGAATATATTACAGGGGAATGCAAATGCTGTGATACAAATGTGTAGATGCCTGACAAAGTGAGGCACATTTCGGCACTACTCAGTTTAAGAAAATTGTTAAAAGGCATCAGAGGGACAGTTTGATCGATTCTACGTTTTCAGTATTTTTGAAAAGTTGAACCTCTTACTATTCCTCTTCCAAATAATAATCCTGTTTGAAAAAGGTAAATGCCTCAAAATTGACTTTGAATTGAGTCACCATCAGTAATGTTGATGAAAAGCTGAAACTTTAAAAGCGTTTTTCTCAAAACTGTGGCTCTGTCACTTCCTGTCTTTGATAGGCCATATCTTCTCTGCTAATTGAATTACAGCAATATCTTTTTTTACCAAATGAAAGGGCTTTGAACAGTCATACAAATATGATCTCCACATCACCAAAATGTCGGGTACCTACTCAAATGCTATTCTCACACCATATCCAGTGGTAGTTCTATTGTGCACCCAACGGGCTTCAACATTCTTTTAGCTATTTCTTTGGTCATGTCGGTAGAGGATGAATATGTTCTTTAGCACATTTCTATAAGTTTTTAGTGAGGTTTTTTTTTGTTTTTTTTTTACTCAAATAGGCTATTTATTGTTTAATCATATGGGAAGAACTGTTGGGTTGTTTTTTTTTCAGCCTCAAATTGTAAAGATCACATGTTTGGTCATATGGGGAAGGGGTTTGTTGAAAGTTTTTCAGATACTAAATTGTTTTTTTTTAATCACACTGTGAAGAGAGGCTTGATGAGCAAAGCCTACAAGTTAATTGAGGTAAAATTCATCAAAGCATGCTGTCTTTTAACTGTTGCATTTCAGGCAGAAAAGGAAGATGGCACAGTAGAAAGGTTGCGGTTCCTTCCAAAGATTCTGGTTGAGTTTGTTGAGACACTTCTTTCAAAACCCACAGAGTTGGATGTCAAGTGCGCATGTCAACTGCTGAAGGTATGTAACCACATACTGTTTCAAAAAATGATCAGTTTCTTAGTTCATATGGCTCTCTACAGTTGGCAATGAATATCGCTGGTCAGCTGTTGCAACCTTGTTAAAACTAGCCAAAGGGGGGCCATAGTATTTTACATGTGGAAAGAGCTCTATAGATAGCAGTGATTACAACTCAGTATTTTCTCTATCTGGCTTTGTAATTTGATTATGGTGTCCTAGCAACAGCTTCAGGGGGCTAGTTTTAACCCTTTCTCAGGGGGCTAGTTTTAACCCTTTCAACAGCCTCAGGGGGCTAGTTTTAACCCTTTCTCAAGGGGCTGGTTTTAACCCTTTCGTGTTTCTAGTCTGACTCCTTGTGGGTCGCTTTAACCCTCACCCTGCGAGGGGCAGCAATTGTTGGTATTGACTCGCAAGCGCTCACACTGCACGGGCGGCAAAAGTCGGGAAGGTCAAGCTGACCGCGCCACGCACAAGCCGTATTTTCACGCATCAGGTCACTGACCTTTTTGAGACGTAACCACCGTGTTATTGTTCACTGTATCTCTTCTAAATCAAACGCATTGTGACATAGACATGTTAACCAGTGAACCACTGGTTGGAATCACAAAGACTAAGCTTTCAAAGGCTCTCCCCACACTTTCAAAAGATGTAACATCGACATGCAAACTGTTGCTCAACAAATTGGCAATATTATCTCATTTTCTCACAAGCTGACCACCATTTGGAGTTGTCTGTATTTAAGAACCAATCAGAAACAAGCTCTGAAATAATCTTTGCCCCAAATGCCCACATTGTTTTATTAGTATGTGTCAATCAGGATGAAACCATTTGTGTAGGGCTTAGGGGGGCGTGGCTAGTTACCATAATTCGTTCTCACGAAAACTGCAACTGTCAGTTTGAAATCATAGTTCAGATCATTGGTTAGAGACTGACAGACTAAGGTTTTGCTGGTTAATTCATTATCAAGCGTTATAAGGCATAACAGCGAATGTTTTCATACCGATCAATAAAAACCGAACCACGTGGACAGCGTGTGTGGTCATCGCATAGCGGCACGGGTCAGTGACCCTAGATAAGATTGTGCAGCGGGCTTTACGGGTAGCGCGCGGGGTATGGGTTAATGGCTGACTCCCAGGTATGCGGCCACCCTGATTTGTTGACCTTTTTCAGCCCTATGGCAGCCACTGTTTGCGTGCCTTCACTAAAGTAGAAATTATAGCCCCCAGATGGCATCTGTGATAGTGAATTTTGAGAAATGACTGAACTAAAAGATGAACCTTTTTACACCAGTAATGCCAAATCTGCTTTTCGGTTTTGTGAACATGGAATGCTGAACGGGACGGGGATTTGTGACACTACCATTGAGACAGACAGACAATACATGTAATACACACTATTACATCCCAAGCATGCACACAAAAAGGCACCACGCTAGTACATGCATGTACTATGTACTACAAGTGCTGGCCAATATATGATGTAGGCTTAGAGGGAGGAACAAGCCTGATGGATGACCATGTGAAATACAATACTTTACTTGTAGGCCTAACTCGCGCTTTACGGTTCAAACTGGATCTCATCTGAAGATTACAGGTGATGTCATTTACTATTTATAGCTGTTCATGCATTCTTCTTTAAAATTGTATACAGAACTGAGGGACACTGGCCAGCCGGATATGGTTAGGTAGAACACATGGCCGTCACATGTCAAGCCAGATTCTTCCGGGTTGAACAAATTGCAGACCATATTTTAAGGCCGGGTTAAACACGAAAGGGTTAATGATGTTCCAGCAGCAGGACTGATGATCCAGTATGTAAATGTAGCATTTTATCTCATGTGCCTAAATGGGACAGCCAGATGTACCAATTGTCATTTATTTTACATGACTGCCTAGCATTTAGGGTGAAGAGAAGTACTTGAGAAATACTGTTGTTTTTTTTACCAATATTTAATAAACAGTACATTATTTGAAATGTGTTACAATGAATCTTATTCATGTCCTCCTTTGTGTGGAAGTTAAACTAATTGACAATTTCAGTAAACTTTGTCTTGATAAGATGTGGATATTGTGCCCCTTAAGGGGTCCGTTATTGATGAGATTATCTAGTTGACAAGTCTGGAATATGTAAATATGTTGTATTTTATCTCATGCAGGCACTGCTTTAACTTTAAACCATGGAAAAGCTAGGCCAGGGATAGATAAAGTATTAAGAACATGAGATGTCTAATATGTCTCTCAAATCGTGGAGGGAAATCAGAGATTGTCACTCTTTGAGATGATATAAATATTCATATGTCATGGAATAGCTGCTGTTGGGGGGGGGGGGGGGGGGGGGACTGTAGGCGAATTACAAGGCTGAGTAGAAAACATTGAGTCGTACTCTCTGTTCAGTTATAGCTCACTATGTCTAATACTACAGCTCCCAAACAAATAGCCTCATGGAATCAGCTTTTGAACTAGGCTATTTCCTCCACTTGATTTGACACTTCGTATTGAATCTTATGTTCATATCATTTTTTAATTAAAGATTTCTTTTGATTACTGAAGACATATCAGTGTACTGTATGTAAAACCAAACTTACAAGGCAACAACATCAGTGGCCTGTGTATGAAACCAAACTTGAAAGACAACATTGAAAGTGTGAGGCATAAATGGAAGGGCTATTATAATTTCCCGGTGCTTGATAAATTTTTGTATATTCAAAAATTGTACGATATTCAGTTTAATCCATTTTTCTTTCTTTTGTACAGCTTTCCGGGGGATTGATAGAAGACATAGTGAAAAATACACCAGATGACTGTATGAAGTTTGAGGAGACCATTTCAAAACTCAAGCACTTACAGTCCTCATCAGACTTGTCAGAGTAAGTTGTCTCGGCTGTGTTGGTGTATAAATCTGAATCATTTAGTATGTAATGTTATGATATTTGGTTACATTTGCAGCATGAGCAGTGAGTTAGGTAGCAGGTTTGAATTCTGATGCACTTTATACATGTACTACCAGTAGTGAAGTAAGGAGTCATTTGCCATCCTTAAAATACATGATATACAAGAGAAGGTATATGCATGGGTGCCAGACCTCCGGCATATACCAGATTTCCGGTTTCGCTATGTCTCAAAAAAAACAAATTCCGGTTTCACGATGTGAAGAATTTAAAAAAAAAAAAAAACACCTGGTTATTCAAAACACAAAAGAGCAAGTGTGCGTCCGAGATATCAGCCTACTTTGCGCCTATTTTTAGCATTCACCGTGTCCAAAGGCGTATCGTCAACATAGGGCTACAAAGGGCGTGTTCTGGCTGATTCGCAGTTGTAGGTCAAGTGCTCCACATGCATCAACAGCTCTTCATCGCGCTGGCAATAACGCGAACTTAAAAGTGACCGAAGGGTCACGGGGTTACATATTGTGCCCGGTCAAAACCCACTTGTTCCGCGTATCGTTTGAGTGGAAGTGTATTATGTGTTGGGCTGAATTCATCTCGTGTGTCAAGCCTACGCCAGAATTAATGCTTTAGACGCCTGCAGTGGTAGATCTATGAACTTCTATTATCGATTGACGGTGGATGCTTTCGTTTGGAATACCCGGTTGCTTGGTTCCGTGTCTTCTGTGAACGTGTTGTGCGGACTGATTTGACGTGTTACTACTGTTACGCAAAAACCTAGAATCTAGGTCAAAGTCGGGCATGCCACCTAAATCTGTACCGACAGATGTTGTACTAGATAAGATCAACCTGATGACAGATGCTTTAGTTTATAACGGCCTGAAGGGGCCCGCCTCAGATTGTTCTACTTTTTTTAGTTTTCCGGCATCAATATCATCGGCATAGCCGGATTTCACTTCATTCAGGCCAATAAACGGTACATACACATCAAGTGTGAATGAGGCCTATAGCTTCTATAATAACCACGGGGGTCGTAAGCAGTACGAGTCAGGCAACGGCATAGTGCATAAGCCTTGTTTTCATGTGTACCGAAACGAAAACGTCAAACCTCCATCAAGTACATGTACATGTAGTTCTGTTTCACTACTTGATGGGTTTTTGACGTTTCCATTGCCGTTTCTATTTCCCAACAAAGGAAAACCCAGCTTAGCGGTGTTGAATTCAAAGGGAGACAACAGGATCTATTTTATTGACTCAAGGGACACAAATAATAATTAATAAACATGCACAAAAGCCATGATCACATGTATTGTCCGTTGGGTGTTTGTGACATGTTTTTCAAACTTGTTGGAGAATTTTTCCCACATTCATATATAACTAGGAAATAATTTTCATCTACTAGAACAAAAAACTGCTGCCGACACATTTTAAATGAACAAGGAAAGTTATAGATTTGCACCAATACTTAGTAACTGTAGTACGTTATTGTGACATGTAAAGTGTTTTGTTCTCTGATACATGTATTTGAAAATTGCCTTTATACGGCACTGGTGTACTCGATTTAGGTGTCATTTAGTCGGTAGGTCTGCTGTCTTATCACGTTGCTCAGTGCCTGCGTCTTCAGGTTTGGCTGATTTGGTCAAAGTGATTTTCAGGTTTCAGATGGCTCCGTTGCTGGCACCCATGATATGTATGTGTGAAAATTTTGTTTTCATTTATATTTGTTTTCACCAGTGATTTAAAGGGCGTTCCATATGAAAAACAAATTTCTCATGATTTTTCGTATCATGGATTTCGCAAGTCTAAATTTATACTCGAAAATGTTTAAATATGCCTCAGTGCATGAAGTAATTGTGCTGAGCTCAAAAATACAGAACAACTAATAATATTCTTGCTGTTTGACAGTTGGGCTATTTAGATGTTGGTTTTCTTTAGATGTCTGCAATTTTCAGCCTGCTTGGTTATTTTATTTTATTTTATTTTTTCATGTTTTGGAGCATGCGGCATACAATTCCTATCATAAAAATCATAGAAAAACCCCACATAGAAAAACTGTGGGGTCACAGCAAGGCTTAAAGCAGTCTAAATGTGGCAAAAAGAAAAGGTTGCATGCAGCAAAGCCTTGTGTAAGAAATAATACTGAAGTCATACAACAAAGAGGGGGGGGGGGGGGGTGGGGAGGGCTTTGCTACATACACCTTTTTCTTTTTGCCATATTTTGAGGCAGACAATTCCTGTGTAGCAATCTAAAGAAGTTTTTTCCTTCCACTATTAGACATACAGACCTACAAAATAGGAGCTATGTTTCACTGTTTATTGGTTTGCTTTCAGAAATGCAAAGTTCCTGGTTGGCAGTGTAATCAAACTCAAGGAGAATGATTGGAATAGAAGTACGTCGTCTCCACCTAAAAAGTCCATGTTTTCTTTTGCTTCTGACGCAAATAATTTTCAGGTAATGGACTTGAATTTTATGATAACCATCATACCAGTGCTTTGATTTCAGAGCCAGTGGTCATATATTGTATTCTCCTTGGATCTATGTTGTTATGTGAGCACATTCTGGGGATCAGGTACAAGTCACAGTGCTCTAAGATGTCAGCAAGTCCATGCCTTTCACTGTTTCTTTAGCTCGTCTTTTTACTAAGAGTATACAAACACACACACACAGAACCTATGCTTATAAATGTTGGCTTGGTCTGATGAGTTGCATGGATCAGATGAAGTTCAGTGGGTTTCAAGGAGTGGAATGGGGGAGATCCAGAGATGCCACCCATTCCGATTAGATCGGAGTCATTCCAATTTTTCTTGAAAAACGGGCGTGATTCCGATTTTCTGATTAGCAAGGCCGTCATTCCGATTTTTTGTTACTTCCAGCAATCAGCTTTTTTTTTTTCGCTTTCATTCTTCCGGATTCTAGTTTTTAATTATAACTTTTACACAATGCGATGAATCGGAATATTGCGATCATTTTATGAATAAATCGGAAGTTAGTTCTACTTTCTTATCGCTTGTTTTGTACTGATTGGGAATTTGATCTCTTGCTACACGCGTTGTTTACATTCTTTTTACCATTCCGCATGGCGACGATTCCGAAAATAATTGCGTACATCTATCTATTCACCCTCACTCAAGTCTAAGTGTTATATTTGGTTCCGACTGTAATGGAAGGAGGAATCAGTTTTAAAGCCAGCTAGATGTATTCTAATTCTCTTCCTTCAAACCTAAGCTTAGCTAGACATCACCTAAGTCTAGATCTAAGTGATTTACTTGGCAGTGACGGATGCAGGAATGAGACCTAGATCTAGCAAGATCTATAGATAGACGTATTAAGATTAAAGGAGTTTATTCGGTGGTGATTGTGAGGGAAGGGGGAATCAATTTTAAACTTGTCTTGACCTAGATTTCTTAAATCCAAGCCATAAACATGGAGAAGGTTGATGTTGCATGGGCACAAAATGCCAAATTAAAACATGATACATGTATTGGGAGTGGGAAAACACTCAACAGCACAGAATAGGCAAAAATTATGCATGGCATTTGTGCATTTTGGCACTCAAATCCCAACATGTCAAGACAGTTCTTGTCTGACATAACGTAGGAAAAAAACAATTCCAGAGCAAAGACAAGTTTGGCACAGTGCTTTTCTGGAGAGGATTCTTTTTCAGTTTTGACCAAGATCAAGACAAAAGATGGATAATAAGATATGGTTGAAATGAACTGTAAGAAGTGTAAGTTTTCAAGATGATTTTCAACTTAATTCTTTGTGACCAAGGAAAAAAAACAACAAATTCATTAAAAATATAAGTTTAGAGCTTCTACTATTTCATTTTTATCGTCGTTCGCACCCACATTCAGATTTTTCCGCCGGATTCAGATTGGGGGGGGGGGGGGGCGGAACTGATTCAGATTTTTGTTTTTGTAGGGTGGCATCTCTGGAGATCCTTGAATTTTATACTCGCACAGGGTTACTGCACAGCCCTGGAATTCCTGGAAGAACCCTGGAATTAAGAAAATGGAGAATTAGCCTTGGAATGGAGGATTAGCCCTCGAATCATTTTAGGATATAAATTTAAAAACAGTAGCAGAGCATTAGTAAAGTGGGAAAAAATCGAAACAACAATATGCAAGTAAACTTTCTCTTAATTTTCTTTCCAAGTAAGTAGCCCTGGAATTTAACATTTTGTCTCTGGAAAGGCCCTGGAAAAACATTCTCCAGGGGATGTTTGCAGAAAGAAGTAATCTGATTTTTGGAAACAGAAATTCTGATTCTTGCATGAGAAAGTTGAGGGAGCTCTTGATTTATGAGAAGTTTTCCAGCGGTAGATCTGGCACCATGAGGTAGGCCTACTTGCTTCTATATTTCAATATTTATTTGTTTATAAGTTTAATTGCTAAATTTAATATAGGACTGTGGATAATAAGCTGAGGCAAGAAGATTTACTCCAGTTTCTAATTTAAAGGCTCCCGAGCCAGTATTCTACAATCAAATGGGTGCACCATGTAGTCGCACTGAAGCTGGACTTCCAGAGGATGGTGCCTTAGGCGAGGATGGTGCATATGTTCTGAACGACGAGGAGGAAGCAGCATTCCTAGAGTGGCAGGCAGAGAGGGAAGCTCAGACTGGAGATCCAGGTGCCTGGTCCTTTAACGACACTGGCTATGAATCTTATCAGTTGTAAGTATGCTTTATTACATTGTTATCCTACTTCATTCTCTACAGAGTTGTGATAGTGATGGGAAGGACACTACCTTCTCAAGCCCACATATGCATGTTTGGTATATTGCTACCTTTTGAATGTGTAAGATGATAAACCTTGATTATATACTAATAGAAAAAAGGATTTGTAGTGTTTGTAAACCTCTTGCAGTTTGGAAGCTTGAGTGGATATAACACTGGGCTTGTAACACTTTAGAAACTCATAGAATTTCCAAGAAATTCGTTTTTTCCTAAAATCTCCGAGAAGCTCCCACTCTTTGTCATTTTCTCCTTGAAATTCCTAAAATTTCAAACTGACATTTTATTTGCCCACCTCAAGTGAGAAGACTTTTTTTCATGGATGGATTGGTAATTTAACTTCACCACAGTGAATTAATGGAACATAATACTAATACTAATAGAAATGCAAATGCTTGGCATTACAATGGGCAGTAAGATGATTGAAGGTGTGATGTGTATTACTGTAATAAAAATGTTGTCATCCTAAAATATTTTAGCAATCCCCAACTAAACCTTCAAGAATCTCCTAGATAATTTTGTTTTGTAGGTGCTATTAGCCATGTGACATAACTTGAGTAATGGTAGACTATTGAAACTGCAAACAACCATTGGAACATACTGTGCTTCTGTACAAAAGAGGTTTATAATTGATAACTGAAAGCAGGGAGTGAACAACCATGCTGAATTGTCATCTTCAGCTTATTTGCTCTACTTTGCAGTGAGGAAGGAGGAGATGAAGGAGGAATGGGAGATGAAGTTGAGGCTGCCTATGAGGAGTTCTTACAAGAACAGAAATTCATACAAAATTATCAACCGCCCCAGACAGCTCCCCTAGGACCACCACCTATGCAGATGCCTGCACCCATGCATCAGATGTATAATGTAAGTCTACTTAGTCTCATGCACATGGCTTTTTACCATTCTTTAAGTTAACGCTCACCCTGTGCACGGCGGCGTAAAGCCCGCTGGCCAGTCAGTGACCTTTCTCACGGAGAATCTGATCTGGGGTCACTGTCCACGTGGTTCGGTTTTTATTGATCGGTATGAAAACATTCACTGCTATGCCTTATGATGCTTGATAATGAATTAACCAGCAAAACCTTAGTCTGTCAGTCTCTAACCAATGATCTGACTTATGATTCCAAACTGACGGCTGTAGTTTTCGTGAGAACGAAGCATGAGAACTAGCCACGCCCTCCCAGGCCCTACACAAATGGTTTCATCCTAATAAACCAATGTGGGCATTTGGGGCAAAGATCATTTCAGAGCTTGTTTCTGATTGGTTCTTAGATACAGACAACTCCAGATGGTGATCAGCTTGTGAGAAAATGAGATAATATTGCAAATTTGTTGAGCAACAGTTTGCATGTCGATGTTACATCTTTTGAAAGTGTGGGGAGAGCCTTTGAAAGCTTAGTCTTTGTGATTCCGACCAGTGGTTCACTGGTTAACATGTCCATGTCACAATGACAATGCGTTTGATTTAGAAGAGATACAGCGAACAATAACACGGTGGTTACGTCTCAAAAAGGTCAGTGACCCGACGCGTGAAAATACGGCTTGTGCGTGGCGCGGTCAGCTTGACCTTGCCGACTAAAGCCGCCTGTGCGGAGTGAGTGCTTGGGAAGCTTGGGCGACATTTGACGCCCTGCGCAGTGTGAGGGTTAAAAACCTTTTCTCATTTCTCATTTTCCATGCTGTGCGAACCAGGACTTTCAGATCAGACAGCTCAAGTCAGTGAATAATGAGAACATTTTTAGGTTGTGTATAGGTGGGAATTGTCCTCCTGAGAGCTGACGTATTGAGATTTTCATCCATACACAGCCCATGTATATTCATGTATCATCTTGTGTTCATAAAAATATGAAATGTGCACATTTACAGCTAGATTCAGGCCTATTGGGCATCATTTCAGCACTATGAAGAATTTTCAAATCCCACACATGCTTCTTGAGGATGATAAACTTGAAGATGAGGCTAATAAATAAGTTCATGAACGGATATAAACATAAAGTACACAAAATTGTTCTTTTCTTCAAGATCAGTGTGGTGTTTGTGGCTTAACCCTTTCGTGTTCAACCTGGCCGAATCTGGCTTTGTCTATGACGCCGTCATGTGTTCAACCCGGCCATATCCGGCCGGCCAATATCCCCCACTTTTGTATACAATTTTGAAAGGAAAAACAGTGCATGAATAGTTATATAGTAAATGATATCACCAGGTAATCTTCAGATGCCCACTGACCCAATTTGAACCGTAAAGCGTGAGTTAGGCCTACAAGTAATGTATTGTATTACACATAGTCATCCAGCAGGCTTGTTCTCCCCCTAAGCCTACATCGTGTATTGGTCAGTACATGCTTGTAGTACATAGTACATGCATGTACTAGTGTGGTACCCTTTGAATGGGTAGTGTTGTATGCTTGGATAACAAACGAGATGGGATATGATAGTGTGTAGTATGTGTATTGTCCGTCTGTCTCAGAGGTGTCACACATCCCCACCCAGCATTTCACTTTCACAAAACTAACAAGCATATTTTGGCATTCCGATGTAAATAGGTTCACGTTTTGGTTCTTTCATTTCTCAGTAAGTATGTCAAAATTCATTATCATAGATGCGACGTCGGAGCTACAATTTCCAATTTAGTGAAGGCACGTAGCACTGCAGCCATAAGGCTGAAAAATGCTAACAAATCAGGGCGGCCGTGTGGCCAGGAAGTTGGCCATTTGAGCGTTTCTCAGGTAGCCAGAATAGAAACATGAAAGGGTTAACCCTGTTTGGCACTTCCGGGTCTGACAGACCCCAGACACACTCTCTTTTCATCCGTTGGGGGCGTGTAGTCTAGTAATTACAAAGACAGACAGAGAAAATACTGAGTTGTGCTCACTGTTCAGCAATGGCTTATAATGTAAAAATGCCACACTGCCCTAACAACCGCCTGTTCATCACAATAACCCCCAAACGAATGTAAAATTAGGTTAATATGTACACTTACATTCATCCATCAGAGGGTACCGCAGATCCCAAATAACCCTTTCGTGATCTTTTCTCTCTCAGCAACCACCACCACAGATTCCCCCGGAATATTATAGCTACCAGCAGCCACCGCCAGGCCCCCACGGCCAGCAGAACATGATGCCGCCAGCGATGCCACAGAATCAGATGCCCCAGCAGCATCCCAATCAACATCAGCACCACCCACAACAACAACAACCGCACCATCAAAGTCAGCATCAGTATAATGATCAGTACCATTACAGAAGGTGATGATGGGCACGAGCATAACAGCTCTTTAGGAGGAGGCTCTTATTGGATGAAAGTTTCTATTTATTCTCTCTCCAGCCAGGGCAAAAGAAAAAAAAAGTTGTTTTTTTTTTGCTCTTTCTGTTTTGCTCCGGCCTTTGACATCAGATCATCATTTTTTCCTTTCAATTGCATTTAGATTTTTTTTTTCAAATTTCATATCTGACCTCTTTTGTTCATGTTGACTAATCAAACCATGGTGATGACCTCATTTGTCACTTGCATGCAGTGCTCAAATGGTAATCTTAAGGAATAGGTTGCAGATTGCTTGGATTTAAAGTTGGCACAGGTTGGGATGAACCAGATTCAATGTAAATTTAGGTGCTGGCTTCTTATCAGTCTTTTTGTCTTTCCATATCTTTTTTTTCTTCTTTGTCTCACTGTTACCGTTACTTTGAATGATATTTGCATTCAGCTGTCGCGTGGCAGAATGATACAGTAGTATACACTGCTCAGATGCAGATGGGTCAATAATATAATCACCAAGAAGAGATTTATAGGTTCTCAGGTCATTTTTATATTTGTACTGACAATAGGAAGGAAATTATGACCCTTTGTTACGGAAAAAAGTCCATTCATGCCAAATTAGGTCAAATTCCTTTCTCACATTATGTAGGGGTTTCATTGGACTCTAGAAACTCATAGAATAGTATACAAATTCCTTTCCTCCTAAAAATCTCCTATAATTTCTGTCATCTCTTTCTCTTTTTCTTCAAATAACTCCTAAAATTTCAACCCGCAGCTTTTACTATTCACGTCATGTGGAAATACTGGCATTTTTTTAAAAAATTATTTTTTTCTTTTTTTTTTCTTTGGAGGATTGATAGTTTTACTCCTGCACGATTAATGAACAGAATAGAACAGAACAGAAATGCCAGTGCTTAACAGCATGACGGTCAGTAACATGTTTCAAATGTGTAAAAAACGAAAACATTTTCCTGTCCTTTTAAAATGATTTTGAAAATCTTGTAGAACCTCTCAGAAATTCTTTTGATTTGTAAGTATTACGAGCTGTGAGTCATCACTTTATGGAGTGGAATGCTCTCTGTATGTCGTTCTGGGATATAATTTTGTAGGACTAGTAATTTCTTTTGGTCATAACAAAACGGAAATTTATCAAAGAATAACACTGGACGCAAAGCATGTTTTGTTGATTGTGTATGCCATCACAGTTCCTCAAGACTGTTGTGACCAAAAAATTTGAAAAATCGATTTTTATATAATTGAACTGCATACAAAGCGTCATCAAATGGTCTTGGTTATAGACTGTGAAGCTGAAAAATAATTGAATGACAAACTTTCCAAAATTCATCGTAACTAGACCAGTTGTTGCTAAAATAAAACAGTTTTCTGCTTCTCTTGAAAAGTAGCCACAACCAATTACTACAGTTTTAGGGAGTGTTGATGTTATAGTCTTTTTCCCCGCAGCGCAGCGGCAGGGGCTTTGGCATTTATCATAGTAATAATAATACATGGCATTAATATAGCACTTCATCCCATAAACAACCAGGCTTTAAGCGCATTTATCCTAAAGCTTAAAAAAATAGATGCAGGGTTCTACCGGCAGGCTGCTGAAGCTTTGCTATGGTTAAGATGTTTGATGACATGTACATGTATGTGTTGTGCTGAATATTTTTTTTTTGCTCATTGTTCCGGTGTTAATTAAACACTGCTTTAAGACATTTTTCCTTATTGGTTACTTTCTGATTGTGCTGTATGAGAGGGAAGTTATATTAACACTGCAAATATCCCTGGCATGGGATTCCATAATGTGAGATGATTTTTATTGATGCACATAGTAAAACTCTTTAAAGCATTTAAATTATTACAGAATAAAAAAGAAAATGAAACAATAGATCAACTATGTAATTAGAAGGATCTATTTTTTCTCAATTTTTAAATTGCCAACTGCATTTGCTCTTGTCAGGAGAATTTTATGTCTTTAAAATTGAAATTGAGTGCCATCTTTTTTTTTCTTTAGAAGGTTTCCTGTGTCAGCAGTTAAGCTTAACAAAACTATATTATTTGTCAAGTTGTACTGATATGAATTAGACCACTGAGGTAGATTTACAAATTCATCTAATAGATAATCATTATGGAAATTCTAAATGAATTTCAGAAATAGACTAGACTTTGTCTGCAGAACTGAAATGGTTGCTACAAAATACTGTTTATGTAATCTTGTCCTGTATATTGTTAGGATAAAACCAAAACTTCCATTTTCACATGTCAGTGGTGAATTAGATGTCCAAGTAGATTTAAGGAGGTTCAGTTGTTAGTCTCAACAGGTTTTTCTTACAAGCTGAACATTTGCAAAGACAGCACTGGTCATTGGATCTTGTGGTCAATAGACATACAGTAAAAGTTGATTATGAAATTTTTCTTTGATGAGTGCCTGATGTGATATAGTTTCCATAATGAAAGCGAGTGGTTCATACTGTGCCCTAATGCCCATCTACCAAAATTGGTGTGTTTGTTACCCACCTCATACAAGACGATACCCACAAAAGTAAACACACCAAAGGTTGGCAACCAGAATGTTTAATGTCCAAAATACATGTTGTCAAAAGGGAGAAAAATGAGTTTGAAATTTGTAGCTTTAATGAAAATTCAAGTAATAGCAACAACTTGTAGGTGGCCACGTGAATAGTTTTATTGGGTTATGAAATAAAGCCAAAGACCGTGTGTCTTGGAAATCTACAGGCATTTAAGAGCAGTGAATAAAAGTGGACATAACACATTCTGGTTGATAACCTTGATACATTCATTAGGCCTGCCAGCTGTCCCTTATGTTAGAGTAGTCTCCTGTGTTTAGGGGATTGGGATGGATGTGAGAAATTGGCTGGTCTTTTTGGGGGTTTTTTTGCAAAAAGAAATTCCAACCAGGTTTAAGGGCAAAAGGCCAGTCCAGTAAAGTGCCAGATATGAGAAAGTACAGAGTACATTCTGTGAAATGAGGTGTTTTTTTTATTTTTATTATTTTACTCTCTGCGGAAATCATAACTAAGCTTCAGTTTACCTGTATAGGGCATGGGTTCATGTCTCTTTTGAGCTGTCCTTAGTGAAGTGGTCATTCAGTTGGCAGGTCTTCATTCGTTTATAACTTGTCTGCCTAGCCAATGCCTAGATTCTCATCTAAAAGACTCGTATCATATCCTAGAGAAATGCACTGTTTAGTAACATCCTTTTCAGTTTTTAGTGAAAATTTGGAAGGAAGGAAAAAACATAAGTGGACAAACAGTGAAAGATGAACAAGATGACTTGGAGCTTTATCTTTTGTTGTAATGGAATGTCCACTGGTAAAATTTGTCACATCATTGACATAGTGATGTAGATGTCTTCATTATTATGTCAGTGAAGTGACAAATTGACTATAAAAAATGTTTTGGAATAGATGTATGGGTTAACCAGAATCAGATTGGAATAACATAGCCTCCATAAACATGCTTCTGTGGAAATATTTATTTAAGAAAACGATAACTTAAAACATCTGTTTTGTGGTATTTGGCATTGGGGCACAGTAATGAACAAACTTAGCTTTGTTGAATCTGTTTGATGTTTGTTTTGTCAGCCAGGCTGCCTAATGTCCAGTAAATCTTTATATTGACAACATTCACACTGCTGTGATATTACAGATGTTGGCTGCATGTTTGTTATACTCCTACACTAGCTCTGGTTTTTTGTGTTGTTTTTTTTTGGTGTTGGGGGAGGGGCGGGGAGTTAGGATGGGTTTTCTGTGTCTTTAGTCGATATGAATTTGGGAGACGAGGCAGCATCTGCATTTATTTATTCATCATTCAACATAAATTATACACATTTGGCCTTTTTGCCCCTAATTTCATACTATATTTTGAAAAGAAGAAAATTATATTTGTTTAAAAAAAAAAAAAAAAATGAAAAAGACAATTAATAGCCAAAAAAAAATAAAGTGCTGACCATTAATAAAAAAAAAAAAAAAACTAAAACAAAAAAATTCTAGTAATAAAAACGACAACAAAAACAGTTCATTTACTTGAATTCTTATAAATGCTGATGTCAACAGAGATAAAAGTAATTCTTGTAAAGACTGCTGGGCAGTTCAGGAAATTTTGCGGGTAAACTATGGCACAGAGACAGTACAAAATAATTGATGTAAGTGCTGATCTTTGAAAGAAGGACAGGTTATTGCTTGAGTCTGGAGAAGAAACCAATTCTGAAGATTTGTAAATGATGATTTCTACCATTTCTGTTGTTCTGTCTCTTCTGTTTGCTTGTGAAATGGTTTCATGATGATCTAACACAGGAAGCCATGCTTGCATGTTTTGTATTAACTTTTGTAGGTGAAGATAACTCTTTTGTGATTTATCAGGCTTTTGCTGGCAGACATCAACTTTCTGTGAAATAGGTAAGTTTAAATTAAAACGAGAAATTTTAAAAACTAATATGTAAAAGAAAAACTTATTTGCGCTGTTTAGTGAATTGGCGTGAGCAGTCTTGGATGTCTTGTGTGCTAAATGATGTCGGTTTTTGCAGGGTTTTCAACTTTCAGAGTAAACGTCATTGTGTGTGTGTAAGAGCATCCACTTTTGGTTTCAAGTTACCGGTGATCACTCGGAAAGATGGAGATACTGAAATAAGCATTTTAGTTCATTGCTACTGTGACTTGAAATGTAGTGCACTAAATCAGCTGCTATTTTTAAAGCTTTAGGTTGATTGACCATCATGATTATTCATGGTTTGGTCAGAATTCTTTGTGAAGAGATCTTGATAGATAGGGAGAGAATTGGGAGTGTGGTCAATTTATGTCTCTTTGTTTTCACTATTGTTTTGTTTATTGATGACGAAAAATGCACAATGATTTGTTGTGTTTGAAAAGATTCTTCTGATGATTTTGAGCGTCGTTTATGATTTACTTAATCTGGGAGTATTTCCTTAGCTGGTCACATTTTTTTGTGAGAGAGTTGTGAAGAGGCTGATACATGTAAATTCGTAAATAATTAGATTGACTTTCTGAATTTCAGCTTTTTGAACATTTGTGAGGTTCTCTAGGGAAATAGGCCACATGTTGTGCTCAGCACTTTCGAGATGGAGCCAAAAAATAGGTGGATAGGGACTTCCCAGTCCTAAATCAGTTTTTGGCATACATAGATTCCTCAATCATTTCTTTATGCCTCTGGGCAAAAGGATTTTAATGAATTCCGCCTATGGGTTTGTTTTTAACAAAAAATGTTCTGATGCAATGTAATGGTCTATTTAAATTTACGTAGACTTGCGCTTTTTTCAAAAGTGACTTTTTCTACCTTACTATCTTGAAATAGCCATGACTTGGTCAATTTTCAACATTTTTACAAGAAGTAAAGTGCATTCTTCTCAGGACAGTTTGTACTTTCATATTAAATCAGTTTTGAGAAAATTGGCAATGTGGACCATTTCTCTAGAGTGCCTCGTATTTGGTAACTCTGGAGACTTGGTGATGTGTTTGGAACCAGTTCTGGTCAGCATCCTGGAGAACCAGTTTGCACTGTGGAAACATGAAATTTTCAGTCTGCAAAGTTAATCATCCCTTTTATTCTCTAAAGTAGAGTTGAAACTCTGTTTGGAAGAGTGAGACTATAGGAAACCTTCAGAGCCGAGGAGGAGAACACTTTGTCAAACAAGTATTTCAGCCCTTGACATATAATACTCCATGAGAGATAGGCCACACCCAGGTTATGAATGTGGATGGTCATTACCTTTATTAAATTATTATGGGCCTACATGGTTTCCTTATTCCAGGATTCAATTTTCTGCATACAAATTGAAAAGAAGCATTAGAGATGCCTCAAGATGCAGCCTGCATGAAACAGACATGACTACATTGTATGTTTGCATATTATGACAGTCTTTAGTATGTATTATATTGATAACACTTGTCCAGTTTTTTGATGATTCAGATAACAAAAAAAAAGTCATTGAGATGCAGTTGTTCTGTATACATGTTGTTATGTACGTTCAGCTGTAACTGTTGTCCTTGATTCCAGTAATAAAGTAACTGTGAAATTGCCACTGGGTTTGATCTGGTTTGATTTTACATCACAGAGTTCTATATAACTCTGTATTTTATCTATGTACATGATATATTGTATTGGTGTCATTGTTTTTGTTCAACTAGATGATATACCCGGCTTTGTACGGGATAAATCTGTGAACCCACCGTTTTCTCTCTCTGTCTCTTTTTTTATTTAGAAAGCTTTCCATATACATGTCGTCGCTATGCTGCAAGACTCCCGTAAATAACATTATATCGTTCTTTGAGTCTGAAAATCAATGGTGCACCTTGTGTCAAAAGCTCGTGGCTCAATTCCTATAAATAACAATATTGCAATAAGCCCATTGTCTCTAGAATTTGCTGGTGGCAATAAGCCAAAGAAAATCAGTTTTTTGGCTCTAGTGTAAAATTTTCAAAATGTTAGTTCCTGGAGTCTTGCAGCATAACGACGATTTGTATTATAACAAAGATCACTGTATTTTATATTTTTAACTTGAACCAACACCATCGGTCAATACAAAAGCGATTAGGCAGGGTTAGTTGACACTTAAAATTAATTTTATAATTTTTGAAACTGTCATTAAGGCTGTAGGGTCGGGCAAAAAAAAAGAAGGGTGGGGGGAATGCACCACAATGTACTACTCCCGCCACTTTAAAAAAAAAAAAAAAAGATTTGAATCTGTGCAGTATTGCTTCCGAACCATGCCTGCGTGGATGTGCACAAATGTTTTGCCACCAGCATACAAAAAAAGTTAACGTGTGTACAATAGGTTAACTAGACTACTTGTAGTTGAAATGATGTAGGAAATACTCTTGTTCCTGTTCTTGTTGACCTTTCGAAAATTGAGTAATTCGTGTGCGAGGCAATGGGCAGGACAGATAAGCCAAGAGGGACACTGGCCCATTTTGATCGGTCGATTGGATGGATGGTGATGACATGACATTGTGAGTTTCAGTGAGAGTTTATTCCTCACGCACCAACCAACTACACATCTCATTTACCGAAACCAAAGATACATGTACTACAGTTGATAAGATGGGACAGCTAGTGCTTTTAACGTGTGCAGATTTCGCACCGCCACCTAGCGTCAAACGCGCGGAAGTCATGAAAAGTGCCGTATTTTGCAGAGCCAAATAAGGATAGTACTGAATTTTGTTCATTGTTCAGCTACATATATTGGCCTTGACTGATATCATTTATTGATGCCGAATATCAAAGAGATACCCACACTTTATAGGGCCAATAATTTTTTATATCAAATTACAGCTTTAAATTGAACTGCTTCCTAGTACTAGTAGGGGGTACAATTTGCACATGTATAATTAGATGGGGAATATGGGGGGAAAACAGAAATTGGTGAGAGAGAAATCAGGAGAGGGAGACTGTGTACATGACATGTACTACTAAGCTAGATTACTGGTGAGAATTAATACATGTAGTTTCTGAGGGCAGCATCATATGGAATATGTAGGCCACACTGTACACAATATGGCTGACAAGACAATGGGATAGTAACAATATTTGATCAGATAGGCCTACGGGTTGGAAAAAAAAAAGATGGTCTTGTCGCCTCCTCTCCTTGCTTCCATTGTGTCGGTCTTGGCGCGGTTTCCAACCCTGAAACTACATACCCCCTGTACAATGGACACTTTCACATCATTTCATGTAAGGGGTTGGAGGAGGGGAGGGGACTGGGATCAAAGCCATTCATTCCTGCAGAACTGAAATGATGTTCGGATTGGGATAGCTTCGTAGAACATCCACATAGTTTTTTTATTTTTTTATATTAATTTTATTTTCTTTGCAGGCCATTGTTCATTATTATTTTGTCAACGGAGTTCAACAGTGATGGTGGTCAGTGGTGGTGGGAAAAGTGTAACTCTTCTGCCGCAGCGGCACGAAAAATGTGGCCTGTAACTGGGGACGCCACCGACATCAACTTTGTTTTGTCACTTTTGTGTGTTACTTCCCCCGTGAAAAGAATTCAACATAAAGACGTAAATGAAGACATTATGTTAGAACGAAACTCTTTCTGCGTGTCACGAGAAATTCAAAGGTTTTCTTTCTATGTGGATTGAAAATGATAGTGTAGACATCAGTCCAGACAATCTAGATCTAGAGTCTACATTATAAAATTAGATAATTCGATCGCTATTCACGCCCTGCCGTAATCGCACTGGAAGGGAAGGCAGACAATTCCTTTAACAATACCTAGGCGTTGCGGATCAGTGGTCCTTTTCAAGGGGAGTTGAAAGAAATAATGGACTAAAGCTGCATATCAACAATGATTTCTTTTTAAGGGCTTACTATAACGTTGTTCCTCTCTTCATAATATTATATTCATCGCGCCGCTCAGTTCATTGACGCACTACTCCTAGATCTATTATTCCAAGATTCCAGGACTCAAAGCAGGAATGTATTCCAATCCTCTCAAACATAACCATCAGAATAATCAGTTGTCGAACATAGTTCATAATACAATAGGCTAACTGTATGTAAAGTCATGAAAAGAATTTCTTTTCTTGGGCCAGCTGTTTGTAGCTGTTAGTTTCAAATTAGTCTATTACCTGGAAGCAAATGAAAATCAGTTGTCATCTTGTGTATGATTTTTAAGATGTATTATACAGAAAGACATTGTATCTAGACACATCTACATATTTAACATGAAAATAATATTTTTAGCAAATCATTTCCAATAAGAATGAGTTGAGGACCTGCTAGTGTAAAGCATTGTTTTGGAGAGACTGAGACAAAAAAGAAAAGAAGGAACAATGAGTGAGCTGCTAAGTGCAAAATTTGTGGAACATCATGTCACCACATTGCCCACATCTCTTATTCCGGAGTCATGGGGCTTAGAGAGACATGGGCTTTTTTATCAACTTGATTTGAAAATGTGTCAGCTGAAGACACTGGATTATTCATTCTCTTGGGGTGATGAAAGGTAAGATGTGCCATGCTGCCACTTCATAGTTTGTAATCTGCAATTTCATCATCTTTCATTTTTGTTTTTTGCATTTATATTTCAATTTACAGTCACAAATGGTTCAATGCGGTTACTATAATCAGTTCAGATATTCATTACTTGGGTGCGCAAGAGACAAAAGCATTAAATTAACAGGTATAAAAGCAGTGCTGTCTACAATGTGATTTGTAAATCACATGTGTGTGTATGTATGGATCCTTTCTTGTGGCAACATTCAAAATTCATTAAAATTATAGGCTACATGTAAATTCTTGTGTCTAAAACCAATTAATTGCATTCTGCATAGAACGTTAAAGCATTTATTCAGCAGTAAAACATGGCCTCAAGAAGGAATTGAAAAAACAGAATGATACATCATTGAAATTCTCTTGTGGTATTGTGAGATTATGTTACAGTGACACCTATCATAAATGTCCATAGCATTCTTTTAGTAACTGTAAATGGTGTGTGATCTTGTCTGCCTTGTTATCATTATTTCATGTCACCTCACTGCTTAAAAAGAATGGGAGCAGTTCCATTTGAGTCACACAACAGGGATATGACTAGGACATGACTTTAGGAGTGAGTTAGTTCTCTAGGTGGATGCTTTTGTAGTTAGTGCATGGCGCAGCGATTAACACTCAGAACATGAAATAAGCGCCCGACTTAAAGTTGTGCAATCCATATGGTACTCCTTCCAAAACAATAATGACTGTCCCTGATAGCTGTTCAGCATCCACCAGATTTAATCAGATTAAATGCACCTAAGAAAATTTTAATGTTTTTTTCTGTTCATGTCTTTCTGGCCCAGCCTCAGCTACACTCAAAAAGGGATGATTTTGTCTCTGAAATATTGTGTTTGTATTAACTGTTGACAGTGTCCCAGCTCCACGACTGTCATCAGTATTAGAAACACCTTCCAAGATTGTACGCCTGGATGTGTCACTCAATGAACTGACATCAGTGCCTCATGATGGCCTTCTTCCATTAAAAAATCTAAGAGCATTGGATGCATCACTAAATCAGCTCAGATAGTGAGTACTGTGATACCTATGGGTCATCAGATATTTATTTACCGAGCATCTATGTAGATGTGTGCAATCAAATACAAATTTTACACAATATATTTCAATGAAACAGTTTGGTTGATGGCATCCAAAACTGCACATCATTTTTTGAGAATCTTTCTATTTCTCAACCACCTAAGTATAATTTACCCGTTTTAAGTAAGGACACATCGATCCTTACCATCTAATCACCTATTCTACTGATGCTGACGATAAATTAGAATTGTAATTTTATAGCACAATTTAATTTTTATGTCACCAGAAATTGTGAAAATGGAAAACTGAGAAATTCCAGTCTTTTTCTGGCTGAAATGAAGAGACTTCAAGCAATTTGAACAAATGAAACATGTAGGCCTACACACATACACTTTCGAATAATAACACACAAGAAAATCACTGATTGCCTTTTCTTTATTAAATCATACCCACCCTTACGATAATTCGACGTAGATTTCTGTGCGATTGGTAGGATTACCATAAGGGCAGGTTCCCTACATCAAACTGATGTCAGTGTGATGTCGTAACCAGCACATCTATGTAGAAACAATATCATCCCTATTTGCAAACTTGACATCAATCCCACTCGTCGGATTTACGTAGCGTTGCTGGCTGGGTAAATATGCACAATGGCATCTTATTACTTGAAAGGTGAATTGTTTGATGTACTCAGAAATCAATCTGTTCCACAGTTTTCAAGGTGTTGAAGTTCTACGTAACCTTTACTCTCTGAACCTGTCCCACAATAATATCAAGAGAGTGGAGGGTCTTCTTAATAATCAGTCTTTGGGAGAACTTAACCTCAGCAACAATCTTATAGAGGACATTTCTGCTATCCCCAGTCTCATCAACCTTCGAGTGCTTAACATTAATAACAATAAGGTGAGATAATATTTCAATCATTTACACTCTCTAGTATATTTTATGTATATTTTGTATATTTTCTGTGTGCCTTTGCATAGATATGTTTTGGGCTAGAAATGATCTAGACATAGTCAGGATTTGCTTTGTCACATGAAAAGAACCATTAAAAATTTATATTAAATCCTATCAGATTTGTGTTTGGAAAGATTCAAGTAGCTCTAGCACAACTGGTGTAGGTGAGGAAAGTGATAGGGTTAAAAGCTGCAGTACACGATTTTCCTAATTAGTATAAATCTACCAAGTTTTGCCCAAGAAACAAACGTGTATTCTGTTTCTCAGCTGCTGTTCTGGTTATTCACTATGTGCGGTTAAACAGTTATTTTTGTATTTTGTTCTGTTTTTCATCAACAGCTTCAGAACTTTGATGGTGCCTCGTCATTCCCCAAGCTTGAGGAAGTGTATGCAAATCATAATGCTCTGGTACACAATGCATATATATACATGTATATAATCTTGTTTATACTGGCTACTGAGGTCAGGTCAGAAAAATCTGCTACTGGTAACATGTAATCCAGTACAACCTGTTTCATGAACTGGTACGCTAGCATGGTATCAGTGGGCGTGCACCTGTCGGTGCAAACGGCCAGGGCGGAGGAGGTTTCATCTAACCCAACGGCCACATGCTAGGGCACAATGTGACCCTCAGTATTTGAGTCCTTCACATTGGCCCCCGGTAGCGGTGTGGTCATAGGCTTGTTTGCCTAAATCACAGACGAAGAATTGAGCAAACTTCCCGGACGCAGCTTCGAAGCTGGCGGCAGCAGGCCAGTGGTTGATTGATAGGGCAGATGGCAATATACCGTCACTCTGGCCTGGATATCGTGACACAGAGCATCCACCAGTATTGGTGTTCTTTGGTTTGGGTCTTTCACCCTAGTCAGTTGGGACTGCGAGGCTGTGGAGTAGCCTACAGGCAGCCGGTCAGGCAATATGACTGTCCCTCTGGCATCCTCCTGCACCTGGATACATTTCCAGTCGTCTTGACCCTGTCTTGCCACTTGGATAAGTTGTGTCCAGGCGAGAGAGTGAGTCTGATGTTTGCGCAGCTCTTTCTCACTAAAAACAAATTCTTTGCGCCAGTCTTAACACTCACCTCGTCTTCTTTCATCTTTGTCTCGTCTTCTTTCCTCTCAAAATTCCAATGGCGATGGGCGAGTGCGGTGGCAGCAGGTTTGGATAGACTGGAAGCTGTTAGCACAGACCTTCACGTTGGTGGCTGTGGGCTATGGTCGCTTCATCGTCGATTGAAGTGGAGGCGTGGGGAGGCAGCACCCACAGTAGCTGAGCAGCCTTATTTAAGGATAGCACTGCTCACCTCAACTGAGGAAGGGGCTAGAAAAGGTGCCCTAAAGAAAGCCCACTTCACATCACCCTGACTGGTATACCGCGACCAGTGGGGATCCCTTTTTGCGGTCGAAACAAAAAGAAATTCAGCTTACTCAGGCTAGGAGCCTGGAATATACGCACACTACAGGACAACTCAAACAACCCGGAAAGACGCACTGCACTTATTGCCATTGAGCTCAGCAGGTATAACCTGGACATAGTGGCACTCAGTGAGACCAGACTCCCTGATAGTGGCCAACTCAAAGAGCTCAGTGGTGGATACACCTTCTTCTGGAAAGGCAAGGGTGCAGTCGAACCGAGACAGCATGGTGTTGGGTTTGCAATTAAAAATGACCTTGTCAGAAACTTGCAGTCCATGCCAATTGAAATAAATGACAGGCTAAGACACTCAGGATCCCAGTTGGGAAAAGCCAGTCAGCCACCCTCATTAGCGCATATGCGCCCACCATGACAAACCCAGATGAAGCCAAAGACAAGTTCTATTCTGATCTAGAATCTGTCATATGCTCTGTCCCGGCAGCTGATAAGCTGATTCTCTTGGGGGACTTCAATGCTAGGGTTGGCTCCGAAATCTCAGTGTGGCCAAATGTTTTGGGCCCTGATGGAGTTGGTTCATGCAATAACAATGGGTTGCGCTTACTTACTTTGTGCGCTGAATTTGGCCTGTTCATTACCAACACAAATTTTAGTCTCCCCGTGAGAAACAGAACGTCATGGATGCATCCCCGCTCAAAGCATTGGCATCTCATAGACTATGTCATTGTGAGGAAGACTGACAGAAAGGATGTCCTTGTAACAAAGGCGATGTGTGGTGCCGAGTGTGGAACTGACCACAGACTCATTGTTTGCAAGCTCAGACTAACATTGAGGCGCAATAGACGCCCTCAAGGGAAAGTGCCACCTAAACGCCTAAATGTTTCAAAACTCTGCTCAGCTGAGAAACAGAGCGAGCTCTCATCAGAACTCTCCTCAAAATTGGATTGCGTGACTTTTGACCCTGAGAACATTGAACAGAGCTGGACTGACCTAAATACGACTGTACACTCTTGCGCCAGCAGCACAGTTGGTTTTCCTGTCCGCAAGCACCAGGACTGGTTCAATGATAATGATAATGAAATCAAAGTGCTCATCAAAGAAAAAAATAGTCTCATCCAAGCTCACTGCAGTGACCCCTCTTCCACAGCAAAAGCTGATGCACTGAGTGCATGTAAGGGTGTACTCCAGAAGAAGCTGAGGAAAATGAAAAATGACTGGCTTGAAGAGCGGGTAAGAGAAACTCAGAAATATGCCGACACAAACAACACTAGAAAGTTCTTTGAGAGCCTCCGAGCTGTGTTTGGACCATCCCGCTCTGGCACTACGCCACTTCTTGCGTCAGATGGTTCAACACGCATTGTTGAATTGAATGCCATAATTCAGCGTTGGGCAGAACATTTCGGAGGTGTGCTAAATCGGCCATCAAATATAAATACTGAGTCCATTGACCGCCTCCCTCAGACTCCTATTAATGCAGCTCTTGCCAAGCCATTCACAGCAAATGAGACCCGAACTGCCACAAATCAGATGTCCTTTAACAAATCACCAGGCGTGGATTCAATTCCTGCTGAGGTGTATGCCTTCGGTGGAGAAAAGCTTATTGAAAGGTTGACCGAGTTGTTCAATCATATGTTGAAAGCAGGGAAGCTGCCACAGGACTTCAAAGATGCTTCAATCATCCATCTGTACAAAAACAAAGGGGACAGCCAAGTCTGTGACAACCATCGGGGAATCTCTCTACTTTCAATTGCTGGCAAAATATTGGCAAGAATGCTTCTGAATCGCCTTCTTGATCACCTCTCGTCAAATGACTTGCTTCCCGAGAGCCAATGTGGCTTTCGTAAAGAGAGGGGAACGGCGGATATGATTTTTGCTGCCAGACAGATTCAGGAAAAATGCATGGAACAAAATAAAGCGCTGTATATCACATTTGTTGACCTCACAAAAGCATTTGACACAGTGTGTCGTGAAGGCCTCTGGAAAATCTTGGCGAAGTTTGGGTGTCCACCCGAATTCATCACAATAGAGCGCCAGTTTCATGATGGCATGCAAGCTGCAGTCAAAAGCAACGGCAGTGTTTCAGAGCCCTTTGCTGTCACAAATGGGGTAAAACAGGGTTGTGTCTTAGCCCCAACTCTGTTCAGCATCATGTTCTCTGCAATGCTACAAGAAGCCTTTAGCTCTCCTCCTCAAGGGGTAAGCATCAAGTACCGAACTGATGGCAGTCTATTCAACCTCAGGAGACTTCAGGCAAAAACCAAAACCAAAAGTACTCAAGTCTGTGACCTACTATTTGCTGATGATTGTGCACTTCTGGCACACGATGAGGATAGCATGCAAAACTGTGTTGATAACTTTGGCCTCACAATAAGCACAAAGAAGACGGAAGTGCTCCATCAGCCTACTCCAGACGACAAGTATCCTATGACCCCAAATATCAAAGTCCATGACAGTCTTCTGAAGGTGTCGGAGAACTTCACCTATCTTGGAGTCTTCCGCGGCTCGTTTGATACTGAAATTCTCTCAAGAATCAGCAAAGCCAGCTCTGCATTTGGCAGGCTTCGAAAGAGAGTGTGGGATGTTGCCGGCATTCGCACAGACACTAAGCTGAAAGTGTACAATGCTGTGGTCCTTCCCACCCTACTCTATGGGGCTGAAACCTGGACAGTGTACCAATCGCATGCCAGAAAGCTAAATCACTTTCATCTGGCCTGCCTTAGAAAGATCCTAAGGATCAAATGGCAGGATAAAATTCCAGACACTGAGGTCCTCAATCGTGCCAAGGAATTGAGCATCTTCTGCCACCTGAAAAAAATTCAGCTACGTTGGGCAGGACATGTTGTCAGAATGCCCGACTCCAGACTCCCTAAGCAAATCTTCTTCTCTGAGCTCTCCAATGGAACGAGGAATGTTGGGGCCCCAAAGAGACGTTACAAAGACACTCTCAAGCAATCACTGAAGGCCTTTGCCATTGATGTGAGTGAGTGGGAAAAGCTCTCGCTTGATCGTGCAAATTGGAGGGCGGCCCTTACCAGAGGCAGCAAAGCATGGGAAGCTGACAGAGTCCAGCAGGCTATCAAAAAAAGAGAACGGCGCAAGAAAAGGCCCAGTGGTACTGAACCAACGGAGCACTCTTGTCATTTATGCGGAAGGGTCTGCAGGGCAAAAATAGGACTTATCAGTCACATGAGAAGCCATAAGTCGTGAAAGAACAGTCTTTCCATTCTGTCCTCTGTGTCCTTTAGTTCTCTTTATTGTCCATGTGTTGAAATTCTCAACAATTTCTGTTCTTTATTCCTCTGGTGTTGTTAAGGTCATCATCATACCTGATGGACGAACTATTATTATTATTATTATTATACTGGCTACTTTGAGAGCAGGTGAAGAATTGCTATGTTGGAAAGGTTTTTATATTAGCAAGGGCAGTAATGGCTAAATCTCTGCAGTGCACAGTTGTATAGAGTAAATTTTTATATATAAAAACAATAAAAGGTTACATAATTTTATGTTTGTTTGAATACACAATTTTGGCAATGAGTCCTAAATTATTTAGCAACTGAGTTTTTATTTATTCATGCATGTTGAATTGTGTTTTATATATAATTATTTTAGTATTACAGACTTATTGTTATTCTGTTCTCCACGTCAAGTGACTTTCACACTTTCATTATTATGTACATTCAATTGTTATATGCCAAATTAAAATGGTTTACAGAAAGATCTGGTCCCACTCACCAGCTGTTTGCATCTACGTGTCGTCAGTGCTTCAAATAACCATATCAAAAGCCTGGACAGTGTGTTGAAGTTGATAAAATGGTTGAAGTATTTACAAGTGCTCAATCTGTCAGTAAGTAATGTCCAAAAGTTAATAAACCTCAATTAGCCACTGAAAAATAAAGTTACGATATGGCAGGAAAAGAAGTTGTATTATGCAAAGGCCCATGCTATGAACAAAATTAATTATACAGTTCATCATTAACCATCAAAGGGAACAAACCATTGTTATGAATATATGGCCTTTAGCGTCTTTACAGACGGTCTTAGCAGCTAGAATATTCACTTTCACTTTGACTGACAGCTTCTCTCGTGGCTTATTCTACCAATGTTTGACCCGAGAGTGCGATGGCAGTGATTGCAGGTCAGTCTTTTGGGTTCACTTTGGCGAGTGTTTTCATTCCGCCTCTGTCGTTTTGTCAGGTATGTTTCTTTTGCCTTGAAGTCTATTGCGAGCGTGCCACTGCGCAATTTTTGTCTCCATCTGCTTCGATCATTTGCAAGGTTCTCCCATTCATTGGGGTCGATGTTGAATGCTTTCATCGTGACCTTGCAAGTGTCTTTGAATCGCAGATGTGGCCTACCTCTGGGTCGGTTGCCAGTAGCAAGTTCCCCGTAGAGAATTTGTCTGGGGATGCGATCATTTTCCATACGGTGGAGATGTCCAAGCCACCGCAGTCTTTTTTTGCCTAGGAGAGCCTGAGTTGATGGAATGTTGGCTCGGCTCAGAACTTCGATATTTGAGATCCTGTCTTGCCACTTGATCTTGAGAATTTTGCGTAGGCAGCGCAGGTGGAAGGAGTTGAGGGATCTTTCATGTTTGGAGTAGGTGGTCCATGTCTCTGAGCCATACAGCAGGGTGCTTAGGACGCAAGTTTGGTACACGAGTACCTTTGTTTTGATGGTCAGCTTGCTATTGTTCCACACCCTTTTTGAGAGTTTGCCAAAAGCTGTGGCCGCCTTTCCTATTCTGGCATTTATTTCAGTTGTTATGTCTGTGCTACCACTGATGGTTGAGCCTAGGTAGCAGAATTTTCCCACTTGCTCCAGAGGAGAGCCATTCAGCATGATTGGGTTGGGGTTTCTCAAGCCTTGTGTCAAAACTACAGTTTTTGAGACACTGATCTTTAGCATGAATTTGTCACAGGCTTTGGCAAGGCTATTGATGAGAGCCTGGAGCGTGGTTTCATCGTGGGCCACGATTGCAGCATCATCTGCGAAGAGGAGCTCTTGTAACATAATATGCTCTGTACGAGATTTTGCTTTTAGTCTGGCAACATTAAAAATGGAGCCGTCCACTCTGGTGTTAATAAGTACTCCACCTGAACATTGACCAAAGGCATTCTTGAGTAGGGCTGCAAAATATATACCAAATAAGGTAGGAGCAAGAACACATCCCTGCTTCACACCGCTGTTTACAGCAAATGAATTGGATGTGCAGCCCTCAAAGTTGACACATGCCCTCATGTCAGTGTGGAAGGATGCAATAAGTTTTAGCAATGTTGGTGGACAGCCTATGGATTTAAGGACTGCATACAGGCCAGATCGGCTTACGGTGTCGAAAGCCTTTGTTAGGTCCACAAAGCATGTTATAAGCGGCCTGTTTTGTTCTTTACATTTTTCTTGGATTTGCCGAAGTGCAAATATCATGTCAATAGTTGATCGTTTGCTTCGAAAGCCACATTGTGTTTCTGGTAAGACTTTTTCCGCCAGTTGTTGAAGGCGGCAGAGGATGACGCGAGCAAAAGCCTTTCCAGTAATGCTGAGGAGGGATATGCCTCGATAGTTGTTGCAGTCGCCTTTGTCTCCTTTGTTCTTGTAAAGTGTGACAATTTTGGCGTCTCTCATATCATGTGGTATCACGCCTTCTTTCCAACACTGCAGTAACAGATTATACAGGTGTGGTAATAGTGGGCCTTTTAGGTCTTTTAATACCTCTGCAGGAATGTTGTCACTTCCTGTGGCTTTTCCAGCAGACAGGTGGTCGATTGCATTGGAAAGCTCGACTAAGGAAGGTTCAGCGTCAAGTTCGGCCATTATTGGCAGTTTTTGGAGGTGTTCCTCAAAATCTGGTGGAATATTTTTCTCAGTTGAATACAACAGAGAGTAATGCTCTACCCACCTATTCAGTTGTTCATTTTTATCTGTGATGGGTTCACCATTTACAGACTTAAGTGGAGCGCTTTTGGTGATGATTGGCCCAAGAGCTACTTTCATCTGACTAAAGGCGGTTTTCATATCTCCCTTTTCATTTGCCTCTTGTATGCTGTTACACAAGTCTGTCCAGTATTTGTTGGCGCAACGTCTTACCTCCAGCTGAAGTTTAGCTTTTGCATTTTTCAAACAAGTTTTTGTACTCTGATTGCAATTTTTGTTATACTCATTGAAAGCAGATTTCTTTTGCTCAATGAGAGGTAGGAGAATTTCGCTGTTCTGGGCTACCCAGTCGTTGTTTGAAACTTTATGCTGTCCAAAAGACTTGATGGCACAGTCATGAATTTTTGAACTGAGAGTGTTCCATGTTTCATCTACCGAGTCACATTGGGTGACATTATCCATGCTTTCAGCAAATAACTTTTCAAATGACTTTCTATTTGATTCATCTCTGATTGCTGTTACATTGATCTTAGGGATTGAAGGGGCTTTTGATCTGTATATTTTCTTGGCCGAAATTTTGATTTTGCTGACTACCAGTGCATGGTCGGTGTCACAGTCAGCACTGTGGAGGGAACGAGTTATTTTTATACAGCCCAAACTCTTCCTCCTTGAGAGAATAAGATCTAATTGATGCCAATGGCCAGACCTGGGATGGCGCCATGATGTTCTTTGGCATCTCTTAAGGTCAAAGTACGTGTTTGTAACACATAATGAGTTTACGGAGCATAGCTCCAGAAGGCGCTGCCCGTTTTCGTTGATGTTGCCAATGCCGAAGTGCCCAATGCACTTTGGCCATGCGGAGTGATCTGCTCCCACTCGAGCGTTAAAGTCACCCAGAATTAGCAGGCCTTCGGTGAGAGGGATGTTGTGGAGAGTCCTCTGCAATGCCTCGTAGAAAATGTCTTTGGTTTCGTCAGAGGAGGTAAGTGTTGGGGCATAGACACAGATAATGTTGGTAAAACCAGACCGGGTGTTCAGTCTGAGTGTCATGATGCGTTCTGACACTCCAATTGGAGTTGCGATCGAATTGATAAGGGAGTTTTTTACGGCGAAGCCCACGCCGTGGATTCTCGGCTGTTCGCTGCTAAGGCCCTGCCAGAAGAAGGTGTAGTTTTCTTCTTTGACTGACCCGGAGTCGGGAAGTCGAGTTTCTTGAAGGGCAGCGATGTCGATGTTTAGTAGCTGAAGTTCTCGATCAATAATTTGGGATTTCCTGATGGAGTCAATATTAGTGAGATCTTGCTGTTGCAAGCCTGGGCGCATTGTTCTGACGTTCCAGGTACCAAGTTTTAGTATTTTTCTGTTTTTGCCAGGTGCACACTTTACGTCAGCTTTTTGACTTTTGGTCTAGCTCCAACCACCTTATGAAGCAGGCTGACGTGGCGGAACAACACCCAACTGCCTGGGGGCTGCCCAGGTTACGGCGGGCGGTAGTTGATCAATGCAGCTGAAAAGCCGCTCCCACCGACAGAGGGGACCCCTGGCGCTCATCCGTACGCCAAATGGATTGAGCTTATCACCGGTAACTGCCACCTCCCGTGTTGTGCCCATCCGTAACGGATGGCTGGAGTGTCCTCTCCAAATCGGAAATGGGTGGGCTTATAGAGGAGAGACAGACGCTTGCCAAGCCCGAGCAAACGCCTCCTCGTTTTGCTGCCTTGCCTGGGCTATTTTTAAGAGATGGTGCTTTGCCCAGAGGCACCAACCCTCTCTCTGCCATTCTAGTTAAACCCAAGGGAGAGACCAGGTCAATACATTTGGAACTAGTCCGGCTGCAGGAGATGCTGGAAGCCAGTTTGATGCAGTTCTCCCTGACAACCACCTTCGGGTCTCCACTCCTGATTTTCTGTCTGGGTTTACTCCCATAGCCTTTGCTATCATAGCAACACACAAGGCAGTGTGGTATTTGTATTCAGGGTTACCTTCCCCTAGTCTTCCTCTCTCCCGAGATGACCCACAAGACAGTGGGGGTATTGTTATGAATATGCCAATAATATGTGAGGTGTATATAGACCCTTTTCACTTCTGCGTTACAGTTGTTTGCGGGGAGCCGCAGGGCTTCGAAAAGCACCGTGTAGGGCAAAAACCTAAACTTGTCTTAGTGATTTCATCTGAATATGTGCACAGTCTAAGCAAAGATGCATTTTTATGCCAGAACCAGCATGTAAAGGGTTTGTACAGTTGGGTGCCCAACAAGAGGATGGCATCGTTCAACCGTTGTCCACCGCTTCCGCCCTACAAGTGGGGCAGGCTGCCATTTTGTTTGCAAATCACGTGATATGGAGGACAGTAAATGAAAAGGGTCCATATATATGCCCCAAATATCTATAGCATTTGAATCAGATACAACAAATTGTGCCATGTTTCATGTGGCTGATGGATGGTGAGAGGGTTTTAAAAAAATGGATGTCTGCACAAAAATTGTTTTTCTTAATGACATCCAGACAAAAAAAAAAACGTGACAAGTGGATGATTGGGATGAGTTTTTGATAATTGCTTATAATTAAAATCAATAAATGTGAAAGGATTTCATACTGACATTGGCTGAGCACTGTGTTTGCCAAAGGAAAATATCATGGGGTATTTGCCATATTGGTGCATGTGACATTTTGTGGATATTGAGGTTTTGTCATGAAAATGATTCTCTCACTCTGAATTTCATTTTAAGTGTCTTCCCAATCAGAAAAGCTTTTCAAGGTATGCGTTTGTGATGTAATGTTGTCCTGTAATATTACACAGCTGTTCAAAGTTTTGATCCTTATTTTCTCAAAAATGCACATACATGTGGAAAATACCCCACGATATAAAGAATTGCATCCGATTCTGACTCAACACAATTATCAGTAAACAAACTATGACTTAAAAGATTTCATTGAATGTTTGATGGGGAATTGACAATCTTTTTTCAACTTTCAGAGTAACCCAGTGGAGAGAGAACGCACTTATCAGGCTGATATCTTGAGAGCCGGTAACATAATGACCCTGGATAATGTTTCTGTGAAACCAATGGCTCCTGCTATGGTAAGGGAAGTCCTGTTATGTTCATTTGTAATAACATTAATTTTATAGTTTCTGTAGTGAAACTGCAAATACTTATACACCTATGTGCAGATTGACAACATATTTTTGCCAACATGAATATTTCATTTCTATAACCTCCTTGGAGGAATTTTATGTTTCTGTTGATTAAGGAAGAATATGATATTTTTGGATATTTATTACAAACATACTTAAGTAAAACACTTTTTTTTTCCACTTCAGTAAGTTAAGGTCCATCTCTCTTGTGGGGCCTCATGGTAGTGCCAGTTACATATCTCTGTATTTGAAACTCATAAGCATGCACTTTGTATCCCTTTATTTGTCTGTAAATCATTTCTAAGACTTTCTCTGACAAAAGACTATGAGTCATCTAGAGCTCATTGTGTAAAATACTATGGTTCCCTAACAACAGCATAATAACGAAATGAAAATCAGTATAACGCCAAATTTCTCAGTTATGCAAAAAGTGGAAGTGGAACAAACAAGAAATAATATATGATATGACAAATTTCAGTTGTTTTTACATCTCTGCTGGAAGATGATTGGAAACAAGATTGTCGTGAATTAAGCCAATTATTTTTAATTCTCTAGGATGACCACAAACGACATGCTAATAACTTGTATACTCTGCAAGATGCGGCAAAACAAGCGTTTGAAGACAGGATGAGAATTGCTAAAGAGCGAATGGATGAAAATGTGAACTTCCTGCAGAGAAGAATCTTGTGAGAACTGGCATTGAGTCCCCTTAGAAAGATATGGTTCTAATTCTCTTCCATCAACTTCTGGGGAATTGATGATTGAAGAATGTGCTTTTATAGATATGAATTATTTTTTTTTAATAACTAGAAGAGGCTCCCAGCATTATCCGGGATAATCCTGTGAACCCACCATTCTATCTATCTCTCTTTCTGGTGTAGAAAGATTCCCGTATTCTACAGTCTTACTAAAGATTTCATCTGTACCTGAGCACTATACACTCATTTCTGATAGGGAAATTGTGCGCACGGAATTCAATGCGTATTAATATAATATATCATTTACTACAGGGAGCGAAAACAAAGATCATTGTATTTTACATTTTTACGACTGTTTATTCAAACATCCTTGAAACTTAAATCAACACAATCAGTCAATACAAAAGTGATTGGGCTGCATTAGTTGACACTTAAGGAAATTAATTTTATAATTTTTGAAACTGTCATTTAGGCTGTAGCGTCGAGCACAAAAATGGGCCAAAATTGCACCACAATGAATTACTTGCACCGCTATTTTGTTTTATAATAAGATACTTACAAATGGATCTGCTTGATACTTTGGCACAGGAGAAGGCCTATTGAAGTAGTGTGTAGCTCAATTCAGCCAAAATGTGGAGGTAGAACCCTGTCTTTCTGAGAGGACGATTGGTCAAGGAGTTTTTCTGTCTTTCTCACTACTGTGTAATAATGTCTCTATTGTCTTCCATAAAATCTTTCCTCATGTCATTGTTTTCCATTAATGTTTTTTTTTTACCTGGGTGGAAAATTACAAGAAAATCAGAAACATATCATTCTTCAGCCGTTGAAACCTCTTTATAACTAGCCTTTGAGGGGTCAGTAGTCTAATTACAAAGCCAAACAGAGAAAATACTGAGTTGTGTTCACTGTTCAGCTATAGCTTTCTATGTACTACAGTACTATCGTCTGCTACCAATAGCCTCAGAGGCCAGTGTTTGCGAGGTTGCAACAGCCGACTGACGATGTGAAACTTTAGAGATGGTGACAACTTGCTTTCGTGGATATTTGCGTCAAATTTGCCCCATAAAATTAAATCATGCTGATGTATAGGTCATTTTTCTTTTTAAAAGAACAGACTCAATTGTATGTTTATGAAAACCACTGTAATATTTCTACCTTCAATTCATGTAACAGGCAAAGAGACACAACAGTTAATTTGAAAATTTGATTATTTATAAGTTGTTTCACTGACCCGTCAAGAGAAAGCTGAAGACAGCTTTTGGGGAAAATGAATTCCTAAGCTTTATGACTATTTTGGATGTAAATCCCACCCAGTATCCCTATGTCGATGGACATAGATTTGTAGAGAATTTCCATTGGATTTGGTAGGATGACTGTAGGAATGGGTTAATGACATCAGACCGATATTGGTACCTTGTTGTAACCAGAGGATCTACAAAGGATTGATGTTATTACTACGAGTATTTGCAAACGTGACACCAATTCTACACATCGGATTTCCTTAGGGTTTGCTAGCTGGAATATTTGTAAGTGTCAGCACGTTTGGACAGATTATAATTATTAGAAAATTGCAGATAACCTTTGGGGTTGCATAGTTACTGACTGAAGACTTGTTCAGTTTCAATCTACATTAGAGTTTATTGCATAGTTTTTCTTGTAGTTTGTTCCAAAATGGGGCTTTGCAAAATACAACTTTTTCTTTTTTTCACTACAGTTTAACTTTTCAATTGAAACATATTTAGTAATAATCATACATTTGTACTGAATATCAAAACATTATCTATTTCCAGATCAATACAGAATGAATATCGAGAATTTGAACAAAAGCTCAAAGCAGACTTGGAAGCCTGTATGAGGTAATATTTTTGGGTGGTTGTGAAAGCTTTACCTTTTTTGTTTGTGATATTATGGATCATTTCACACCAGAACTGCATCTTCCTGTCCTCTTGGTCTTCTTGATAGTAAAATTTTTCATCACATCGACTTTGAAACAAATTACTGGTATAACAACAGATAACAGAGAAGAAAATAAATGTAGGCCTACAGCTTCTGCATGTCTATCTTCCCTAAAAGGTAGCAGTGCTAAATATGATTTATGATTTCTCTTTTTTAATGGAAGTGCCATATTGTTTATGCTTTCAGGGAATGGGAAATAGCAATTCATCATTGTGGTAATGTAATGGCCTATCTTATTTCTCACAGTTTTCGCAGTACAATAATTATATTCAGATGTTCATTGAAAATTTACTGAAGCCAAACACTGTTTTTCTTCCACCATGGTAAAATAAGGTCTATCTCATTTACGGGGCATCATAATAGTGCCAGTGACATATCTCAATATTTGCAACTCATAAGCTCACCTGGAATCCTTTTATTTCTCTGTACATCATTTCTAAGTCTTTCACTGGCATACACATGGCCTATTTTACTTTGCACAGTTTTGAGAGAAGTAAATAAAACTGTGTATTGAGATGGAAATACTTATAGTTTGGTGTCAGTTGTTTAGGTTGTTACTGTGGGTAAGGACTGGCATTTCTGTTTTTTCTTTACATGGCAGCGTTGGGCTTGACGTCAAGAAAAACGTAAAGGATCTGTACAGTTTTGGCCTTTATCTGACTCAGGCTGTTATTTTAACACAGTCATCTTTTTCATGATTCCTATTTTTGCTTCATGACCGTTTTCAAAGCTCTGATCACCACCTGAGACATCTCTCCCCTGCTAAAGTCTAGTCTTAAACATCACCGTCTTCATCCCATCTCTCTCTCTCTCTCTCTCTCTATCTCCCTTTCTCTCTTTCTCTTTCTCTCTGTCTCGCTTTCACACATAAGTGCACACACAAGGAGAGAGAAAAACACACAGGCATAAATCCAGTATTCATCAATATTACCGTAATATAACATCCTCCAGCTCTTGAGTATTCTTTTTCTTTTATATTTTCAATCCTTATATAGAAGAAATATTTCTTGCATATATTCAGGTACTTAGATTCTCTGAATGAAGCTGAGTTGTCTGGTGTGGGGAGGGATACCATCGGAGCATCCTACCATAGGCCAGATGGATTTCCTCGTCCTTATGAGGTTGTTGAAGTTCTTTCTTGTTTTGGTTGATGCGCGAATGTGAAAGTTGTTAAATGAACAGTTGAGTTTTATGATATAATTTGCATAGAGTCTTGTCAAAATATTAATGATGTAGCACTAGGTCGTTCTTGGTTATTTAGGTTCTGTTATCAAAGGACTAAAAGAAAGTCATCACTGCTCTATGATAATGGTATAAGTCAGACTTATGCCAAAAGATTACTGTGAAGCACGTAAAAAAAAAATGTGTTTGAGGAGCCCCAAGGGTAAGAACCAATATGAAAAATGTCCAGTTTCCCCATTTATCCATAATTTACTCCCGTGGCAAATGTGTCAATTCTGTTTTTTTGTTCACACTATAATCTACTCTTAGCCCTATTGTGACTCACCCCCTCTCAGAGAGATACTGACCTGATTTTGTGTAATAATTAAGAAAAATATGTTACTTGCACTGCAGGATGACATGGTATCTGGTCGTAGCCTGAGAGACAGGGAACCGAAGAATGACTACAGTGCTATCAAGGAAACTGATGAGGTACAAATTTTGCAATGGTCATTATAATGACATTCTTGGGTTATGTCTATATAGCAGGGGATTTCATCCTCACCTCATTTTCTGTCTCTCTCTCACTTTCTCACTCTCTCTCTGTGGCAGGCGGTTGGTAGGCGCTTCTGGTAGGGTTTCCTTCTGTCCTATCATTCTGCCTGTTGGCTTGCTTCTTCTTAGCATAATATGGCCATTATTGTGTTGGCATGCTTTCTCCAAACTTAAATTCTGTCTCTCTCTCTCTCTCTTTCATGCATGTGCACACAAAAGCACCCACACACACGGAGAGAAATAAACATACACATGAATAGACAGACAGTAGAGAGAGAGAGAGAGATCGTCAGACATAAACAGTCACATTTACACAGCAAGAAAGGGATAGAAGTTATATTATTATTAATTTTTGCTAGGCCTATGACCTCCCTAGTGAGTCTTAGCAGCCTCCATGGGGGTCACAACAATAATAATCGAAACTGTATGCAAAGTAGTTAGCTGCATTATGCCTGATGAAGTCAGTGATAAAAAAATCCTAATTTTGTCTATATTGCTGGCCATAACCATGAAACTGCATATGTAACTGAATAACTGCAGACAACTCTTTTCATATTCTATGATCTCCTTGAAACATCAAAGCAGTATGCTGTGAACTGGTTTCTACTTTTAAAAAAAATGTTTAAAAATCATGTTGTCTTTTTTGCTATGGAACTGAAGGATTTGGATTACATTTAAAGATTTTCTGTGGAATTGATTTTTTTTTTTTTTAAACACATAAAACTCAGTTCTACTTATAATGCCATTGAGCTAATTATAACAGTAATCATTTATGGTGGTGCAGAGTGGTGAATCTAGTTTTTAAAAAGTTGGGAAGAAAATTCAAAGCCTCACAGTATTTTGTTTCCTGTCAAATTGATTTTCAGAACAATTTATTCGCAAACTGGCTTTGTTTAGACTATAAAAACCACAGAAAAACTGTGGGGTTGCGGTAAGCCTTAAAGCCAAGTCAAAAATTGGCAAAAAGAAAAAGTACTATGTAGCAAAGCCGCACGTAAGAAATAATATCCGAACAATACAATGAAACGCAAAGAAAAAGGGGAGACAAAACGATACTTCACTGAAATATTGAGATTTTTTTGTCTCCCTTTTTCTTTGTATTTCATCGTATCGTTTGGATATTATTTCTTATGCAAGGCTTTGCCAGATACTACTTTTTCTTTTTGCCAATTTTTGACTTTGTTTATACTTGCTGATTCCATTACTTTTTATCTCCAAAAGTTTCTTGACTTATGCTCAGCAGTTGTTTTGTTTTCCTAGAAAGTCAGACCAAAAGGCCCCAAATTGCCACATTATAATAGTAGATTTGCAAACAATAACATAATAATATAGACATTCATAAAGTTATTTATTTTTCCACCAGGTACTGAGATGTGCATTCAAGGAACTGATTAGGCAAAGAGACAAGAATTTGACAATATTATGAATATGGGATTGTGTCCAAATTTCGCAATAAACCAGTAAAAAAAAAATGAGTCATTACTGTAGCACATGCTAATGTCATTCTTGTTGCAATTTTATTCAGTCTGTGATATATTCAATTTTTAAATCAGCTTATTTAAAGATATTACTCTTTCTCATATTTTCTGACCTAATTTATTGTCCCAGTGCAGTTTTTTTCGTCGCCCCAACTTTACAAAAAATGACATGCAACCATAATAATTTATATTATGAAATAACAAAGTTTATTATGTTATTCCTACAAGATTCACTGAGGTATTTCACCTGTAGGAGTAGATTTTAAAGTGCCGAAAGTTAATCTCAACACAATGTAAATTGTTATTACAAATTTTCTTGAAACACTTTGACTTGGAGATGGAATAAGGCAGTGATTAAGGTGACGATTATTGTCTAGTCTATAACCTTGTGAGCATCATAATGACTTTCATCACAGAATCGTTTGTCCACCAAGAGAGCACAAATCCCTGATGTGCCTATCTTCACCATTGTGTAGTGAGCCGGACGCTAAAGAGACTGAAATGACGTCTCATTTTGAGAAGGTCAGCCTTCTACCTGAACGTTCTGGGTATTTTGAAGATGTATTTCTAGAAACTTCGTTGGAGCTGATAGTGATATCTCTTCATTGTCAGGGGAAGGCTTTTTTATGAGAATATCTCTTAATATAATTAACTGAAATTATCAAAACCTGTCTGTTCTTTTCATTGGATTGCAGTTTTATTTCAGCGGTTGAGGACATTAATTATTATATAACTTTAAGCTTTTATTAGAAGATCTCATTTGGCAAACTGAATTTAATTGTTGGCTTAGGAACATTTTGCTTATTTCTTGTTGTTTTGTTTTTGTTTATGTAGTTATGTTAGTTTGTCATTCAGTCAACTGAATTATTGTATTTAAATGAGGAAAATCCCTCATTCAAAGTAATGGTCAGATGTAACTCTGTGAATATGTGAGTATGCTTTTTATGTTAGTCAGGGATATTCATGTATGAATTTACAAATTAGTATTGAGACAATAACTTTATCCAGTGTGAATCCTGTGTGATAATGAATGAGTGGTGGTTCAATGTAAATCTGTCGAATTACTGTAGGTCTTCTTTGCAACAGCATTTACTAGATCTGCATTATGTTTGTGTATCATGCAACTGTCAAAGTCATCGACATAATAATTGTATTTTCTCAAATTATGGCTTTTGTTTCATTAAAAAAAATTTTTTTTGACTGTGATGATTTTGCATGTCATGAAGAAGCCAGCAGATATTTCAGGATGATGCAGTGACTGTTTCCTTTACAACAGCATTTATCAGATCTGCTCGATTGTGTTTTCGTATCATGCATTTATTAAAGTCATGGATATATTTTATGGTCTCATATTATGGCTGTCTTCCGTGCCTTTATTTTTTTTCTGAAAAGTTTGCATGTCATGAAGAAGCCAGAAATTTCAAGATGATGCAGTGAATGTTTCCTTTACAACAGCATTTAAACAGATCTGGGTGATGTTTTTGTTTACCGCATTTATGATTCTCTTAATGCAATAAATTATGTTGGAATAGTCACTAAGATGTTAATTTTCTTCCTCTTATATTATTTAATATCATCACTGTCCCCTAAGACTGCAGTAATTAAAAAATTCCAAAAATGCTGCAAATGATCTTTGGATAAAGACTTTTTAATTAAGTCAAAAAAAAAAAATTGAATAGCAGACTTTTTTCTTCAAGAAATCATCGTGACTAGGCCAGTTCCTCTAAAATAAAATGGTTTTCATTTCTCTTGAAAAGTAGCCAGAATTGATTACTACAGTTTTAAGGAAATATGATGATATGCAAAAACCTGAAAATGTTAAGTGCAAAATGTCTGTTATTTGAGGTACAAATTTGTGATTGGTCTTTAGATGATGATGATTAATAAACTCATTCTGTTCTAGAAATGTTTGACATTTACTCAAGTTACTGAACAGCAGGTACTTTTTGTGGCTTTTTGAAATACAGATTACTTTCCACTGTTTCCTCTAATTAAAAACACCAGCTTAATCATTAAGTTGTCACTGGGCTGTAATGACACTAAGGCAAATTTCCCAACTAGGATTAAAGAAGTATACAAAATGCAACAAACAGTGTTTCATTATTTTTAAAACTGAACTTTAAAATGTTAAAGGAACTTTTAAATTTGAATATTTTAATGATTTAAATTTGCCAGGCAAATTTTTCCGTGGAGAGGTTTATTCTGATGTTTATAAACTTACGTGAAAGTTGCATCCTTGTAGTACCCCAATTATGTAACTCATTTGGAATTCCACCGAAAAGTGCAAAGAAAGATAGAAAGAAATGTCAATGAATGACAGACAAGCTTTTTAGTAACACTGTCTCATTTTCTTGGTTACATCTGATAATGATTGTTAAGAAATGGAAAATAAACTTGATGTCCTAGTAACGTTGGTTACCAATGATCTTCTTGGTCAAGTCCAAGAATTGCAGATAAAATGGGAGATAAACCTTGTCAAAATAGTACTAGTATACTATTTGCTTGATTGTGTTCCGTTATTGTAAACCAAATAGGAGATAGGTTTTGTGGTCATAGTAGCAATGTAATCTAGAGTAGCTGGGGCCATCAAGTGTTTGATAAATTGTTTCGTTAGTCGGCAGTTGGAATTTCATTAAACCTAGCCTTTCAGGCTGTTGTTAGGGTAACGTATACTAATTACAAAGCCAAATAGAGATAATACTGATTTGTTGCAATTCAGCACTATCTCTATTTGGGCTTTGTTATCTATACTATGTGGACTTGAGATTTTTCGTTGCAAAAGGCTTCTGAACCACTCAACACTCAAACTTCAAATTTTATATGGTGCATCAGAATGGATTTAAGGGTGCACAGTTTTTAATAGAAGTCTCAAATCGGTGTAGTTTTTTTAATTGGAAATTTATTGTTTCGCCATCTTTAGATCTATTTCGAGTCATGGTTCGCCATTTTAAGGTTTCGTTATCATTACCTGCGATGTGTTCACTATCAAACACACTAACCCGTGCGCAAATCATGCAGGTACGGGATGCGCAGGGTGTCAACTCACAAAGGCAGAGCAGTAAGACTTATTTAAAAACAAACAAACAAAAATAAAATAAACAGACAGGAACAGGCCAGATGAAGCAGGTCCATTATAACCGCCCAGAACTGAAACTAATATTCAAACCAATTTATCCCGGGCAGGGCCGGGGACCTCAGCTAGTATATATATAACTCAGTATTATCTCCAATGGGCTTTGTAATTCCAACAGGGGTTCCAACAGCCGAACAACGTCATATATACAGACTGTATAAAATGAAGATTCCAATTTCTACCTTCTTGTCACAAAGTTATTAATACCCGATACTTCATTTATAGCATTTGCTTTCCAGTTCTCCTAATATTTAACGTTGTGCAGCACTGTACATATGTACAACACACATTGTTGGTCAACTGTTGGAACCTCATTAAAACTAGACTTTGAAGCTGTTTTTAGGAGACCAGTTAATAATTGCAAAACCATATAGAGAAAATAGTGAGTTGTGTTAATTGCTCAGCTATAGCTTTCTATCTAGCATACCACCATCCCCTAAAAAGAAGCCTCCGAGTTTTAGTTTTAACGAGGTTCCAACAGCTTACTGACGACATACATACCTGAAATGAGAAAGAACTATTTCCTGTTGATGTGACTCTTCACCAAATCTTGCAAACAACCCCCCCAATCCCCTCCACGACACACAAACACACGCACACTGTTCAACCGTAGCCTTCGTAACTACATGGCCAAACACAGCGGGCGCGTGACGTCACAGCAAGCGGCGATGCTCGGCTTTCGGCAGAGGTGTTTTGATAACCTGATATCAGTGTACCAACGTAATGTGTACCGTACCGGTACTTGTGTTGTCGTATTACTCAAAGCAAGATGTAGCATGCATGTGCCTTAAGATGAAAGAATGTTTACACTGTAGATCTGCAAGTCTTAAAATTCGACCACTAAAAAGTGACTACAACTATTAATTATTATTTAAAACGGAATAGATCAACGGGAAGCCAAGGCTTAGAGTTTGTCCGACGACTTACTTTACTTATCTACCATTATAGACACCAATATTGCTAGCCTGAGTAGGTTGATGATAATATTATTATCTTAAGCAGCATACCGATATATTTAATAAGGAAATATCGACATAATAATAGATTAGGCCACTGTTGTGTTTTAATACATGTATAATGTGTTCACCACTCCTATATCTTTCGTGTCTGTAAGGAAAGAAACGAGAAAAATAGGGAAAGGAGAGAGAGAGAGAGAGAGAGAGCACATGCACACTTGATAGACAGGAGAAAAGACAGATGGTGAGAGGAAACTTGCAAACATGAACAGTCTAAGATGCTTTACCTTAGCTGGACATAAGGAGCTGCTCAGACGGATAGAACTAAATCCTTTTGGTGAACGTCTTCACTTTTCTTGAAGTATTTGCAGATGATGCCTGGTCACAGAAGCTTTTAGAATAATTGTTCAGGAAAATATTTACCACTGGTTTGATACATTTGGCAGCCACCTCTTCATAAAGAACCCCGCATTCTTCACCTTTTCCTTGACATAATTCCAGATCCATAACTCTTCGCAGGGACAATTGCAAAAGAATTATTCTGTGGTTTGTGGTCTGCAGAAATTTATTCTCACTGTCATCTTTTCCAACCAGAACTTGAAAAACTTTGAAAGCTTCTGTAATAATTGACACGGCAAGATCAGACGGCCACACTAAACCTCCTCTGTCTAGAGCAGACAAATAGGTGTAACAATCATCAGTCCCCTCCACATGTAGCGTTTTGTCTAGTCTTAACTCGTTCTTGCAGTCGTCACAGTTGGTGCGCGGCAGTACTTTGGAGACCTCATAACCTGACACAAATACTAAAGCTTTTTGTTGTTCCTCTGTTAATTCGACGTTCTCACAGTCGGGGATCAATGGCAGAAACTCTATATACTGTTGAGCTGAAGAATCTTTCAGTTGGGTAACTGTTTCCTCCAGAGGTTCAGTGACATCTTTGAGTGTTAAAGTCCCTTTGGACGCTGAAACCAGTTTTAGGACGCTAATTAGCTTGAGCTTTTTTTCTCCTTCAAGTAACTGTTGGACCGACACGTGGAAGTTACATCCACTCATTTGTCTGTACTGACTAAATCTAAATTCAAGGTTGTCAGTTTGGAACTTGCCAAGTAAAATATATTTGAACTTTTTTTTATCTAACAGGTAGGAAGAAATTTCTTGTAAGCCTCTCAGTGTATGATCCAGAGCAGCCATTGTCTCGTTCGATATAGTGCCTTCTCTTGGTTTCAGATTTAACTTCTGCCACTCCTGAAGCCATTCAACTGCTTTCTTCATATACTGCATGTTCATATCAGAGATGGAGGTTATAACTTTAAAGTCGTCATTCCTGAGTCTCTTAGCTTTGTATGGATGTTTAACATTAACTATGTTCCACAGACGTAGAATTATGTCTAGAAATTCTCTAGTGCCTCGTGTATCTTCCTGCCAGTGCTTCTCAAAATGCTGCAAGGCAAAAATATTTCGTTGGTCAAAAACTTTAAGCATCAATTTGACGTTCTGCTTTTCAGTAGCTGTTGGATACAAAGCCTTTTGGTTCAGTGCCGGTGCCAGTTTTAGTGCAGACGACTTTTCAGCAGAATACAACTTTCTTAAATGAGAAAATGATGCTTTCATAATTTCAGTACAGGCAGAACTTTCAAATGAAGGAAACTGGAATGTTTTCTCCACATCTTTCTGAGCAAGCCAGTTATTTCTGATACATTTAAATATATGCACAGTATCAAACAGAAAGAACAATTTCTCAGAACTGCTGAAGGGATTCTGTGTAGAAAGCTTCAGTTCTCCTCCACACATTTTGGTAAATGCATTACGATTTACTTTGTTGTTGTCTGAGATCACGCATACAACAGAATATCCTATACTGTGGAGCAATTTCAGAACCTCAAGAAGCATGTCGTACAACAAATCAGTGGTCAAATTTTTGACAGGAACAATTCCCACAACATCTTTACTTTTGCATAACAGGGATGATACCATGAAAACTTGAGCTGTGCTGGCTTCTTGAGACAGAGAATTTGAGGCTGTGCCTTCCAGTTTTCCCTCTTTGTAGGATACTTGGTGCGTGACATGAATTTCGTCTAACATTAAAATTACCATTCTCTCTCCCTCATTCAAACTTTGACACTTTTGCTTCAAATATTCCTCGTGAACGCTTCCATCTGTCAATCCGCTTCCAATGGTAAATACTGATGAAAGTCTCTTCAAATATGAAGTATGTGGTAGAGTTAAATGAGAGTTTCTTAACATAGAATAGGTTCTAGGGGCTGTTGCAAAAATTTGAAAAGCCCAAAGCAGTGTTTCAGATGAGTATCGTCTCACCGGAGAAGTCAATAGCTTTAACTGTTCCACCAAAAAGGAAACTTTGTCTTTCAGTGGTAAAACCTGGTCTTCGCTGTGTTCATCAGTTTCTTCTGCTGGTTCGTCTAAGCACAAATTCTGCAAGCCATCAACAAAAACTTGAATTTGCTGTTTGACATCCATCTCTTTGGCGCTGGCACTGGCGAAGTGTGATAGCATTGTATCAAACTGTGACCAGGATGTGAGGATAAGGGGAGATTGCTGACCAAAGAGCCATTTCAAAGATGTGTTTGGAACTTGAACAATACCTGTATTCTCTTGTGTGAAAATCTCTACGTGCATGTCAGAATGTACTCTAATTGCCGAAACTAAAGCTGGCTTGCTGCTAAGTAAATCTTGTAAATTGTAAAAAACTCCAGTATGGACTTTCCTTTTCGTCGGATAAATTGGTGCTGGTAGTGGCTTGTTTTTCAACATTGTTGTGTAGCCTATAAATCCAGACGGTCCCTGATACATGACTGTTTAGACTGTTACCAAAATCCGAAAAAGTATCTATTTTGTCACTTTCTAACCAATCAGAAAATGATTCCTCATCTCTTTGCTGGGCCCCCCTATGCCTTTCCACCGGTGTTTTTCTTTTTTGAGCTGGTTCGTCAGACAAATACGATGGACAATTTGGAAAAATTGACGGGTAAGCATCATCCCTAAGTTTCGGTTTTGATCTTTGCACCGTCAAAACACTTCCGTCTGGTCTTGTAACAGAATCAGATCGGATGAGGAACTGATCACTAAAGTGTTTAGCACACACAACAGACTGAGATGTAGGGGTAAAGTCAGCTCTAGGAATTTTACTTAGCCATAGATCTCGCCTTGTCGATTCAGTCGGGAATTTAAACACAGAAACTTTCTCACCATCGTCGTAAATTTCCTCTACAACCTGGAACACAGCACTTTCTAGGCATTTTCACATTGAATATTGTGGTGTCGTGCCTGGGGTTTTAGAATATTACAGAATAACGTCAGTCCTTCTGTATGGTATACAGAGTTGACATTTAATCGACACACATAAGTCTGTATACGGATATGAAAGTTACTGTCACTGTATAGGTATACGTTATACACAGAAATAATTTCACATATAAATGAACACTGTACAGATAGGCATAGCACAGGTACACGTCTACTACACCGACTCCCAGGCATCCTACATATATAGTCAAACAAGAACAAAGACGGACAACGAACTTGCTTTCTCACGATGTACAACGACCCTAGGACAGGTGGAGAGGAGACAAAGACAAGGTTCACTGTTAGGAGGGTACTGACCACATAAATATGCCAGTGTCACTGTGTGTGCGGTCTCCAAGACGTGAGAAGACGTGAGACCGACACAACAAATATCCAATCTTGAGAATAACAATAAGTCTAATAAATCCACACAAAGACAAGAAACAGCAGTCAACACACAAGCATTGTTATAGTGCCGGTATTCAAACTTTGTTTCCTGTAGCCTTGGCCTAGAGAGCGCAGCCTTGAGACGGTACCGCCGCATCCCGTGACGTCACTTACCTGCATATCGGCATTGTGTTTGGCCATGTAGTTACGAAGGCCACGGTTCAACCCCCCACTTTGTGAATTTCACATTTCAGCAAAAAGCGTAATGCTAATTAGCATCAAGGACAACACAGTTAGATACTGCTACTGTGATCTTTATTAACATGAAAATACTTTTTGATTAATAAATGATTATCAAACTGTGGTACAGTTTGGCAGTGCAACATTTATCAAATAACAATAATCTGACACATAATGATGAACATTTTTTCAGAAAAATATAAGAAGAATGATCTCTATGTACAAAAAAACAGTGATTTGAAGTCTTTAAAAAACTCATAGACTTACCCCTGAATGCATTAAAAAATCTGCATTGGGCAATGTATGAAATTGCATGTCTCTTGAAAAGTAAACTTTACATTGTTTAAAAACATTCACTGATGTCCATTTCAAAAAATTACATCGGTGTTTTTATCTCAGTTAAAAGTACACAAACATGGATTACACAGTGCATGTTTGTATAACTGTAAATGATACAGCTGACAAGAAGTGCAATATTAGGTGATGAAATACATTAATAAGTAGTAAATCATGTAAACCAGTGTCGTGAGATTCATAATCATTTATGGAATTGTTTTTTTTGGTGTTTTTTTCAACAATTACATATTTAATTCAATTAAAACAAATCAAAAGTGAGGTAAAGGATAAAGTGTTTAAAAAACAATAAGAGATGTTCAAATAACAACAACAATACGTCTATGAATTTTAGAGTAAGCAACACCCCACCAAAACAAAATGCAAAAGTATAACGCATTTCGAAAATGTGGACTTATGTTTGCCGATTTATGATGATACTACCACCAATGGAAAATTCATAATTAAGCATTTGATAAGCAGTTTTGTGTGAGGAGTTTTTTCCTAGATCCATTTGGTCACAGCATTAGAAGAATGATCACAATGTCTATAAGGTTAAAGTTAACATAGAACCCTTACACCAAAGCATCAAAACAGACACTGGAGCTACAGTTTTAGCTCACAATTTGAGAAGGGAGACGTTGATAACAATCACACTCCCAGGGATTATGAGCGTTTACTTGTATTTCCAAATGGTGACAGTTGCAATTCCCTCCCCATCTCTGTCTTCGTATGGAACTTCTTGACTGCTGACACACTTTAGCCTGGAAAATGCAGACATAATACCATCTACATGTATAGAATAACAATCCAGAGAAAAATATCTCTGGCCCTATCAGAACCATCTTAAGTGCGAAGGTCCTACATAATTTTAGCTAAGAGGTAAAAACTGGTTATTTGAAATGTATTCCTATTCTTAAATATACCTTTAGTTCCATTTGTAAACATCTGAATTATTGCACTTTCCCTAAATCAAGACGAAAACACTAATTCCTACAAGAAGTTCACAGAACATTTAGCCAAATAGAGTTGTCATCTGGAAAATACTGTTTGCCTAGTAAGCCTAATGTCATCCTCATCTCAAATACATTTTTAGTTACAAATATTTGAAATAGGCTTATTGCTCTCCCGATTAATCAATTGAAAAAAACAACAACAAGAATCCCTCAGGGAGTTAACAGAATAGTTGACAAAAAAAGAATTGTCATCTTCAATATTGTGTGGATATACCGGTGAGATTTCATGATAAAGCTACCCATATATGTGTGGCGCTCCAGGAAAACCCGTCGGATGACGCACAGGCTGCTTTTGAGATACAGACCTGCAAGGTCATTTTTCTCAGTTTCTCCGGTTATTACACCTGACACTTTAAACTGCCATAATATCTCAAAAACTATTTGAGATATTGACTTCAAATAAAAAGCAAAATACACAGAAAATGTCCCTCTTTCATAATAGTTGTATATCTCAAAATGTGAAATTTGGCCCATGTGAAGGGTTTTCCTAGAGCACCACACATATTGTGTTGTTTATAAATTAAAGCAGTCATTTTTCTTTCATTACCGATGATGTAGATGATGATGCAGTCTCTCCTTGTCCCAGCTACCATCCTTAGAGGCAATAACAGCCAAACCATGGGGTCTTGTGATTTCCCAGAGTCTTACTAGCCAGGCTGCAGGGTTAAAATATAGGATTTAATTATTTTTCATTATTTCTTATGGATGTGTGCTTATTTGTCCAGTTTCAATCTTTTCACATTATCTCACGCAAACCTTTACAAATGATCTATATTCTGCGTGCTACAGTCGAGTGACCCTTCATCCACTCTTTCACCCAATCTGAGGATTTTCAAACTTTCACTAAACTTGCGAGTCTACAGGGAATAATTACCAGGAAATAAAAGTGTTCAGAGGGATTGTGAAATGCCTGAATTGTGTGACAGTGATAGGAAAAGGTTAATCGAAATACCACAATCTGAGAAAAACTATCCTTGTTTTCAAGTTTTCACAAAAAATTACACATCTTATGTCTTTACTGTCAGATAAAAGATAGTTTATTCTTAAACTAAAGAAAAACCATTTCTTCAGGCTGACTGGTCTGTCACTTCTGCAGTGGATGAAGTGCAAGTACATTCCAAGCTCAGTCCTTATAAAATTAGAAGCATAACAGATGAAGCTACCTGTCACAGTGAGGGAATCAGTATGATAAATACTAAAAAGCAAATTCGTAATTACCAAGGGCAATTTAATAGTCTTCGCTCAAGTAACATGTAAGCCTTAAATCAAACCACATTTTTCACTTAAGTCCATGCTGTACTTACCTTTTGGGTTCTGGACACGGTCCAAGTGGGTAATGAGAACAAGGTCATGACTTTCTACCTCATTTGAGACCCAAGTCAGCTGAAAATATAATAGAAAAAATAAAAATAATAAACAAATGAAACAAACTTCATTATAAGCTGTCCATTATTCTCTTTCAACAAGATTTGCAAGAACTCACTTAAATTACATCAATTCAGTTTGCAATTCAGTTTCTTGGAATCTCAGTGATCATTGATTCTTCAAGGAGACTGGCCTCTACTACACTTTGTCATACATGTATAAACTTCTTAATTATGTACATTATTTAATTACACCTTTTCTACAAGTTTATTTTTTACTTTACAAATGGCCTTATGCAATGAAATGGCTGGCCAAATATGACTGGGAATACAAACTGTTACGCTCAAAAGATAAAAAAGTTATTTTTGTAATGATTACTTGTACCATGGTTCAAGTACTTCCATGACCTGTATGTTTATTATTATATAAGCCTATAATAAAGACAAGGCTTGCAGAAAGATAAACCAAAAGTATTGTTTCAAGTTTCCAAATTAAACTGCTTTTTCACTTCTTTTTTTTACATACAAAAGTGAAAATGACTTGGGCATATACTGTAGGATCGTGACGATGTTATGAACCGCTTACTGGTGAAATGTGTATGCCATAAAATGTGTATTGTACCATAAAACCCTAAATAATTTACTGGTCCTTCATTTATTCCTGAATGCAAAAAACAACTTAAACATCCTTTGTCTGCCTGAGCTATATAAATTGGGAATAATAAGAAGATGAAATAAATTAAAAGTGATTCACTACAATGTCAATAATATCACTCAAAATAATTATTCACAAGAGGGCACGGACCTGTTTGAAGACAATCCTGTCCATGTTGTAACCATCAGCAAGTTTTACATCTTTCCCAGTTTTATAAGTGATATGTCTGCCATTTTGCAGTCTCATGGCTGCATCAATCAGCCTGCCACACATTTCCACTCCCAGCACCTGCAATCATATCAGCATGAATAAAAAGCATACATAATATAAAAGTTAATGTTCTAAAACCAGGAGAACTCAACTTGAAATGAGATATTCAATCTGGTTTGCTGTTGGCATTAAAAAAGAACTGAAACTTGTGGGAGAATGAAACTACGGGAGCTCTTCACAGGAAGAGAAAGTTTTGGCCTTTGACTTCCTTACACTTAATGGGGGCCAGGCCAAACCTAGGCCATGAATCTCGATGTTCTCCTGCATTTTAGTGTAAACCACCATATTACTGGCCCTATCATGGAACTGCAGAAGTGCTAAGAGCAGAATTTTGCAGGAAAAAAAAAAGTATTTTACTTGAAGTGTATTCCTCATCTTAAATACATCTACATCTCTCATGTACATCTCTCAGTTGTGTTACATGCACAAAACGTTTGAAATAGGGCTCCCTCAAAAATAAACAAAATGTCCTCAAGGAAATCATGGAATATATGAAAAAAAAATAACAGCTGTCATCTGCCATTGTGTGAATGCACTTATGTGTTTTCATGATTGGGAGAACAATATCATAAAGAATCATTATGACAACAGAATACTACACGATAATTTTTATTACATTCTTGCAGTTTCAGTTTCAGCCAATTATTTTTCTGGCATCACTGGTACATTCCTTGCCAAGAATGTGACAAGTGAAAGCATTGTGCTACTAGACAATTTCTAAACATAACTATGGTTTTTTACTTTTCTTCATCAGTGATAATCTCCTTGTCCATCTCTCTTACTTGCGTAATGATGATTTTCAGTTATGTGCACCTTCTCATTGCTAGTGGTAAGATTCACAGCCTGTCAAAATGATGTATCTTCTTGTTGCCATAATATGTTGTGAGGCTGCCGCACTGCTGATATACTGGCCCTACCTTTTCATGCTAAACCTGCCACAAGGCTGATATATCAGCCAACATTGTTCACTGTTCTGGTGTGTTTTACACTCCTAATTTTGTACTATTTGCTGCTGTCTTTCTACCCAACAGTCCATTATTCTGGTAGTCTAAAGGTTTGGGCTTGGCAGCAAATGGGTTAATAGTTCTGAAGTTATAGGCAGAAACATTTTTGCCACATCCAAAAAAAAAACACGACTGACTCTTTGAGTTTGCAACTCTCTCCTGTAAAGTGACTAAATTCGTGATATTCTTGTAAGTTAGATAGACAATGATCTGTAAGATAAACAGACCAGACCTTGCTAAACTGCTGGCTCAGCTCAAAGGATCCTCTTCCCGTGGCTGTGCCCAGGTGTACAGCAGACTCTGTAGGACATCGATACATATTACAGTAGGTCCAACAAAGTCTGGCCACGACAGCGGCGAAACTGTCACGGAATCCAAACTCCAATTCCAGAATCCCCTCCAGCGTCTCTGTGGTGTCATATTTGTACACTGCATTCATACTCTGGACTCGTTGGACACTGAAGTTATTATCCAGATAGATTTGGTTAGCTGCAAAAGAGATATATATATATGATCCACTGATTTAATCAGCTTACCATTGACACATCAGTTAACAAATTTACAAGTCTTGATTTCTATGAATATGAAAAATTCACATAGATTTTGTGAAAGTATTAATAATAATTTATTATAATGACGAAGTTCAGGACATGTCGTCTGTGTGTCACTCTTGCTTTGCACCTTAACACGATGCAAAGCCAAATAGTTCTGTTCAAGACAAACAAAATTTTCACTAAATGAATATCAGGACAAAATGATAATCTATTTTTCAAATTCAGAGGTTGTTTTTTTGGCACTGACAAAAGGTTCAACATAAATTTTCGGTCACCCTCAATGTAAGTTGCTTTCTGCCAACAATATTAAAAAAGCACTTAGGATGATAACATAGCAGTTACATTCTCTGATAACACACAAATGAATCATACCCTGTACTCCGGAGCCCAGAACAAACACTTCAGTATCCACAACTACAGCTGGAAGGTTTACACTGTCACTGTGGGTCAAACTCCTGGCAAGCCTAAAGCCACAGTGTTGGAAGAAGTGTCTACGGAAGGCAAATCTGGCAAAATGAGATCCAGCATCCCCAGTTGAAATCCATGATCCTCCCTGAAATATTGAAAGGTCATCACTGACCTGTTCTGGTCACAACTTTATTACTTGAAAACTAATCTGAGTTCCTCTTTGCAATGCAAACTTTTCACTTCATATGTCAGTAAATTATTTTAGCACCAAAGAATGAGTCAATGAGCAAAAAAGTGAGACATTCAAAGTTTTCATAAATTTGCATACAATACTATTTAAAGTATAAAACCATGTTTGTTAGAAATTTATGAGTGAGAGTCACAGGCAATTTGAAAACCTTAGTTCTTGTTTGTTCCAACTCCACTTTTTGCACAACTGAAAAACGCTAAACATTTGCGGCTTTAGCATTGTGATAAGGAGTTGGAATAAATCAGAACTGTGAAACAGCTTGATAAGTGCCATGGTACATTTTAAAAAAGTGTCAAAGTGTGCAGCCCTCCAGTTGTTAAGAAAATGGAGACAGAACAGACAAGGACTAAGGTCATGAATTGCTCAGAACTTCTTGACATATAAATGTAATGTGATGGCACAGAACTAATAACAGATTGTAGCCGATAAGAAAATTAAGCCAACTGACTGCTGGGATACAAATTTACCATTTTGTTGAGTAAAAACAATACCACACATAACAATCTAAATTTGAAAAATTGAAACTTCTATTAGACCCCAACTATCATTTTGCTTGATTTTCTCAATTTGGATTGATGCGACATATTGCCAGTTCTGTTGCAACTGCTTCACAAATGCTGTACATGCATATGAAATGCTCACTGAGAAGATATCTTGTGTATTTAAGAAAAAAAAAAAATGAGGTCTACAAACCATGATAAGGTTGTGTTTGCCATCAAAGCATGGTGATGAAAAGTCGTCATACAAGAAATGCGTATGGAAACCATTCAGTCCATTGAAATGATCCTCAACCCACTCCCACGTGTTGCCAAACACATCGTAGAAACCAAACTCTGATGGGGGGAACATGTTCACCGGCTGAGGAATAAATCAAAATCAACAATGATATGTCATATGAGATGAACTGATTTGTTCCAATATATGTAGCCAAAACCAAGCAGTTCTATTCAATACATTTATAATTTCACCTAATAGAAGTGGGATAAAAAAATTTAATAACACAATCTATCTCTTAAATTTGGGGGTTGCCTTTGATGTCTCAAACAGTTATGGTAAGTTTTGTCTGAGAAAGGGTCATCTTAACTCAATCTCCCATTTGCTTCCCAGATTTCAAATGTACGTGGGTGGTGGATGATGGGAACCTTGGTGAAAACATACCTCCCTTTTTACCAGCAAGAAGTTCTAGAGCTGGCAAAAATTTAGGATTTCTCTGATTTACTGGGTACTTTAATTCATGCTTCTGTTTCCTCTTTATTATATTTAGGTTTTTATTTTTTTCAGAAAGTGTCCAAGGTCTGTACTTACTGTTGAGGAGCCATACTGAAAGTTGAGATTGGCCTTAATGTCCTTCTGGAAGATGATATCCATCTGTGGTCCTTTGCTGGCTGGAACCTGTTTTATAATGTAAGAAAGGATAAAAGTGCAGTGATTTGAAAACAAAACAAAAGAAAAAACAAAAACAGAAACCAAACAAAGCAGAACAAGAAACTGATTTTCTGATGAACTATGCAGACAAATGAGCAGTGATCATGGTAAGCCTTTAGATTCAGTGAAAATAAAAGGTTTATAAGTCAGTTTATTTCAGAAAATGATAGTAGGCCATTGTAATTGTTGGATCTACAGTAGGCTAAATAGCATGTTTATGGACTTAATTTCAAATAGTGATAATTCTCTCACATATGGGTAACTATTTAACAACTGTTTCATTCAAGAATACATGAAACAGTAATGTAGGCCTATGGTCATATTTTTCTATCGTGTATCGATGTGCATATTTCAAATCATTGTTCACATAATAAGTGCTGAAAAGAACAAAGCAGATTCCTTCCTACATTTATATAATTATATAAATATTATGTCAGTGTCTGAGGCCTACATTGCTGAACTCCAAATTTTTGCAGTTTTCGTTTGCTTCATGGAAACGGAGGAGGATCTCATTTTATATAGTGCATAAAAATATCTCATATCATAAAACACAACAGAAATACAAATATTACATTGCAATTAAACCATTAGTCTTAGTTTGCACTTGTGTCATATCTAATTGGTTTTCCTGCATCATGTAAAGTTGACCAGAATTCTGTTTTTTGCACCCCAGACCATCAATACATAGGTCTGAATACAGAAATAAAACGAGAGCCTAATATGTGTGAAAAAATTAATCCCCCCCCCTCCCCCCGCAGCAACTCTACATCAATCCGATGCATAAGACTGACCTCAAGTTTAAGCATAAAAATAACATCGCCCTACTTAGATCCACTGGTTGAACTGTTGGTTTGATGTAGGAAATCCTCTATCGTAAGCCTACCAATCTTATGGAAACCCTGTACAAACCTGTGTTGGATTGATGTAGGGATACTGGCTGGGAATAGGTTATAGAATGATTAATTAGCAACCTTCAAGAATATTTTTTCTACCTGGGGCCCTCTCATGACATGATGTTCAGCCTCAACGGGTAGGCGATAGCCAGGACCTTTCCACTTGCAGAATGCTTTAGCTTCATGGTAGTTGACCTCAGCTGGCCAATCCCAGGGCATTTCTACACGGTCAAACACCAGTCTTAGCCTATGGAAAAGGAAAGAAATGAAAAACAATCTCCTGGCTTCTACCACTTAAAGTACCCATAAAAGGGCAACAATAAACATTGTTAAGTCGTCCCATAGCATGGCAAAGAACTGATACAGTACTTTGTCTCTAGTTCTTGTGACCAAGATGGAACATCAAATAAGTTGTCCTCATGTCAAAATACAAAGGTAATAAAAGTATCTGACCTGTCTGAAAATGTACACCATCGCCATTTTCACATAATAATAATAATAATAATAATAATAATTGATTTATATAGCTCCAAAATCCACTAAAAGTGCTCGGTGGCGCTTAACAAACACATAGAATACACAGTCTCAAACACTCCAGAATATCACACCCACACACTAACACATCCAAAGATACATTTCAGTAACAGTTCTAGTGTCATCTATAAATCATACACTTTTTTGAAAAGCAATGTTTTGAGTTTCGATTTGAAGTGCTCTATTGAATTAGTTGTTTTTATATCATAGTTCAGATTGTTCCAAAGTTTTGGGGCACAGATGGAAAATGCCCTTTCTCCAAGCATTGTTCTGGATCTAGGCATGCAGAGCTGACTGTCATTTAAGGACCTTAAATTGCGTGGCGGTGTGTACTTTTCTATAAGTTCTGAAAGGTAGTTTGGCGAACACTGATTTAAACATTTGTACACCATGCAAAGGATCTTAAATTCAATACGTTCCTTTACAGGCAACCAATGGAGAGTTTTTAAAATATCCTCGGTATGATCCGAAGCTTTACTCAGTGTTACAAGTCTCGCTGCTCTATTTTGAATCTTTTGAAGTCTTGAAAGAGTTGAATCGGGAATGCCAAAAAGTAGGGAATTGCAGTAGTTCAGATGACTCAGAATGAAAGCATGAACAAGAATCTTTGCTGTGTTTTCATCATTAAATTTTCTTATTTTTCCTATGTTTCTAAGGTGGTAGTGCATGGTTTGACAAATTCTTGTCACATGGGTCTTCATAGAAAAGTCAGGATCAAAATAAAAGCCAAGGTTTTGTATGGCACTAGATGACTCAACCTTAACAGTTGCATTGCCAAGATCCAATGTGTCAAACTTTATGTTTGCTCTTAACTGATTTGTTCCCAACATGATGATTTCTGTTTTGTCGTCATTCAATTTAAGTTTGTTGTTAAACATCCAGTCCTTGATATCATGAAGACAGTTTTGAATTGTTGAAATTTGTTGATCTTCCTCACCATGGCTGATAGGTATGTACAGCTGGGTGTCATCTGCGTACATGTGATGCTCTAATGTATGTTTCTTGATGATATCTGATAATGGCGTAGTGTAAAGTGTAAATAACACAGGTCCGAGGACTGAGCCTTGAGGAACTCCATAGTGCAGTGGAACTGAAGAAGATGTTACAGTGCCAGCATTTGAAGATGTTGAACTACCAACACATGATGGAAGTTGAACTGATTGGGATCTATCTGTGAGATACGATTCTATCCATTTGAGTGCAGACCCTCCAATACCAAAGTAGGTCCCCAGACGCTGTAGTAAAATGTCTTGATCAATGGTGTCGAATGCAGCGCTCAGGTCAAGTAAAATGAGTGCTGTACACTTTTTCTGAACAGCAAATCTGATGATGTCATTGTGTACTCTCAAGAGGGCTGTCTCTGTACTGTGAAACTCTCTATAGGCTGATTGGAATTTTGCAGCAAGGCCCTCTGCGGAAAGATATGATTTAAGACGTGATGCCACAAGTCTCTCTAATACCTTGGATAGAAAACTAAGATTGGAGACTGGACGATAGTTGTTCATAAGACCCTTGTCCAAATTTGATTTTTTTAGTAGTGGTGTCACTAGTGCTTGCTTAAACACGAGAGGAACGTAGGCCTCTTGGAGACTGCAGTTAACAATAGATGTTATTGCAGGAGTAACTTCTGTCTCACAGCTTTTTATTAGCCACGTTGGAATGGCGTCCAACATGCAGGTCTTATTTGCAGAAGCTGTGACTATCTGTGAAACTTCCTCATGACTTGCGAGGTGGAATTCATTCAGAGATGACTCTGAATTTGCTGTAGTTGTTTCTGATGAACTTTGCTCAAACTGATCTCTGATCTTTTTAATTTTGCTATTGAAGAAGTCAGAGAAATCCTCTGCCAGTGTGTGTGCATCGGTGTGTGATGGTAAGTTGACTGTTGTTTCATGGTGCATGAGGCCTGTAATTATTTTGAAAAGTTCCTTTGAGTTGCTTTTATTTTCACTGATGTTTTTCTGAACATGTTTCACTTTCGATGTCTTGATGAGCTGATTAGTCTAGCTTTTGGCTTTGATGTACGCCTGTTTATGTACCTCCAGTTTTGTTTTCCTCCACTTCCTCTCTGCTTGCCTTCTTTCATGTTTTGACATTCTGATGTCGTCGTTGTACCATTTGGTGTTGGGCCGCAGACAAAATTTTCGTTCTTTCAATGGGGCGTGCTTGTCCAGCAAATCAATAAGTGTTGAATTAAAAACTTCGATCTTTGCTTGAACACTTTCTGCATTGTCAACTTTATTAGTCAAGTTACAAGAAATAATTTCCTCTTTTATTAAGTTAATGTCGATGTTCTTGGTGTTCCGAGACACAATTGTTCTACTGACTGGTTTGGGTTTAGAAACAGATAGTGAAAATAAAACCCAGTAATGATCTGATGGGCTATTCTGGTCCACTTCCAGTGAATGTATGGACTTATCCACAACACTGTTTATGACCAAGTCCATGATATGACCTTTATTATGTGTTGGCTCTATCACAAGTTGTTGTAGATTCGATGCTTGTAAAATTTCCAGGAATTTTAAAACTTGTGAATCATTTGGTTTGTCCATGTGCAGATTAAAATCGCCAACTAAAATCATTTTTTCACACTGAAGTGTTCTATCAAGCACAAAATCATTAAGATCAGTGAAGAATTGGTCCATCGAAATATGATGTTTGGCAGAAGACGGTGGGCGATAGATGCAAGCAATTTGATACTGAATGTTGTTCTTGTAAAAAGTAAACAGCAAATGTTCAAATGATGTAACCGCCGTGGAATTCAATTTTTCTATCTTAAGTCCAGATTTGAACAATGCCAAAATACCTCCACCTCTTCTTCCAGGTCGTATTTGACAAACCACTGAATATCCCACTGGTACCAGTTCGGTGAGAACAGCATCATCATTTTCAGACAACCAAGTCTCTGTGATAATGCAAACATCTATGTCCAGTTCTAGAACATAATCAGTAATGAGTGTTGCCTTATTACACACAGAACGTGCATTTATTAAGCACATAAGTAGGTCTTTGTTATGCGCTCTCGATGTTACAGTGATCAAGTTATTAAAGTCAACCCCCTTCTGTTTAGTAGATGTGCCACATTTATCATTAATTATAGGTTGTAACACATGGATTTTCCTTTTTGTGCCTCCTCTATTGCCCCTTTTTGTAGATCTCTTTATTATCAGTCCATGTTTTTTTAACTGTGAAAACACAGTGGTGGGAAGCCTATTGTTGAAACATGTGTTTCTCATACTAAGTAATTCAGACCTTGAATACATACACACAAATGACACCTCATTTCGAAGACAGCAAGAGTGAAGAAATATATGAACATTTCAAGATGGCAAGAGTGAATAAATACAGGAACACATTTGTTCCCCCTTCTGTAAGAGCATTACTGACTTCTTCCTGAGTAGTCAACAGAATACATACAGTGATTGTCAATAGAAATGTGAGAGTGCAAGCATCATGAGTGAGAAGGAGAGAGAGAGAGAATAAATAGTGTTAAACTCAAGTATTAATCTGTGGACTGTTGATCCCAATGGCTTTGATGTTGTACTTTTTGTTTTTAGTTTTGCTCGACCAAGGCAAATTTCTCCTCTGAGACACATAAAGATACTGATTTCGATTCTGACACATACTTGTAAATGCTGCACTTGGGAATCTTCGCCTTGGGTTCCGGTCCATTCTCTTCCCCATTTATCTTTTCTTTGCTAAGATTGCAGTGGGAGTGGCTCGCAAGGTCAGCTCCACAGCCTGACTTGCAGCCTGGGCAAAACACAACAATTTAACGGCCATATAAATCAGGCAGGTCTGCAGAATCAATGTTGATATGGGAGCTCTTTGTAATCCTAATTAGATGGATATCCTCTTCACTGCCTTTGTCGACACTAATAAGACATCTCTAGCGTCTGGATTTTCATGGGTACTTCAGTTCCTAGTAAATAAACACACTCAACTGATCCTGTCTTTAATCTCAATCAATTTCAAAGAGCTTAAAAGATTTGAATTTTGTCCAAATTTTAAATTTGCTATATATAAACCTATTAATATCTTAACCCATACCCTGCGCGCTACCCGTAAAGCCCGCTGCCCCATCAGTGACCTTACTCACGGAGAATCTTATCTGGGGTCACTGACCCGTGCCGCTAGACGATGACCACATACGCTGTCCACGTGGTTCCGTTTTTATTGATTGGTATGAAAACATTCGCTGCTATGCCTTATCACGCTTGATAATGAATTAACCAGCAAAACCTTAGTCTGTCAGTCTCTAACCAATGATCTGACTTATGATTCCAAACTGACAGCTGTAGTTTTCGTGAGAACGAAGCATGAGAACTAGCCACGCCCTCCCAAGCCCTACACAAATGGTTTCATCCTGATTGACACATACTAATAAACCAATGTGGGCATTTGGGGCAAAGATTATTTCAGAGCTTGTTTCTGATTGGTTCTTAGATACAGACAACTCCAGATGGTGGTCAGCTTGTGAGAAAATGAGATAATATTGCAAATTTGTTGAGCAACAGTTCGCATGTCGATGTTACATCTTTTGAAAGTGTGGGGAGAGCCTTTGAAAGCTTAGTCTTTATGATTCCGACCAGTGGTTCACTGGTTAACATGTCCATGTCACAATGCCTTTGATTTAGAAGAGATACAGTGAACAATAACACGGTGGTTACGTGTCTCAAAAAGGTCAGTGACCCGACGCCTGAAAATAGGGCTTGCGTGTGGCGCGGTCAGCTTGACCTGGGCGACTTTTGCCGCCCGTGCAGCATGAGCGCTTGCAAGTCAATACCGACTATTGCCGCCCCGCGCAGGGTGACGGTTAATGTAGAAAAACACAATAGAAATACACAAAAAACACTTTGTAATCAGACCATCAATCTTACTTTGCTCTTGTGTAACATTTATTCTGTTTTTTTCTTAATTCTGTAAGGTAAATCATCACAGCACCAGTTGACTGACCTTGTCAGTCCTAAGCGACCGCCCTAAGGACTTTAAAAGAACTAAAACATTTAGAAACTCATTTAAATTTAAATCTCCCTACATACAACCATAAGTCTTACCTTCATCGCAGCACCAGAAAGTGGGGTGCTTGGCTTCTCGAAACTGGACCCACTGCCATCCCTCTTCAGTCCACAGGTCACGATTCTGGTATCCTCCATCTTCTACAAATTGCAGAAACTCAGCATTGGTCACCAGGTACTGGCTGGCCTTGAAGGATGGTACTCTGGCAAAGATTGGGATGGTAAGATGGTAAAATCAAGAGCATGAGGTGAACTGTAGTTATTTAACTGTTTCACTCCACAGTGGATATTCACCATACATTCTCATAAAATTGATAGTTAGAGAGTGCTGGTCAGCTTATGATGAGGAAAAACATGTGTTAAAAGGGGTTAAAAAAAAAGACATTAAAAATGTCATTTTTAAAATTCTATAAAATTATGACATCACACATTTTCGGAGACCTTGATTAAGTCAAAGTATTTCCCTAAATGGTTGTATTTCTAACATAGAAATGCATTTTCCTGAACAGTATGCAATAACTCTTAGTACCATACAGAAAACAGCAGTCAACTGAAAACAAATGTGGCTGGAAAGGTTCTTGGTGTTGGCATTTTAAACTATGAATTTTGAACTTTTGCACTCACTTGCACGTCACTTCTCCATACTCATTATCCCATCCATAAGATGAAAACTCGGTTGGTTTCCCAAGAGTCACCTCCATGGAGGAAGCTTTCACCATTTTGTTGGCCTTCACAGGATGATCTGAAAAAAAATAGAATATAATGTGAAATGATAGTAAATGAAAAAAACAAAACATTCTGCAATACAATATTAAGTTACTGAAGACTGGCCATTTTTGACATTTCACAACTGTAAGAGACTGGCCATTTTTAGTTTTTTTTTTCCAAAAATCATCGTGAGACTTCGAATCAACCGATCTCTATGAAATTTTGAAAAATTAACCAAAAAAATACTGCTCTATCCAAAAAACAAAACAAAAATACTCTAACTCTAATACCTTTCATGGATGATTTTTTGAAAATTGCCTTTTTCGTTTCAGTTCATAATGACTTTGGGTGATTGAAATAAAAATTTTCTCTGTATTTGGTGCACAATCGGGATCTAGCTCTCGATCTGCTTCCTGATGCAGATCATCAACATCCAATACACAAGAATCATCTTTATTTTTTAATTAAAAAAGACACTGGTTCATTCAGACTTTTGTTTTGACGCTATTGTAATTGTTTTCAGCATAAGAGACCAGTGGGGGTACAACCCGACTTCTGTGAAACTTTGCATGAAACGAAATGAAAGGCTCCTTTAGCGTAAAGGACTGTTTCTGTCACTCTGACAGGCATGGTAGAGGTGGAAAAAACTTCTGACAATTGATCCCGTTGGGCCACCTGGAACCGTCCACAGCAAGTCGAGATGCATTCCACTGATGCAACAGGAACCATCTTCACAGAGTTAATAAGCACCATTGGTCCTCATGCCGAAGTTTGTTCTTATTCAACAAACTGTTCCATATTTGATAAAATATCCTTGAAATATTCCAGAAAATAAAAATGGAAGAAAAGACATTGCTTGCTATTATGCCAAGTAAGTTGCCCGTGAAAAGAAAACATTGATTGGACCAGATTTAGCTTCAGTAGGCAATGCCTCAATACATGCCGTTTCTTTTTCTGGATCCACCATGTCTGAACATCAGATAAATGAGATGATGAAACATGCCCGTGAATGAAAGACTGGTCTAACACTACTTACATTGGAAAATTTATGAGCATGGACAGGTCGTTACTACTTGTCAATATAAGAAAGGACAAACTCCCTTGAGATGAAATAAATTAATCATTTCAAGTCTTTTCTCCCTTGGCCTTCTTTTAAATAAAAAAAAGAACAAAAAAAAAAATTCAAACCTAATCTTTTCAAAAAGTAAAAACAAATAAAGTGGCTTTCATGTGTGCGGAAACGGAAATGGCCACGGAAACATCAAAAACAGTTCCAGTTGTGAAATAGAAAGAATGTTTCATGTGTACAGAAACGCCACTTCAATATACATGGAAACATTCTGTCTTTATACTATTTGATGGATTTTTCCTGTTTCTGATTTCATTTCTGCACACACGAAAACCCAGCTTTAGACAATGCTTTTATTAAGGGACACATTAATTCCTGCTCTACTAACCAGACTTTAAAGGACCATACTTGAAACCCTCGGGACGTTTGACCAACTCAATAGGCATCTGCCTGATCAGGACGGACGAGGTCTCCAGGTGAATCCTCTCATGTTCCATTCCCATCATTAGTGCCCACTGAAAATGAAAATTAAAGAAAACAGCCTGTTTTTTGTTTTTTCTTTAAAACCTCAACACTTTGGCAACAAAATAACAGTTGCAGGATTTAACAATAATCTACCTTTCACTTTTGTTCATTTTTTGAGGGGACAGAAGAAGATAAATTATCTTTGAAAAATCTGACATCTACAGCCATGCTTATCTTTATTTCTTGTTTTTAAAACCAAAATTGTTAGAATGATGCATTTGAAGATTTTTGTAAGTGAAATTTCTCAGGACAGTGGCAAAGTTGTCAACTCTAACACACTTTTGAGAAATATAATATAAAAAAAACACTATATTTTTTCTCAGTTTTGCCAAAGGTACATATGTAATCCCTTTCACATTCCTCATTTCCCTCAACTTAAAAATTCTTTTCATTCGAATAAAAACCCACACTGATTCTGAACGAAACAACACAATCTTTTACAAGTATTTTGAAAGTGCCTAGTTTGTCTCAAATGTCTCAGCACAACTCCTGCACTGCCACACAGATGCACACAGTGCCCTCAGTATCATGCTGATATATGAGGAAAATCCAAACAGCAGCACATGCATTTTCATTTAAAACTTCAGTGTCAGTGACAGTAATTTCATTTATATTGTGGACAATTTAAAACATAACTTTTATTCAATCTTTTTGGGCAGCTGATTAATATTGACATCTTCCTTGACATAAATAATGGTTTTGTAAAATTGCATTTACAATGTCCAACAACCAAACAAAAAGTTTACCCATGGACTATCCATGGTGATCGGCAGTTCCAAGGGTGTTTCATCGATGGTTTTCAGGATGAGATCGCGGACAGTTTGCCTGTACTCTACCACAGCAGAGATTGATGGCCACTGGTAGCTCCCTCCCATCCTATAGTTTTCCTGTGGCAGAATAAATTCTATGATAACCCAGGTACAGTCAGACCAAAGACAATGATAAATACATCACCTGTTTAGTCTTCGTTTTAAACAAATTTTAGTGTGTTTCTCGACCTATTTAAAGTTGGCGCCAAAAAAAAATGTGATAAATGATTGAATCATAGGTCAAGACAGTTGTTTAAATTAGGACCAATATTTTATAATATCACAGTGCTCTTTAATCTAGTCAACCCCTGTAATTTACTGCAATTTACTCAGCATAATCATTTTGAGTTGACACAGATGTGGTATTAACTTTGAAAAGACAGACATACAAGTGATCTAACACTGACTGCCAAAGATTTCGTTCAACTGGAACAACCCCAATATCAGCTGTGATCAAGTGTTGTTTTATGATGCAAATGTGGATGTGAATACATCATCCAGTTTCTCAGACAGGTACTGTCTTTAGGCCACTGGGGCCAAGTGGGACGGAAAACAGCATTTTTATTGTGCAAGGGGTGATGTCTGTCAAAACTGAGTTTTTGGTTGATTCCTCAATATCTCATTTGTTTGTGTATAAATTGTTTTATTAATATAAAGGCCATATCCATGTGAAACTTACTGTATCATCCCAACTCATCTCATCCACTCCAGTTTCAAACATTGTCTCGAAGTCCAAATTGACTCGATCCTGCCATGGTGAAAGAGAAAGTGACACAATGATGTGATCAAGAAAACAAAAAAATTTAATTTGAAAAAAACCTGATAAAATCCTATGATAATATGGTTTAACAGACAAATGGATATCATCCTCTTATAATGTAAAGAAAAACAGTAATTATGTTTGGCTAACTGCAAACACTAACAAAATACTTAAACGAACTACAGAAAATGTGCATGATCACAGCAGAGCTTGGAAAAATGTTAAAATGTTGCAAGAAAAAAAAGAGCAAAGAAAAAAAAAAGAGCAAAGGAGAAAAAAAAAGAGAAAAACTTGTATGTTGCAAAGCCCCAGGCTACAACAAACCAAGCAAAACAAATATATCACATTCTCATTTCTACATTTTTTTTTTCTCTGTGCTTTGTTGTAGTGTTTCTTTACCTGTGCAACATAAAACTTTTTCTCTGTTTTGTTTTTTTTCTTCTACATTTTAACTTTACTGTTGAAATGGGTGTTTGTTTTATACCGTTTGTTTTGGAGCCCAGGTAGGCACAATAAAAGTGCGTCATTTAGAAGAAACCACTTCAACAATCAACTTCTATCTCATTATTCTATGTCAGTATGCCCAAGTCCTCAATTGTTCTTGAAATGGGGCGCACAAGAAGTTTTGGCGCTCTTTCAGCCCTTTAATTATGACTCCTGTTTATCAATGAGAACAGTCTCCTCTAATCTCTCAAGCTGCAAAAATAATTTTGCGATATTGACATAAATCGATTGCAGCAAGGGAGTTGCAATATATACAGTTGTATGAATGTAACACTTCGTCTCCTCAGAATGACAAGGCTCTATCTCCACTTCTTGGCTGAACTGAGTTACGCGCTACACACTACTTCCACAGGCTTTCCCCAGTGAGCGTCAAAGTATCAAGCGGATTCGGTGTGTCATTTTGTAACTATTAATAAAAAGAAGAAAGTCGTACCATCAAAAGCTATGAGCAAAGGAAACTCCAATCATTAACTTCTCAAAAGTTGATGGAAGCGAGTTAGAACCTTATCATTCTAAGAGGATGACTTGTATGCTTTCATGGTCAGGCTTATGAAATATTTCACCACTATAAAAGTTGTTAAACTTAGAAAACAAACTCTACCATGTTGTCCATGAAAGGAAGAAAAAATAATATCAAACCTTGATAAGCCCAGCGAGCATTAGCTTGTTGACGTACACCACTGCTGTATGAGCAAAATAAAATACCAAAGGCAGACGCAGACGATCTGGGCATTTGTAGAAGACAGAATCATCTGCGAAAAATACAAGTTATTTGCATAGACTACAAAAGCTTTCAGTCCATATTGTGTAGCCTTGTAAAGAGAACACAGTTCATACGGAAAGGTTTGACTTTAAATTGATTAATCTCTTCTGGTAGATAGTTGCAGAATGGTTTTATTCACCTAACTTGGATTTTAGAACAACACTGTTTAGGTCCTAGCCATTGGCTAGATGTAGATAGTACATAACTACAGCTATGCTATATTTTAAACAATATCAGACATTTGAAATGTTACATTTCCAGTCATTTAATCCTTTTTCTGGAATTCAGTCACTTGCAAGCCAGCTTTTAATCACTTTTTTGTGCCCTCTGTAAAGATTTCAAAACTGCAGTTAAGTGAATAAAAGTCTACAATAACGATATGAAAAATCAGCCAGCAGGAAAGACAATTACTATATATGTTTCATTGTTGGTTCGAATAATCCTCTGCAGCCCCCCTGCATCTTTTTGTTATAAAATATCGTCTGTTCCTCAGAATGTCGTATGCAAGACCTAACTCAATCCCTACAGTAACTTTAGTGCATGTGAACGGGAACTCTCAAAACTATACATTTGAAATTAAGGGATGATCCAAAGATGTTTTTTCTTTCACTCAGTAGAAACACAAGTCATGATATCTTATACATCAAAATAATGGAAAATGAATGAACTAGGAGAAAATTCAATATTTCAAAAAGTTGGCTCAAATATTAGTGTTGGAAAATCGAATGTCTGCTAAAGCCGTAGAGAAGTGAAAAGCCGCAAGCCAAATATTCGGCTGTTCTACGTAGGAATGATGTCATTACTATGTTCATATTTGACATCAATCCTACGTGTCAGATTTCCGTAGGGTGGGCGGCTGTGTGGTTGCCAGGTCATCAGTGACAACCCATATTGTCGGCTCAACTGCAGCACAGACAAGAAAAGACAGGACAATAATAGGCAGAGACAACAACATTACAGAACTCACCTTTCAGACCAAGAAAGATACTTTCATTCAGGTCATAGCTATTGATGAAATACTTCCGAATGTCTCTGCAAAATTTTCAATAATTATCCCATGTAAGATATGGAAAAATACTCCAATCAAAGGCAATGATGAGTGGAAAAACATAAATGAGGAAACATCTCTGTAAAAAACTGTTTTTGAAGACCTACTGTACTCATAATTATTTGAACTCAGTGATTGTGAATAACAATTAGCCTTCACTGTATGTTGCTAAAAACTATGCAAGGCATACTTCATGCTCGACACTAGACTCCTAAAGAACAATTTATCAGGATACCCTCTTTGAAAGTATGGTGTCTGTCAGACCCCAGAACGTATGAGTAGGGATATAACAATAAAATACTCTTTAGGAGTGTAATGTATGTGAGACCCCCGGGCCTACAACTAAAGGTATGACCATAAGGTCTTACAATAAAATCCTCTTTAAAAGTAGCGTGTCTGTGAGATGCCATGATGTACGGATAAGACTAGTAAAAATGCATGTCTGTTGGCGAGCATGCATGTGCATATTTAAAAATTTTAAAAATTTTAAAATTATGGGAAGGTTTGCAATGACGTCACTGACTAATACCTGGCATTTCAAGAAACAATTCACAGAAATAAGATAATTACAAAAGTTTGTAATTGCTTCTAGGTCCATTAGTTCTGTGGTATATAGCGAAGGTTGCTTTCTAAATTAAAATAATGTCCTGTGAAAGCCTGCAAAGGCATGAGGTATAGAACAAGAAGAGAAATTTTTGACAGAAGAAAGGAAAGAGAGGAAGGGGAAGAGGGATGAAAAGTGTCCACTTACTCCTTAGTGCAGGATGAAAGATCAATTGGTGGCAAGGAAGAAAAGGTTCTCTTCCCAGTCAAGATATTCATGGTTCCTGAGGCAAGAGGATGGCTGATCAAGGTACCACACAGATGAAACTTCTGCGACACTTGATAGAATGTAGAAGTTCTTAGGCTGCAATCTAACTGTGGAATAGAGACCAACACAGGAAAATGTATCATACTGATGAAAATTCTGGACACCTGATAGAATGTTGAAGTTCTTAGGCTACAATCCAATCGTGATAAAGAGACCAAAACAGGAAAATGTACAATGGACCGTATGGCGATACATCAACATTGCATCAAATGTATAAATATGTGACCCGATTTCTCCAATTCAGTAGCATGGACAGAGCAGGGAAAAGGCACTTTTATTATGCCATATGGCGATTTCAGTCAAAACTGAGGTTTTGTGGGTAATAATTATGTTTCCTCAGCACAGCAGGTGACACTTTCATCACGCCAAGGGAGATTTCAGTCGAAACTGAGGTTTTGTGAGTAATAATTATGTTTCCTCAGCAGTGCAGGCGGCACTTTCATCACGCCAAGGGCGATTTCAGTCGAAACTGAGGTTTTGTGGGTAATAATTATGTTTCCTCAGCAGTGCAGGCGGCACTTTCATCACGCCAAGGGCGATTTCAGTCGAAACTGAGGGTTTGTAGGTGTGATGTTTCCACTTTCTCTCACTCTTCCTCTCACTAACTTTCTTCTGACACCAGCCGTGATAGGCACGGCACAAACACACTATCTCTCTTCCATAAGTTATAACAAACGATATCTGTATTGCTTATCTATACAATAATTATTAATTCATTCAATAATAATAGGAACATAGGTCATACAATTTCACGTGACTTTCGATGGAATGACATCAATGCAAATCAGTACATGATAATTAAAAGGCTTCGTAATATTCAATTCCTAGCACATTTTATAAAACACATGGGTGCATTCAGCATAAGGAAACCTCTCCTTTAGGGGTGTATGGCGCTATCTGGGGGCTGGTTCTTCCTCTCTACTCTGGCTTGACTGCGCAGTTAGATCAACAGGTATCGGCAGGTACCAATAGGTCGGGAAGCCAAGAAGCCACGATGTCGTTAATCAAAGTACAAGAAGTTGAGAAGCCAAGAAGGTGTTGTTCTTCCTCCTCTGTAGAAAAACAATCGCAACTTCCTAATCTACTGCTGGAAGGCATGACTTCCATACTTACTCCATGACGGATATTCATCATTAATACTTTAAACCGCTGACACTGTTATAAGTCAGGCTGCAGCTCCCATACTCCATAGACTCCCATATAGGCAATAGAATAAACGATCAATACAGTTTTAATGATATTTACACGTTCCCCACGACGAATAACGCTCTCTCTAACAGACCCCATCCTATAAGGTTTCGTAACACATATGTAACGGCGTTTCCGTGACTCTCTCAGAGGCAGTAGTTATACCAAAGTAAACCCACTAGATTTAGGTTCTACAATCATGAACATTAAGTAAAATACACATACATCGTACAATTAACTTACCACTCAGCAACAGCTCAAATGCCGACAAGATACCAAAGATACCACGCTCTGACAAAGGATGTTTGCGGGTTCCCTGACCTTCCCCACTCACAAGACTAGTACAAAGTTACAGTGGCAGTTGTGGTCTCCTCTTCGGCACGAAGCTGGTGAGTGCTCTCAGCGGTCTGAAGTTGGAAGGAGCGTTCGGGGATTTATACCCAGTCGGGTAGTGTCCCAAGACGCTCACCGAGTGTACATTAGTTATCCTAATAGCCACCCCCGTCGACTCCACGTCAAATACTATTGAAGCATCTCTACCCCCCAAGCAATTCCCAGGTGATCTGATCGTCAAGTACGGCGGTCAAGTAAACATTCCCTACTTTCCCCCTCTGGCATACAATAACTCTGTCTCCCCGCCGTCAACTATCTTCCCACGCTATTTATACCTTGCCAATCTGTCACCCTGTTACAGTGGGTAATAATTATGTTTCCTCAGCAGTGCAGGCGGCACTTTCATCACGCCAAGGGCGATTTCAGTCGAAACTGAGGTTTTGTGGGTAATAATTATGTTTCCTCAGCAGAGCAGGCGACACTTTCATCACGCCAAGGGCGATTCCAGTCGAAACTGAGGTTCTGGGTAGGCTAATAACGATTGTTGGGTGGGGGCAGAGCAAGAAAAACGGCACTTTTATCATGCCAAAGGCAATTTCAGTGGAGTATGGGGCAATAATAATTATTTTTGGCAAAAGCAAGAAAAAAGGTACTTTCATTATGCCTGGGGCTATTTCAGTGAAAACTGGGGGTTTTTGGTAAAAATGACCGTTGAGAGTAAGAGCAGCACAAAAAAAAAAAAGTCACTTTTATCATGCTGATATTAGATGATTTCAGTCAACTGAGGTTTTGGGTAATGATGATTCCTCGCAGAATAGGAAAAAAAAGCGGCATTTCTATCATGCCAAGGGCAATTTCAATGGAAACTGTCTAGGTTTTGGGTGATAATGATTCCTCGGCAGGGCAGGAAAGGAAAAAACGCCTTTTATCATGCCAAGGACGATTTCAATGGAAAAGCGTCATTCCTACGTGCAAACGACGTCAGTCATACTCGTCGCATTTCCGTATGGCTGCTGGCTGGGTCAGTATCTCTTCTATGCGTGTACCAAAACATTGCTAAATCAAACCCATGCAAGAAAAATGTAAGTGACTACAACACGACACCGCTATACTATATACGTGCCTCCTCAGTGCCAGATAAAGGCATGGGCTTTATGGGCTGCAGCCCAGGAGCCCCCACCAGCTGGGGCCTCCAGAGATTTTAAATGAAATTATAAATATCAAAACTTTATTTTCATTTTTTTTCGCAGGCCCTTCTCCTTAAAACAAATCGTATTATTTTTATGATAATGTTGGTAGGTTTCGTATACCGGTACATGTAGGCCTGTAACAATTATATGGCATTATGTTGTAGAAGTTGAATAAACCGATTTCAAGAATCCGAAATTCGACCTTTTATTAATTTTTGACTGGGGGGCTCACAGTATCTGCAGCCCAGGGGCCTACAAAATCGCAATCCAGCCTTGTCCCCCCCCCCCACCCCTCCCCCCACCCCTCCCCAAAAAAACCGACATCCAGCCAGCCGCAATGAGCGCGTCACCGGTGAAGATATTTATAGTTACTTATTGACTGCTATCAAATCACCAGTTCTGAAGTGCTTCACGTGGTCCCACGGTCATTTCGACCTCAGTCCTAGCATCGATCTGATCACGCCAACTCTCCACTTCTCAGCAGCAATCTTAACCGACTCCCTGTTATCACCAATTGTAATCATACTGAAGTTGTCCACAGGATATCGGGCAATGGCGGATCTACTACAAAACTAATGAAGCCTAAGCTTCAAGGCCCTAATCCCGGAGGGACCCTGAAGAAACGTTTTGTTTTTTTCATGAGTGAATTTTGGATATTGCCCTGTTGTTGCTGGTTGCGAAGGGGTCCAGTAACAGTTCAAGCTTCAGGGTCCCAAAATGTAGGTCCCAAAATGTAGGATATCGTGTATCAGAACATGAACCCAACAAAGTGCAACAGTACATAACATCGATACGGTCACTTCTATGAAGTATAATTTATGCAAAATAGACACCAGTGACGGTTTTTATTTAAATTCAATTATCTACACTATACCTGTGACGTATGGTTTATGTGGCCAGTCTAGTCACAGAGGTATGATCTATGATTTTCACACTCGGATCATGACTCAACCGTACCAATATTATCGGTTCCAAACAGTGTCGGGCAGAAAGGAGGGGTAGCAGAGGGAGTAACGGCACCGGGCATCCATTTCAGGAGGCATCCAATCAAAACGTGTTGAGGCCCTATCATTGACTCTTCGGACATACACTCAAGGAGTTGGCCCAGGACATGATGGAGCATCACCAAACCTCTCCACGTCTCTGGTTCCAAAGCATTTTTTCCCTTCAATTTTATTTTGTCGTGCGCTCATTTTCTCCGATTTATTTCGCCTTTGCATATCTATCTTCGAAATCCAAGCGGGTTTGTTCAAAGGGGCGGCATAACAAAAATAGTGACAAATACGGCATCAAAGGTGCGACAACTAAGCAAAAAAAGTAAAACAAAAAAAAAAGTTCTAGGGAGTGACAAGTCAAAAATGGCTGTTAATAGAGGCTGGTATTTTACATAAGAAGCTATAGATGAACAGAAAACACAACTTAGTATTTTATCACTCTTATAATTAGACTACGACCCATCAAGATCAAGATCTCGCCGATGTCATGACAGCCAAAATTGGAAGGAGCTGTATTTCAAAACCAAACTCATAAAACTTTTCCCACTAAACATCTCCACGTCGATCCTATGTGGATGATTATGTCTAGGGTGTCCATAGAGTTGATATGATTACCTGGTCGTTATTGTTCTCTATAAATCATCTCACGAAATCAAGCACCGGTACTTTTGTTATTATTCTCTATCATAGAAATTTTTATGGTTGTTTCAGTTACCTTTCACGCCACTTATGGTACAAAAAAATAAAAAATAAAGTGCCATCCAACAAAGTATTTTCGCGAACCGCACGTTTAATGCTAAAGAGACACCTCGCTAGCATTCGCTTACCACGTGATGAAGCTGCACAAAAAGTGCAAATGACCTAATTTTTACATGGGACGAACAACAATAAACATTTTTTACTGGTAATTTGTCGCTTATCTCAGATTAGATGACGTACTGGACATTGCCCGGAATGAACCTGTGCTCTCTCTCAGTAATAAACCTGTGCTCTCTCTCAATAATAACGTACAGTCTTGCTTCAGAACTCATGCACAGTAGGACATTACGCACCAAATTGAAAGCTTGATATGGTTACTTTTTAAGACATGTGCGATACTGTTACAGAATGGCGCCAAGATGGAGGATGAAAATCAGAAGTGTTGATAGCTAGATGAAACAATGCAAAAATCTTCAGTGCACCCTCCACGGTTTTCAAAACCTGTGCAAAATTCGGTTACTGCAGCAAAGCCTTTTGCGCTCAAAGATGGAGAATTTGTGAATGAAATAGATAGATAGATAGATAGATAGACAGACAGACAGACAAGCAGACAGACAGACAGAGAGATAGATAGATAGATAGATAGACAGATAGATAGACAGACAGACAGACAGACAGACAAGCAGACAGACAGATAGACAGATAGATAGATAGATAGATAGATAGATAAGATAGATAGATAGATAGATAGATAGATAGATAGATAGATAGATAGATAGATAGATAGATAGATAGATAGATAGATAGATAGATAGATAGATAGATAGATAGATAGATAGATAGATAGATAGATAGATAGATCGGCCTACAGTTTTAGTTATGTAAATAAACATTTTTAAGATATTGCATTCCTCGTATATCAATAGAAAAACATAAACTTCCCTCAAGGAATTTATGTGCGTAAATGCAAAATAAAATTTAAAAAAGTTGCCACCTGCAGTTGTGCGAATACGGTACAGTGTTGTGTAGTTTTATGAAAGGGCCAGCGCTATCACGACTAGTTCAGTCTCAATGAATTCATCTTGTGACCTTCCAAGGCTTTAAGGTCCCTGAACAATGCCACGGCTTTTTTCCCCCTCACTCAGCAGTTTTCATCTCTACATTCAATTCTACTGACCATAATCCTACCACCAGGGGAGATTTGTCCGTGGGAGCTGTGAAAGGATCAACCACTGTCCTGAACTTTCTCAGAATCTCGCCTTCCCCTCCCCTCCAGCTCTCCCAAACCCAGAAAGGGACCATCTGTTGGATGAACTACGAGTGGCTAATGTGGCTACTGCGTGGGTTCAATAGTAACTCCCTTAAGGATACACAGGATTAACAAACACAGGGTTCTGCTGGCAATCTTATTTATTCAAAAGCCTAACAAAGGTATCGCTACCAAAAGGCATAGGAAAAACCCTACCAAGAAAAAGAAAAAAGCCCAACCAGCCATAAGCCAAAGTCTCTCTGCTACTGGCGCAACTGGACTAGGCCATGTTTTGGGCGAGGCGCGCCACGGCAGGCCGCCGCCGGTCTATTGTACTGCAAGGTCCACTTGTGCTTCCTATTGTTGCGGCGTCTTTGATGGAGTCTGCTTGACCACTCTAACTGGCCTCATCTTTATGAGCCAGCGCGGACGTCCGAGAGGGCTATTACGTAGTCCAGTGTTGGACAAGTGAAAGGCTCGGACATTGAGTCCAGCCGAACAACATAACCGGTTAGGGTCCTAACACAATCGAATTTACAGTACGGTTAAAAGGGTGCACGCAAAAGTCAATTAGGTATCCCAGTAAACTGCAGAAATTACTCTATGGTCCCCTCCAGCAATAATTGAATAAATTTGACCCAGGTTGGATTTATCGGGGATAACATGCGTCTAACTCGTGGTTTACTTTAAATCCGAGATCCTCTTATTAATTATTTCAATAGGACATGTGCATCAAAGTACAACGAAATTAGTACCACTATAAAGTAGAAACTTGCTGCTAAAATTCTAACTGACTACTTATACCAGAAACCCGGTAATAGTTTTAATATAAATTTTCAAAGTGTCAGGACTAACAACATTGGACAAATTTGTGCGGGATACTTTCGTCCATTAATACGACGTATCTCCATTGATAACAAACGTTATCATGAGTACCTATTTTGTACCGATAGGGTATTGCCTACTCTCAACAATGAATTCGGGTTCCCGTCTTTCTGTCGGTGGATAACAACGAAGGAGCGAGTTGTAAGAAACTTAAAGCCATGATGTAAGAGTTGGAAGCCCGGTGGTCAACATTTCCAACTGACCAATCAAAATGCGCGCTTTTCACCGTGATGTGAATAACGGGTCCCGCGCTAGTATTACAAGGGAAATAATCCAATTAATGGTACTCGGCCAAGTGTCCCTAAACTACTATGAGTGGCCGTCCCTTACTCACGCACTAGCGTTACCATGAAAGCACATATTAAAAATAGAAAATCGTTCATCCTTTCACACATCCATAAAGTACTTATGCTCCAGGTGGACAGGAGGAGCCCCCCCCCCCCACCCAGGCGTACATGGGAAAGGAGGGAGGGGGCAGTCTGAGTAAGCTTTTTTAGTTACAGTAACAAATTAAAACGTTTTTTCATCAAAGTAAGTTATTACCCAGCCAGCAAACCCCGACGCATACGATTGGCGTTAGGTTTGCTCATAGGAATGACATCGTTCCTACGTAGACCGGCTGGTTACATCTCGCCTTATCATCGATATTCAACATTCTAATGGCTGTGCGCTCGTGCGGAGGGGGGGGGGGTAGGAAAAACTTGCATGGGAGGAGCCGCGGTCAGAAACGGCCAAAATCGTGCGTACGTACTTCATAGATGGCCCCTAACCACGGTCGTCTACCAGCACCTGCAGCAGTTGATGGGCTCAAGATCTCGCTGATGTCACGACGTGTTGGTCAAGGCAACACGTGGGGGGCACGGAATTCCAACCCTACCAATCTCTCCGCAGGTAGGAATTCCCAATCTGGGAAAATTTATCCTTAGGGACAAATTGCTGATTTCCTTGCAGAGCAATTTGCTGAGTCTCTTGTTGTTAATAAATAAGTGAAATAACATTGTTTGCGCTATTATTGTTGTTACCATTATTTGAACTTAAAAGAATGCAGTTAATTGGTTTACGTATCTTTCAGAGAACACCGTTTCTCATACCGCCTTCTCTGAATGATGATCAGTATTCTGACTATATGGGATCCGGGAGCTTAAAAGAAAATTGTAATACGAAATAATTGGAAATTTATCAAAGAATACATTGGTTTTCTCAATGGGATTTTCATGAACCATTTGCACTGAGTGTATTTCGGATGACCGCTCAAAGCGGCTTACATGAGTGAATCAGATAAAAACAGTATTTTAAAACTTCTCCTTTGTCGGTAGAGGTCAAATTACTGAAGTAACTAGAGTAGGGGTAAATTTGTAAGCGGATCTGACGAAATCGGGCTCAATGTGAAAGCCAAATTCCTGAGAAAATCCACCCAAAGGGGAACCAATTTTCTATGGAGATTGAGATTTGTTTATCGTATGAAAGATTAGCGACATTTCTGCATTCAGTTTAAGTGTTTTGCTTGAAATGGTCTTCGAAAAATGTACTTTTTTTGAAAGAGGTAAAAAAGTTCAGCTTCAGCCCGGTTTTGTTAGATCCACCAATATTTACTTTCTGAAAGTTTGCGGGGGTAAACAGGGCGAAAAAGTGCTGGAAACTCCTGCTCTAGAGTCAGAGGGGTCAATATTTAAGCATAGGAAAGCATGTATAACATTGTTGAGTGGGTGGGACAGCCGGGAGAAAGATTGAGAAAGAAAGGTAAAACATACGGAAAGTAAAATATGGGAGGAGAAGGCCAGCTATGACAATGAGCGGGGAGAGAAAGATGCAACAGTCACGAGGAAGAAAAAGGAGAGAGAGAGAGAGGGAGAGAGACAGAGAGAAAAGAGAGAGAGAGAGAGAGAGAGAGGGAGAGAGGTCCATCTGGCCTTCATCCTGAATAACAATTTCTAACCGACGCCACACTCGCAAAGAGCAATTCATTAGGATACCATCTTTAAAAGTATAGTGTCTGTCAGGCTCCAGAACGTGCGAATAGGGAAATACTCTTGAGGAGTGTGGTGTATCTGACACCCCATGGAGCACGACCAAAGGTATAGCAATAAAATCTTGCCATAAAATCCCTTCCAAAGTATGGTGTCTATGAGACTCCATGACGTAACGGTAGGAATAGTAAAAATGCATATGCGTTGGTGAGCACGCACGTGCATGTTTTATAACTTTCAAACTATGGGAATTGGCAGTGATCTGGAATTTCAAGAAAAACTCTGACAAATTTTTATATAAGATGATTATAAACGTTTTTAATAGCTCCTGGGTCCATTAGACATACGCCGTACGGTGAAGGTTAAAAATTTGTGTTATTTCAATCACTCTTATTATTATTAATACCACATGACAGTTTGACAGCGTTGGTCTTCGCTTCAAGAAGAACGTGACTATTCAATGCAATGTTGCCCAAGGTCTAATTCAGGCCATTATCGTGAACATCCGGGCCGTCCCTGCGAAGGACAACGCACAGACTAATAAATTAAACAGACTGGATGATCCCATTGTGTGACGTCACAAAACAGCGAAAGGTCATGAACCATTCGCCACATTAGATGTACGGTTGCGACCGACGCTTCAGCACAGTTACAATGCAGCGGTCGTTAAAAGTCCAGACGGTCATAATTTATAACAATAAAAAAAAGGCAGCTGTAGACAATAAAATGAAAGGATAGGCAAGACAATGCATTATCAATACATGTACAACCAATCTTGACAAATAAAAAGAAATTTCTAATGCAGTTAGAACTAAAATCGGAATTTCCCGAGCGGCGGCCACGTTGGTTATGCGGCCGCATCTCATTAACTTCCGTAAAAAACGACACAGCCCGAAGCTTGTGTTTCCAGTCTGGTTATTTATTAGTCTGTGGGACAACGTGTCCTACAAGGTCACATATTTTTTTTTTATGCGTAAGACTGAATGACTTGTATAATGGACACAGACGCGACTCAAGGCCAGTTACCAACGTGCCGTTGCCCTGCTAAACCCCACATTAGTTGACGCTTTCAAATATGACTTGCCACTGGCTGCCGTTAAAGGAAGGACCGAGAGGAGGCTCCGTATTTTGCTGTATAACATTGTTGAGTGGGTGGGACAGCCGTGTAAACTATAAACGTATAAAGGGAGGGACCAACCAGCCATTTGGAGGGCCAAGAAGGAGAAAAAGAAGAAGAAAAAATATGAAGAAGAAGAATAAGCAGAAGACATCGCGGAAGAAAGGCATGAATGAAACAAGAAAAAAGAACAGAAAGAAAAGACAAACAAGGACAAGAACAGCGAGGTGTAAATGCGAAGGCACTCACTGATCCTCCCAAAATTATGTAGGTTATTAGATTGGGGGGGGGGGTGCTTTAACACTCCCCTACACACACACACATCTTTTCCGTTTCCTCAAATGCATACGCTTGGCTTCAGTCAATCTCTTTACTTCTCTCCCCCTGCTTTACAAGCAATGGAAAGTGTCTGTGATAAAGCCTTGAGAGGGGAGGGGGGGAGAGGGAGACAGAAAGCGAGAGAAAGAAAAAAGAGATGGGGAGAAAGAGCGTGAGAGAGAGACAGACAGACAGACAGAAAGATGAAAGAAACAGTCACGTTTGAGTAGTAGCCTGTAGCTCATGTCCATCGCTCAAATCATCGGCTAAGCTTTAATTAGTTAAAAATATTATTTTATCTAAAAGATTGAGATACACAGCCATGTGTTTTGGTCAAGTAACCAGTAACTATATAATTATGTGTTTTGTACTATCGGTAGTGAGGTAGGATCGAGTACCTAGTCTTCTCGGATAAGGACGAAAAAATTCGGAGGGCCCGTGTGCACGTTGCGCACGTTAAAGATACCTTGGCAGTTGGAAATCGTAAAGAGCAGGCCGAAAGGCCGCTGCCCGGGCAAAATTGAAATTAATAGATTAAAATTTATCCATATCATCTCCCCCCCCCCCCCCCCGCCAGAACAAGAAATAATAAAACAAGTAACGTGAGGTGTAAATGCCAAGGGCAGCGAACCTCCTAAAATAAAGACCTCAAATCATATCGGTAGTGATGTGTAACGTGAAGCGCATGTCGTGAGAACTGACCAGACAGGTCTTAAATTATTTCCCGTTGACATGAATGCAGTGCTGCGGGGAAAATACCTGTCATTTTTTGTTGCTAAGTAGAACATTGGTATTTGACCCTTCTTACATTATGTAGCCGGTCTTTTCTACTCCAGAGGCTTTTCGCGGCCTTGGTTTTTGTTTGTTCTATCTCTGGTTTCCGAAAAACTGGAGATTTGTCAGTAGGGAGAAGAGGTAGGCTATAACAAATGCACACTTTGGCAGTAGCTTAAATGCGCTATGGCACTTACCAAACTGTTTCGCAGTTCTAATTTAGTCTAACTCCTTATCAAAATAAACCAAAGCCGCAAACGTTTAACGTCGAATTTCTCAATTGTGCAAAAAGTGGAGCTGGAACAAATAAGAACAAACAAAGTCACGTTTTCTCAGGAAGTATTTTGTTTTCACCCTGGGCCTAAGGTGCCGATCTTTTCGACCCCAGTGACGTCAATGGTTGAAACTAACATGTCATGCGCTTTTAGGAGCACGCTTGTTCATTTAAATCAGAGGGTATAGATGTATGGAGAGGGTTCACTTCCGCCAAATTGCGAAACTAGTTCGCTGCGGTAAACAAGAAACTGAAGAATTGAAAGACACCGTCTTCATTACAGATAGTGTGCATTTCTGTTTACTGTTATTTGTTCATATTTTTGGGCTGATTGAAATTATTTACAGCCGTTTGTAAGCTCTTACACCCCTTGGATATGTACAAACGGGTATTGTTTACCGCAGCGACCTACTTTCCGCTCCATGCTAACAGTGGTTTCAAGGAGCCTCCCGTGTCTCGCTGTGCAAATCGACCAATAGTGAAACCTCTCTATACATCTACACTCTCTGTTTAAATGCAATTTAAGGATACCATGACCTGGGCGGGGAGACACTGGAAGAATACATGCAATTTCGTGACAAAATCCAAACGATCCAGTAATTATAAGCAGAAAACATCATTGCTCAAATCTTTTATAACCGAACGTCCCAATTTCCCATGCATGGGTACGGATTTTGCACACCAACCAACCTACGAATTTTGCACCCAAGCCTCCGAAGTTTACACCTGATCACACTAATCGGGAATAATAATAAAAAAAGGGGGTGTATATTGGGGCTACATGATCAATATTACCGTAGCGAGAAACGGGTAGCCCAAATAATGTTTCAGGGGTGGGGTTTGGTTGTGAAGGCTACATGTAGCCACAATAAACACTCCCTTTTATATTGAGTGACCTTATAGTTATAATGTAGTTTGATTATTAAGGCTATCCTATATAAGGTCACCCCCCTCCCCACACACACAAAAGGTATGGTCGCAGGTGGCTGACGGATGTCTGTTTCACACTTTGCATCTTGAGACAGGCAAAGGTGTACTTATCTTTCTCGCTCCCTATGATAGCTCTTCCTCTCTCTCCCTTTCTTTCTCTCTTTCTATCTCTCTCGTTCCCGCTAATCTCTCTCACACACCCTCTCTCTCTCTTTTATAACACACACAGACACCCCCGCCCCCATACACTCTCATGCACACACACGAATAGCCGCACCAATGTGCCTGAGAGCGGTGCCAACATGGCATGATGGTATACGCGCAAACGACCAGCTGACCTCTGGAAAATGGCGTAACTTTAGTCAACTCGGCTCGAGCGTAATCAGTTTTCTACACATAGTTTGTGCACATTCTGTTTCTTGTTCCCACGAGTAGAATCAGCGACTCCGTGGTCTCGGGTGGAATACCAATAGAACGGGAGAAGGGAGATGAAAAGGATATGGTCCAGCCAGCACACATACGTCAATTCGACGTAGGTTTCAAAAAGATTGATAGGATCACCGTTTCCCCATGTCAGACCGACGTCGGCCCGATGTCGTAACAAGCGGATCAGTGTAGGGACGATGTCATTCCTATGTGCAAACCTGACGTCAATCTTTGCGTCGGATTTTCTTAGGGTTACTGGCGGGAGGGGGGGGGGGGATTGCCAAAACCTACACAACAGTATAGAGAGAATGATACTATATATGATACCCACTGGCGAATGGATTGAGATCGGGCTGATACTTTAAATAATGCATCTCCGTTAGGCTCTAAATCCACTGTGGTGACCACTCATATCGTTCATACGTTTTGGTTTACAACGATGGCATATTATACTGTCGAAGCATCGTAAGATATAAAGTAAATGCGACATAGCGGGGTGCCATATACTATTCCCACACATAGGCAAATAGGGACAGACAGAGAGACAGACATAGCACACACATGCATGGAGGAGGAACAGAAAACTCAAAAAGATAGGTGGAAGGAGAGGGAAGGGGAAAGAGGAAGAGACAAAAACAGACAGAGACAGACTGAAAACTAACATGGAGGGAGAGATAGACGCAAAGAGAAAGAGAGAGCGAGAGAAAGCGGCAGAGAGAGAGAGAGAGAGAGAGAGAGAGAGAGAGAGAGAGAGAGAGAGAGAGAGAGAGAGAGAGTTTGTGTGTGTGTGTGTGTGTGACTGGTGTCATCAAAATACGACGTTTTAATGACAGAAAAACTCTTTTGATACAATTGATTAACCATTCAGTCCCGTCAGACAAGTGAGTTTCAGGTGTAAAACATTCACCTTTCACCTGGGCGTTGTCCACCCACTGCATGATGTAGCCCCCCCCCCCCTCCGACAGTGTTTTCCTTTCTCTTCTGTCTGTTGTTTTCCTCATCCATGTTGTTCTCCCTGTCATTGTAATGTCGTCATTCCATCGTCTTCCTGGTCCTCCTCTTGTTCTTTTTTCCTGTCCTTGGCTGCCATTCAGTGCAGCGTTTTGTCCACCTATTGTCATTCATCCTCCCACGCGTCCGGCCCAATTCCACTTTTGCTGTAGCGTGAATTCCACTACGGCTTTTTTTTTAGTTTTTTTTTTCTTTGCACGTGTCAGCATGTAAATGTAAGACAATACTGTACAAAAATCATTAAAAGTTAATAAAAGTACAACGAGCATTTCCATGAAAGTCTTTCACTTCGGGTCCTAATTTCAAACATAAAATATTATTTAACTAGTACTCGATGCTTGTTGCCCAATTCAATGACATTTCAGAAGAAACAACTGTGAATCCAACTCCCAACAATTATCAATTTCTCAAGTAATGATGGCCACTAATAAAATGTTAAATTATAAGTAAAAAAAAGTCCATCCTTTACGCAGCAAAGCCAGTTGAGTCGATTTCCCTTTTCGTGTCATGTGTTTTCACGTGCGTTTTGCGTTACACGATTAGACATCTGTTTTTACGGTCGTTGTAGACATGACGCCCAGTCGCACATTCCTTTGAGTTCATTGACTTGAAAGTAGCCATAAATAGTGTAATGTGTGCTTTATTGTGTAGCCTTTTAGTATTCTACGGGCAAAATGTGGTCAAGTCGAGGATTTTTGACACGATTGGCATTGGTGTCAAGTTCATCTGCGTGACGATTTTTTTCCAGTGTCAATTCCCAGCTAGGACATGTAATAATAAAATAAAAAATTCACAAGTTCTCTTTTTCTGCTTCTAATAAGGACTCAGGGGGTCCTAAATTTAATCAAACTGAAAATCTGAAACATAATTGACAAGATGGCTTGTGCTTGTAGTACTTGTACCTTTCTGTGGAGTCAACCTGATGCGCGTGACAAATGAAAATTAAGGTTATATCTTGAAATCCTCTCCCCAAATGCAACTTTTATGGACAATTCCTATTCCTAACATCTCAACATCAAATAAGAAGTTAATAATTTTCGAAATAGGTTACAACATTATGGGGAAACAAAATTTCAGAACCTGAAATTGTTAGGCGCGTGAATTGACACCGCTACTTGGTCAGATTTAAACGGCCTTCTACAATTTTCTTTGGCTCACGTTTATCCCTAGAAAGACTGCAGCATGTACAAGACTTTGTATAAATTTTAGAACAAAAGAATCTTTGGTTTTCTAGATTTTGCAGAATTTTGGTGTCGGCATTTTCATGCGCGTGACAAAATCCCAGTCATGACAAAAGTGCATTTTTTGTGAATTTCCTGCTACTAAACTTTATCATTATGTGTTTTAACAGAAACAAATAGTATTTATCTTTTATTTAGACCCATGTGGAGTCTTGGTTGCGGTGGTTAATTTTCAAGACTCTTGACCTTGTCTGATAAGCACCTTTTGGCAACTTGTCATTTGCCATTTCTCGATTTGATATAGTTTGAAGTTCAGGCACAGACCATGAAGCTGCAAGTTTCATTTTGTCCTGGCAAGTTACGGTTACTATATTGTATACTAGCTTACCCGGGCCAGTTAATCTTGCAAATCTTCCTTGTATCAAGCCCAGCTAGATCTAGGTCCCATTGATAACGGCATTTGGATTCGATGCAAAGACTAATAATTGTTAAAATACAATCCCTTGCAGAATACACACATGTGATAAAATTTGGCTTCGGGCCAGCAATATACATGTAAAGAGAGACATAGAATGGCATTTCCGATCACACTTTTCGATTTTCCTCGAAGAAAATGGGTCTGTTATTTTGCGGATAAAAAAACAATGGTGAATAAATAATATTAAGTCTGAATGCTGCCCAAATTCGGGGTGTCCACGTAATTTATCGTCAAAAATTGAAGTACTACACAAAATTTTATCATTTTTGATCACATAGTCACGACTACATGTTCACCCTCTAGCTCCATTGCAGTAAGACAATGCTGTGACATTTACGATAAGGCCTGCGGCGGCTGTGATTCCACAACCGAGACAACGCATTAGTTTATCTTGGTCGGAGAAGAACCATCTTATCATCAAAACCTTTAGGATTTTAATAATTACTCCAGTGATGCTTTATTAAAATCAATAGTTTTGTGGATAACGCTGGATATGTACAACACTATGGTTGTGGAATCACAGTTTCGGTTGTGGAATCACGGCTGTAGAATCACATTCCTGAACATATAAGTCATGGCACTACTTGAAGAATTAGCTTCTGGTTGACAATACTGACTCAATGAAATACTTGTCTGGCGTCACAAAGGATTAAAGTCCGCGAAATTAATTAAAGCGCTGGGAATTTTGGGACATCATTATATGTTTGTTTGTTAGAAGTGTTTGATAGTCCAATGTGAGAGGACATTTTCAAAGTTGAAGATCATTAAGACAAGGTTAAGAAATTCGCTGTCTGTGGAGAACTTGGAATCGTACATGTTTCTATCCATTGAAAAGGAATTGCTAGATGAATTGGATGCAGAAACAATGATTGACAGATTCGCACAAACATCTAGTGAACTCAAACGAATGTTCTTAGTATCTAAGTTGACTGCTTGATCTTAATATAGTGGACTGCTTGAAATGTAATTTTGAACTATCTGTTAATATGTATAATGTGCAGTACAACTTACAAGTAAACTATCTGAATTCTAATTACATCTTTTTGTTTCCACTTACATATTTTCTGAAAATTTAATTTATTAATTTTAAAAATTAAATGATAGAATTGTATTGGTGTGTGGGCCCCCTTTGTCTCCTGGCAACCAATATTTTTAGACCCAGTCCGCCACTGTTTCAAAGCAATACTTTGCTGAGACTAATGAGAGAAGCAGTCCGTGACACAACAGCTGCCGTTCACTCTGCTGCGACGAAACAGTTTTCATTGATCTCAAGTTTGACAGAATTTTGGAGTAGGATGGTCCTGTCAACATGTAAAGAGCAGCGAATGACGGGGTTTCAGGTGGCCAAAGAAAAAGATGTACAGTGCACAAGGAACTAAAATCAAAGAAATTTTCATTTTTGATTTTATGGCCTCCTCACATTCGTTAGGACGGGGCCTTTTCTAGACGAAGATGTCAGTGGAATAAGAACGAGAGTGAAAAAGAAACACGCTATAATTTCGGTTTTGACCCCAATTACAGTTAATACTGCTTCTCGGCAGCTGCGTGGATTTTTGGTTCATCACTGTGCATAACTATAGTCCGGTAACAGTTTGTAGGACGTAGACCATGCTCGTTGTTTTAATATTTACATTATACATATTCGTATGGCTATTAAGTATTGAAATGAAAAATTAATGTGTGCCTCTCAATTCGGACTAATGTTCTGAATTAGTACTACCATTAAACGTCGTGAGACTAAAAGCCTCTGTTATATATTTAACACTGCGATCATCATGGTAAAAAGAATACATGGACAATGTCTTCATGTCATGAACAAGGTGCTTTTGTTTCATGATGTTGCCTTTCAAACATGTTCATTTCGTATTCACATTTTAGTTTTAGCAGGATGTGCTAACTTGCCTTTAAGTCATTTTCCTCTTTGATCTGAACATTTTATTGCTCTGCTTGATCACTCTGCACTAGAATAGATTATAAATTCTTGCATACATGAAATTATGCTGAGCATGTCTTATTTTGTGGTGAATATAATTTACAAGCGTTATTCCACAACTATGAGTGTGATTCCACAACCGAAGACATGAGGTGAAGTTATTAAACAATTCACGGGTGTAATGATTCAAAATATGGCTCTAAATGGAAATAAGGATCTCATCTATACAACGAAGTCATCCTTGACATTGGCCATGCAGTAAATTCGAGCATTTTCACAAACATCAAGATGAATACTGATGTGATTCCACAACCGAAAATTTCAAGGGCTACCATTGATAGACTTTGAATGCAGCAGCTTGAAACTCCACCCTCATCTTGTTTAACGTGTTGACTCTAAGAATAACAGGGTTTCATCACCTAGTTTCTTCACTTTTTCTGCACGAGACCAAAAGAGTTTGAAAACTAGCAACAAACAGTGAATCCACAGCCGTGGAAAAGCCCCAAAGTAGAAAGGAATATTGTGCGCACTAAGAAATTATGACTTTGTATTGATTACTAAAAGCTGAACAAACGCCAGGCACTTTATCTGCGAGGTGAACATGACTGAATATTGAATAAAGAGAGACATAAAGCGCTGGCTAAATCACAACACTGCACCCTTACGTGTATTCTCACAACTGCAATCTATATAATATATATATAGTCTCTTTTTTTGCCACACCTTCAGTGAATTCCTTGATGTTTCTTGGTTGTTGCTTTTTTTGGTTGTGGGGGGGGGGGGGGGATGAGTATATTTCCAGTGTTTACACAAGTCGACTGTACTTCAAATACAACAGCCATTTTTGTATTGTTTCGTATCTCGTAAAATTAGACTATTCACACTTGCTCGGTTTCACGGTGGGGCCGGCGAAAGCAACCCAGTAGCTCAAAACGGCTTCATCAGTAATCATATTGAGGAAAATAACATTTTATGCACCTTCTCTATTTAAACCCGGATGGTCATAGAAGAAACACTTTTATGACCCGGATGGTCATATAAAATAACACTGTTGTGCATCCCTCTTGGTCTGTAAACCCGGTCGGTCATAGACATGCACCGAATGACCTGACAGCACAATCTAAAAGCTCAATAATTTTTAGAACAAACTGCATGAAAACCAGGTTGAAAAAACAACAACAACAACAAAAACAATGCAGACAACAGATTCACTGCAAATTTGTAAGGCTGGCGATGCTGGCCGGATTAGCTTTTTTTGGTTAGGGATAAGAACAGGGTTTAGAGATTGGCTGGGTCGGGTTGGGGCGTACCGACATCTTTCCTAAGACTGATGGTTTCATGATCAATGCACTACGGTCACCAGAAACTACCTAGCAAGTATGACTGACATGACAGTCACTAGATCGATACCGCGCTGCATGGCAACACACGTGTTCCCGGGTCACTCATACGGTTTGTAGTCTACATACAATACACGAAATGAATTTCCGCATAAAAACGATTGTCTGCCCAATTAACTAAATTTATTCAAACAGGTGTGAATTGTATAATCCCTCTCTCTCGTTCTCTCGCTAACACACACACACACACACACCACCGCATAACCCCAGGCATTCTCGCTAGTAATGTGCTTACACACACGCACACACACACTGGCTCTTACTTTTACCTTATCCTAGCATTCCCATATTACGGCTCATTAAGTATGTAGGCGTTTTTATAATCGTCCTTTCGATTTATAGGTGGGGATCACTGACGTGCTGTGCATGTGTATAGTAGGTAGGTCATAATATAAGGCTGAAAAAGACTGACGCCCCCCCCCCACCCCCAAACGAGACAGGCCTGAACCTAGTTGTAAACTTGCACCTTCGTATTCTTATAAATACATGATGATAATAACCTGCAGGCTTGGGGTGGACAAAGACCTTGACAGGGCTTGAGGTCTGTCCCAATGCGGACAATTCCGAACTCCAGGCCCTTTACACGTCACTGAACACCTCGAGCATCATTAACACTTACAGAAAAAAAAAATATTCGTATTGTATCGGGACCCAGCCAATGTCCGTACGTCAGTCAGACCCAGATTTGTATAGGATTTATGTAGGACTGAAAGGATTACTGTTGAGATGGGTTCCGTCGGTACGATGTCGTAATCAGCGGATCTAAGTAAGAGAGATGTCATTCCTTTGTGCAAACTAAACGTTAATTCTGCGCATCGGACTTCCGCAGCGTAGCTGGCTTGGTACTGCTTTCTGTGTTGTGTGTGCCAACTGTGACCATGTAAGACCAAGAAACGCTCACATTGTGAGCTCAATCATTTTGCGTAATAAAACTGTCGTGATGAGACTTGTGAAACGACTTTCTCGTCTGTGTTGATCAAGTTGTGGTTTATGGAATCCCTAAAGTACAACAGTACTACCAAGATCGAGGGCGAGCAAAACAAAACAAAACAAAAATGACAAACTGGAAGGGACTGCTAAGTAGCATGCACACTCACAATTATTATCATGGGAAAGTTTCCCTTTTGAAACAAACCCTACGGCTACGACGGCGCCCCAAGCTGGGGAAAATTTTGTGTCAAACAACTTTCTATCAGTCTCAGTAACTGGCAAAAAAAAACAACGAGTCATACTCAGGGGCGAAGCGTGGTCCTCTGCAGAGGGTAATCAGAATTTAAGCTAGTAAGATCCTCATAATAGGACGTATCGCCACATCATATGTACATAATTACAAATGCAGCGACTAAAACAATGAAACAGTTGCTAGGCACTGCAAAAATCTGAAGGGCGGACTATTCTTGTCAACAGGACAGGAATGCAGCAATTTACAAGCCAAACTAATCTCAAAAACTATTCATTCATACTAACAGACCTATAAACGCATATTTTTCACCCATTTTTTAAAATATAATTTGAACAGCACGTTTTCATTGTCATATTCATAGCCAGATATTTTGTTATTCTACCATCTCATAAAGTTTCTCGGAAAGGACCCATTAACATTAAATGGTAGATAGTGCTTAAATGGCATCTCTGTGACAACAATGTGTAGCGATTTCGGAGAAGTGGCTATCTGCCGTTGCGGTTTAGGTTCGAGCGACCTGTCAAGTGAATTGATGTTCTTAATACGTTCGACTGATTTTGATCACAGTTATATCAGAGACCTTACAATAGCGAGACAGGTAACTGCCGGGGCCGTTCCATACGTTTGCACTGCAGTGCAGTGTGACAGGCCCAGCGTGACCCAGATACAGATAACGGCAGTCGCACAGTCAGCTGGGAGGCTGACAATAGTGGAATAAGAGGCGATGATGGGCACTATTTCTTTCAATTTACTGACGTTTAGATAAAGATGATAAATAGTTTTATGAGTGTGATAAAAGGAGGAAAGACTATTGTAGTCTTCAAAAACCTCAACTTTGTCATGAGTTGGGTCGTAACGAATACCATACTTGATGGCCATCTCATCAAATATAATGGCACATAATCTTTCCTTCTCTGCCATGGCCTTTACTTTAATTTTGAACATATTCAGAATATTCTGACATAGACCCGGTTGTATGTGAACATTTTTCATGGACAAAGACAGAGTTCTGGGTGACGGAAGGTGGAAAACCTTTTGCAGTAAGCTGTAAGCTTTTCTACTCGCATGGTATACGGACAACGCAAAGCTTTTATCGGCAAAAGTCCAGCGGCGTGCTCCTTTGGATAATTTAGAAACCCTGATCTGGGTTAAGACAAAGCGGAGGGCATCTTTTGACAAATGCGGTTTGAGTATTTCTTCCAAAGACCTGCCATCTTCTGTAATTGTTTCACTTGGTGCAGATTCTTCCCGAGACTTCTAAAGCTTTTTCTTAAGGCGCCAGATCTTCGTTCTCTGCGCTGTAAACTTTTTTCGCAACGAGTTTTTAATTGTTTCTACCCTTTTGTCGGCATCGCCTGTATTTGGGTATCCATAGGTTCATTTTGTTGTGATGAGGATACGGGGGGAGGAGAAGGTTGAATGATGCGTGTAGGCAATGGTCGATTTCCAGTGAGTTTGGGGGGGGGGGGGGCGGATTTGACACTTTGAAAATTGTTGGGACGGCGCCTTTCACCAATCGTTTTCTCGTTGTTGCTGTTGCGCTGAAACAGCATGGCTCAAAGTGCTCTGAACACAGAACATTGCTCTTGTGCAGTGCTTCAGCCGACTTCTTCTCTAGATAAGCCCTTCGTGTATTCACTACCCACTTCTTGCATCTGGAGGAGGAATGACAATATGCCTTGCCACAAAGATGTCACGCTCAATCTAATGGATAATATTTTCTTTTCTTTCATTGCATAGACATCCACTATGCTTCCTTTTCAGCCCAACTTACATATTAGATCCGAAAGACACTCCAGAATGTTAATCACAGTCATACATACGTTAAAAAAACCTGTCAATTACAATTAATCTTTCAATCTAACAATAATCTTAAAACAACCAAAGCGCCATAATTTACGAGAATAAAATAGTTTTAATTTTTTAAAGTACATTCAAAGTAATCAAGGATACCTTAACTTTAAGTCAATGCCAATGCATTACCATCCCTGACCAACATTTGACAATAATTTTGTAACAAATTGGACAATAAATGTATGCTGACTCGATGCTTTAAAAAAAAAAAAGAAAAGCCATGTAAAAGTTTATTACTTGACTGGGTCTAATGGAAAGGAGAAAAATGATAAATCCGGTCGTTTGTTCTTTGAATTAGTACAGTACATAGCAGAACACCATTTACAGTGTGTGTTCTTAGTGCTCGCCATTGTTACAACTACCGAGAATCGAGGAGCTTACACCATTATACGGTATAACAATGTAAGCTTCTTGCCGATAATAAAGACTTGTCTTCTGTTACCGCCGTTAATGCCAACACGGATGCCTGACCCAGATACGCGGATCCAGCCACAGTTACCTGTCTCGCTATAGGTCTCTCTGGTTATATCTAGTTCTAGACTATAATAATTATTATTCTTTGATAGCTCTTGCTGTGCGTAGAGTAAATTATTCTTAGATTACCTCAAACAAAAACAAAACAAAAAATCCACACAAACTCTTTCACTCTACTCTTTACCTTTCGATTGGGATGAAAACGACCGCATAGTGAAAAACCTGCATAGGAACGTAAAATCGGGTCAAACCTTGATTATAAACCTATTTTTTCCCCCCACTATTTTGCTGTCTGCGGCGCCGCTTTGAAGAAAACAGGCTATGCTCAAGCTCGCTTCTGGGTGTAGTCAAGTCTTCTTCGACTTTGTTAATCACTGATTTTGGACCAGTTCATATGGTGTAAGTCCCTACAAGGATGCTTTTCGGTGAGGGGTGTTAGACTATAACAACAAACCCAAAATAGCAACGTAGAATAGAATGCTGAACTTACTAAATGGACTTGGAGTTGGGCTCGATCTGGAAAGCACAGTAATTCTAGAATTACTATTCGAAGGGTAATCACTGATTACTTGATTATGGGGAAACCTCGCCCCTGGTCATACTCATTATGTCGCAATCTTAGTTCTTGTTTGCCTTATCTCTATTTTCTGAAAAGATGTAGATCTTTTAGTATGCAGAAGAGGTATATATACAAACCCACGCCTTGACACTTGCTTAGAATGGGTTGTGGCACTTTTATTCTAACTCTTTATCATAATAAACGTAATAAAGCTGCGGACGTTCAATGTCAAATTTCTCAGTTAGAACAAACCGCGGGTATATAGAGCAAAATTGTTGTATCAATGTTGGGATTCATAAAGGCATGCAATACTGTAATAGTGGCAAACTGCTTCTTGCAATTTTTTCATTATTCCACTATATTTAACCAGTTCCAAGTTACAGAGAAGCAGTATTGTTGTATCTCCCTTAAAAATGCGATCATTGAGACCAATATTGTGGTATTTCCGAGTGAGCTCCCATTATTCATATCACTGGAGACACAACAATTTTGCTCTATACCTGCGAAACAAGAACTAAGGTCGCGACCTAATGAGACAAGCATGCTGCTGGGGGACGTAGTCTAGTTACAAAACCAAAGAGAGAAAATACTGACTTGTGTTAAATCTAACTGTTCTGCTGTAGCTTTCTATGTAAACAACAGTATCTCCCAAACAACAGCTTGAGACAATGCATGAGCAAAGCTGGTCAAATACATTTAATTATGTGAATTAACGCTCACAGGTGTACTCACGTGAACTCGTGGACTGAAGAAACTACGATCACGCTAAGGACAACACCAACTTTCAGTACTGTCTCCTCGACATGAATTATTTTGTTGTTCTGACGACACCGGCCGGTGCGAGAGTCGGGGGTTTTTATAAACAGCGCGAGCGAGCGTCACGTGGTTCCAGTAGGCGGGCACCGCTAGTGCGGATCTGATTGGGCACGCCTTTGTGACCTGCCTTTTTTTCGGTCAGCGAGTTCATAAGACATTTTGCGGACTCCATTGCAAAATCGTTCAAGGATAATGTGCATAGTCAATTCCACTGAGCTATTAAGGGGCCGTCCATAAAGTAGGTATGCTAGGAGGTGGCCCTCATCAGCATCTCTACGTCGATCTGACGTAGGTTTGTATTGGATTACCGTAGGACTGACAAGAGTATCGTAGGGGAGGGTTCCCCCCACCCTCACCAAACCGACGTGAGCCTGATAGCGTAACATAGGGTCAACGTAGAAACCACATCCTATGTGTAAACTTGAGGTAAGTCCTACGCGTCGGATTTCCATAGGGTTGCTAGCTGGGGGGGGGGGGGTGAGGAGGGGTTGCCCCTAACGTATAAAACCGTAAATGGAGAAGGGGGGTGGGGTGCTCTCAAGGTGTGAAACCGTAAATGGAGAAGGGGTTTGCCCCCAACGTGTGAAATCGTAAATGGAGAAGAAGGGAGGTCCCCCCCCCCCAAACGTATGAAGCCGTAAATGGAGAAGGGGGGTGGGGTGCTCTCAAGGTGTGAAACCGTAAATGGAGAAGGGGTTTGCCCCCAACGTGTGAAATCGTAAATGGAGAAGAAGGGAGGTCCCCCCCCCCCCCAAACGTATGAAGCCGTAAATGGAGAAGGGGAGGGGGGAGGTTCTGTGAAGTGTACGCACGTCTTGCTCCAAGTCGTAGTTACGGTAAATAATTAAGTTTGGTATTGTGTATAAATTATTTTATTTTTTGTACAAAATAGGCTTTTCGATAAGGCTGTTGTTATAAGCAAGTACGCACCCCACGCGTTTTTTTGGTTAGGGGCGCACACGTATGCATACCATCCGTAACCCCGTCCTTATCCTCAACCCTATATCTTATCTCACCCCTAACCCTGCCCCCCTACCCTTTCAACCAAAAGAAAAAGGAGGAAAACAAAGAGAAAAATTGAAAGGATAATTAATCATGATTAATTTGGCTGTTGTCAGGAGCATTTCGGGAGGAGCGCTATGGAGTCACAAAAGGGCTTTGAAATACATATCCCTCGTGCAGAAAGCTTGGGGGGGGGGGGGGAAGTACATACTTGTGATAACATTCTCTCAACAAAATAGACAGATCTAATAAAAATCAAATAAAGTCTATCGTTCTTAATGTAACAGTCACTTAGTTCCTGCAAAAATGCCATTTGAAAAAGGGGTGGGGTGGGATGGAGTCTCCTGCATGAAAAGCGAGTACTCAGGGTGTGTTTTATAGGTGGCCAATCGCTTGTCAAATTCCTTTCAAAATCATTTGTAAGAAAATTATTGTTAATTGTTTTGTCTTAAATTTTTTTTGACATAATAATTAATATTGAGATAAACTTGTGAATGATGACATCGAGGATCGCACGCCCGCAGGTTGTATTATAAGTTAAATTCTGAAAACTAAGTGTTAAATAATGTTTGTGTGTTGCATTAAAAAAATTGTAACTGAAACAAAGAAAATTATTAAGTTTTTAAAAACATTTTGCCGCTCCGAAAATTTGTATAAGCCGAGTTACGATGGTTCACCACTCAGCCTTCAACAGTGCAGGCGCACAATGGCCTGGAAGTCACACAGATAACCTCATTCTTGTCCTGCCCCTTTAATTTCAATTTGAAGTTCAAGGTTATAAGACCGGAAAACTTTCAATACACGATTTTTCGTTAGTTCTGCAAACATAATTCCCTTTTCTTTTTTTGTCTAGGATTTTGCCCTCGAGATAAACCCCTGACCTCTTGTGTGTTCAAAGGCTACTTTTTGCACAACTGAGGAATTCGACGTTAACGTTTGCGACTTTAGCATTATGATAATGAGTTGGAATAAATCGGAGTTTGATAAGTACCACAACGCACTCTAAACAAGTGTCAAACTGTGCATTTGTTATACTTTCTTCGCACTACAAAGTTTCCAGTTTTTCAGAAAATGGAGATAGAACAAACAAGAAATAGGCCGCGAAATGCAGGGCCCACAAAATGTTCAGCACGGCGTGACAAGGGAATCAAACTGTGTAAGTCGGGCCCACAGGTCACAATGCAACTTTCTTACGTTGTTGTCACGTGGCAGTCTAGGCGTTCACTTGGGTTCATTACAGAGACAACGGGAAGATTGTTGTTACTTGTACCTACGGTCCCCACGTTTTTGTTTTTTTTTCGCTAGGGGTACGTAGACTTTTTTTTTATACCAGAGCTAGAGAGCTCCACCCGAAATACTCCTGACAACAGCCTTGATTAATAATTTATTTTGTTCAGATTTTCTTTTTGTCTTCCACCTGTTTTGGGGGGGGGGGGGGGGTTGAAAGGGTAAGAGGCAGGGTTAGGGGTTCGATAAGATTTAGGGTTGAGGATAAGGACGGGGTTAGGGATGGGTATGTAAACGTATGAGCCCCTAGCGCAGAACGCTTGGGGACCGTACGTATAAGTAACAATATGATACTAAGACACGTCTACGAGACGACAGCAAGTTTCATGACTGTGTGCACCTAGTCTTAGCGTGGTATCATACTAGGCCTGGTCCGACACAGTCAGATGCTGGCAGACAAGATGCGCACACCATAATTTCCTGTATTTTCTGAGTAAATCCGGGCAGACCCTATATCATACTATGCCCGATCAGATACAGTCAGCTTCTGCCACCATTTCTTTGGTGTTCATTTTGCTGGCAGCATTATCTGACTGTGTCTGACCAGGCCAGACAGCCTCTCTGACCAGACATAGTATTTATGATAGAGTCGACCCGGATTTTCTAACAAAATATAGGAAATCATGGTGTTCACTTCTTGTCCGCCAGCATCTGACTGTGTCTGACCAGACTTAGTATGATACCTCCCTTAGCAAGTTCTTTCTGCACCGTCACCGAAGGGAAACCCCCTAAGATGTAGCTGCATAAATAAACAATAAACATCGCTGATTGGTTTCTATTCATAGATGTCTGCCCTGAAACCCAAGACCCAGTACACGCGCACCGTTTCTTGGCTGGCAGATACTTCATTCGATGACCCCCACTGTCAATGTCATCATGACCTAATTTACATAATAATAATAAAAAATAACGAACTTCTTTCGCAGGTTCTGGGAATTAATAGCAAAGGCACCACTCTGGTGCTGGCTTCTGGGCTGCTCCGCCCCGTGACCCTTATGGGCAGGGGACATAGCATAGGGTGGTAATTAAATTAACTAATAAGTAGTCTTCTGTACGTGCAGATTTAACATCAATAATTCCTTTGTGCCCTTCCTTCTCCCAGTCTCTGTCTACCCAGTCTCTCAAGCGAGCAGTCAACAAGAAGGTAATGAGAAATCAATACAAAAGATAGCCCTGGTAAAGAAACGCTAAGTGGGTTATTTTAACAACATTACTATAGACTGTCAGATGGACTGTTACAGTGTTAGCAAAGTAGGCTACTAAACAATACCTCGGCGCAATCGAAAAGGAGCCGGATTAAACAACAACAACAAAAAAGACAGCTTATGGGGGTATTGCGCCCCCCTCACTTGTTGACCGTTAGAACTTCCTTAAGTCCCTTCCATCAGTCCACAAAGCTCACGTATTTTAAGACAATACTCATATTATTGAAATAAAATGCATTTAATGTTAGTAAACTAGAATTCATTAATTAAATTCACCTTTGCGCAAAATTTTCAATAACAGTATTGAATGTTACATTAATATCTCTCTCATTTGACAGTAGTCCAAGGTTACTCAGACTTTCTTGGTTCATTGTAGATCTCTGATATGTTTCGATTAATTTTCAAGTTTTTAGAAACGTCTCTCGCAACTGGCGGGATAGTTTTGATGGTGAGAGTACTGAAATTTTGCGAATTTTACGTCCAGCGCAAACGCCCCTGTGGTCCCTCCTAGCAATGCCACTGTCTGGGGACCGTGTTGTTAAAGATGCCTGCTTTTTGTTTTTCCTTTTCCCTACGAATCGGAAAAGACCGTCAATGTCTGTGATTGGTGATGATGTGAAGGTTTGATTGTATTGATGGTAGTCTATCAAGTCTACTGATCGCACTGTGGTGCTCTTAGTGTTTGTTTACGTGTGTGCGTGTGTTAGCAGACGACGATGACGGGTCGTCGACAAAAAGACAAAATAACTAACTCTGCTATATATATAGGGGTCGTAAACCTATTATCGTTTATTCCAGAGCACAGAAAAAAAGGGAACAGAAAACCAAGCAAACCAACACAACCAAGAAACCCAAGCGAACCAACACAGCGGCTCAGGCTGTAGGGACAAAAAGAATAAGCACCATAAGCACACGTCATAATACTATATGGCAGCGACTAGTTGGCCGGATAAATGTTCCTGAAGGCCTATATGGCCGACTGGCCATATATCATTCGCGATATCCGACCGACTGGCCGGAAATCATTCACGATATCCGGCCAGTTGGCCGGATAAATGTTCCTGAAGGCCTATACAGCCGACTGGCCAGATATCATTCGCGATATCCGGCCAGTTGGCTGGATAAATGTTCCTGAAGGCCTATACGGCCGACTGGCCAGATATCATTCGCGATATCCGACCGTCTGGCCGTATAGTTGCGACTATTCAGCCAGTGGGACGGATATCATACTCGATATTTGGCCGTCAACCATCTGCGCTATTCGACCGACTGGCCGGATATCAGTTGCGTTATTTGGCCAGCTGGTCGAATATCGTGCGTGCTTTACGGTCGTCTGTATAAAGTGATTCCCCTTTCGTCATAAATGTAGTTGCACTTTTTGTGTGGTCGTTTCTGTAGGCCTGTGTGTACTTTGGTTTGAGTTCTTTGAGGAAAACGGATGAAAGTGTTTTTTCCAGTGATGACTGGTAGGTAGAACGTTGATTGATAATTATGATTGATGTATTATATTATATTCGTCTATTACCATGATGTAAATAAGTATATGTGAGGAATGTGGAAGTCCTTGATATTGGATATAGCAATGTGCGCCATGAGCGATAGATGAAAGTGAGTTCATGGATTTGTAGCACGAGTGAGTATTGTGTACTCCGATGGAGGTGTGTTACCGTAAGATGTTTGGTGAGTGAAATGTGAACTATTGTGTGTACGCTTCATGGGTTGTAAGGAGAGGTGGAGTGAATAGAAATGGTAGGGTATTATACCAATGTAATGTTATTCTTGTAGGTGTCGGGGACGGGCTAAAGAGCCGCCTCGGGGAGCACAGGGGACAGGCCAGCATAGGGCCGGAGGCCACACATAGGCCAGAAGTGAGGATGTCGGTGCAGGACAGTAGAGGCACATAAAGTCGTGGCAGTCAGGCCACGGACAGGGACGGAGATATGAGCGTGAATGTGATAATGTACTATTGCCATGTTGATGGGCTATTGAAATGATAATGTGCTATTGCCATGTTGATGGGCTATTGAAATGATAATGTGCTATTGCCCTGCGGAGGTGCTAGTGGAATGCTAAGGTGTATGACAATAGGAAGGTGATATTGAGAGACTGCGGTGCCAGTGAATTATTAATGTGCTATTAAGACCCTGAGGGGAGAGGCTGAGGCCGAAGTGCCTTTAGGAAGTAACTACCGGGTTGTGGATCCGAGGATGAGTGCATGTGAGAATAAGGCCGTTGTACGGCAGTTAGTTTCAATAATATAATGTATGTAATTGCGCTATTATCTGTATGATTATGTTTAAATAAATGTGTGAGTCTGATGGGTTGTTCTGTTAAGTGTTAAACTTGTTCGTTCGTGATTGTTGTCCTGTCATAACTTATTACATCTCCCAGTCTGGGATTTGTGACAATGGGAACACCATTGTTTCGGTGTTCTGGTAACTTACTCAGCAAAACAAGTTAGATTGATCCAAAAAACAACTTGGGTGAGGTTTGCGAATTTGGAAATTAAAATTTTGTCTCACCACATGGACTTTGTAATTCTTAAATCACTTGGTTTCTTTGAAGCACAGTCTTTGTTGGCAAAATGGATTGTGTATGTTACCAAACACCATTGATATTGGTATTCTATAACTTACACATTTTACTACCAGATTCAATGTAATCGAAAGAGATAAAACCTTTCATGACTACTACTAATCCTGTTTAGTGAGCCATCCCCTTTACCTTTTCTTTTGTTGGAATTCTTCTCAGCTGAAATTAGACTATAGCATGTGTAGGTTATGGGAACACCATTGTTTCGGTGTTCTGGTAACTTACTCAGCAAAACAAGTTAGATTGATCCAAAAAACAAGTTGGGTGAGGTTTGTGAATTTGGAAATTAAAATTTTATCTCACCACATGGACTTTGTAATTCTTAAATCATTTGATTTCTTTGAAGCACAGTCTTTGTTGGCGAAATGGACTGTGTATGTTACCAAACACCATTAACGTTGGTATACTATATCTTCCACAATGTCGGCCTCCATGTTTAAGAAATTGACTTTTTCAGGGCCATCTTATTAGAGGCCTGTCCTTTTTTTTTTTTTGTTTCTGTTTCCAGTGATTTGTGTCAGATGAAATGAAAATCTAGTATAAGTTATAGAAATACCACTTTTGGGGAGTTTAAGTAACTTATACTACAGTACAAGTCAACTAAAGCAAAACAAATGTCTGAGGTGTATAGATTTGGAGAATTCATGTACTTTCCCCCAGAATTTGCATTCAGTGGTGACTAAAATCATTCTGATTTATTTATGGCACAGACTTAGTTGGCTGTACTGAACACCCTTGGTGTTTGGAGTCTGTAACCTACACAGTTCAATACTAGATTTGATACGGTAGAAAAGGACAAACGGACAAACTTTCTTGGCCACATATCCTATTTAGTGAGCCTCGGCCCTTCGTTGAAATTCATCCCAGCTGAAATTATAAAATGGTTTGTGTAAGTTGAAAGTTATGGAAATACCCGTGTTCATGTGTTTTGGTAACAAGCACAATTATACAAATTAGATTGATCCTCAAAATAGTTGTTTGATGTGTGTTTTTTAAACTACATATCAATAATGTGATTTCTTGATCTGTCGCATCAAGGAGATGAAAAAGGATACAAGCTAAGAATACGACTTGAGAAGAAATGGGAAGAAGAGGCTACAGAAAACGACAATGGCAACCTTTCAGAATATGGACAAAGGTTATCTTACCATGTTAAAAGAGGAACATTGGAGGTGTTCAGAAAGAAAGAGACAATGAGAGTAGCAATATACAATGCTTCTCTGTGTGGAGAAAAACTTGATCGTCGACGGCAGCTTGCTAGGAAGAGGCAAAAAGAATGGCGAGAGAGAAACAAATGCAAACAAGAAATGCACAAAACTCGGCAAGAAGCACAGCGGAGCAAGGCCACAAAGGCAGAAGAAAATAGAAAGGCTGCTGAAAGAATGCAAAGAAGAAGGCAAGCAATGACAGCAGAGGAGAAAGCTGCACACCTTGCATCCAGCAGAGCAAGATACCACGCAAAAAAGCAGTCTGCAAAAGTGACAAAAGAAACCCAGACCGCACACTCACCACGTAAGTCACCATTTAAAACCACATCGGCCTTAAGAAAAGCAGCCAGCAGAGCATGGAGCAGCACAAAGGCGCCTAAAAACCGAACAAAGTTTGCGCAAGTGCAGAGATACAATTTGGTTAGGGCCATGAAGTCCAAAGAAGTCCGAGAAGCCTTAAAGAAAGAGGGCATTGCAGTTGAATCAAAGGATAAGAAAAAGATTAACCTCGTTCAAAGAATAAAATCCTATTTGAGTACACTGAAAAGCAAGAAGGATAGGAAATCAACATTGTTAAGAAAATCAGTACTGCGAGGGCTGAAAAAGCCACCCGATAACAAATCGTTGATCAGCAAGACTCTTGCATGCAGGCGAAGTTTGCTTTCCAGCTTAACAAGCATTCCGGAGGAATCGGAAGAACTGCACAAAACACGAAATGGGCTTCCCCTCGAGGAGAGAATGAAGATTGGTGATTTCTTCTCAAAACCATATGTCACCACACCCATACCTGATACTAAGAAGGCCAAGAAAGGACAGGCCAGATCTTTCCTAAACAGAACCATTCGGGAGCTCCATAAAGAATACAAAAAAGAATCTGGCAGCCACATCTCACTAACAACATTTGCCAAGCAGCGCCCAGAAAACGTATTAAAACTAGGACAGGCGAAGCACATTAGCTGTCTCTGCGAGCTGTGTGCCAATATTGACCTAAAATTGAGTGCCTTACGTCACCAGTGTAAGCTCTCCTTGGGAAGTCTCCATGAGTTTGTGGAATCGACACTCTGTGCAACTTCTGAGCTGCCAAAAAGGGCCTGCATGGAACGAAAGTGTCCTTCGTGTGGATTTGGCCAAATTGAACAACAGCTGTCATCAATTTCAGTGCAGCAGATCAGTTGGCACAAGTGGGGACGGCATGGAGGTGACAAGCGTGTCACGAACCTAAAAGAAGAAGGGAGCATTGCAGACTTTACTGCGAAACTGCGAAGAGAGACTCTTGTTATCAGCAAACATTTATTTGTCGCACGTTGGCAGTACCGCCAATTTTCAATGCTGAAACAAAATTTGCCACATTCATGGGTGGTGGGAGTCCAGGACTTCAGTGAGAACTATAGATGCTTCTATCAACAAGAAGTACAAAGCGCGTATTATTCATACACCCAAGTCACAATATTTCCTACTGTGGTTTACTATGCCTGTGGACAGTGTGGAGAATGCGACACAGACTGCGTCACGTTTATTTCTGGAGACACCACGCATGATGCCCATGCTGTGAAGGCATTTACAGACAAGCTGGTTTGCCACATTCAGAACAGGCAGGTGAACATGAACCAGCTTGTATTATGGAGTGATGGAGCTGCAGCCCACTTCAAGAGCAAGAAACCATTTCTGGACTTGTCTTTTGCACAGTCAGATTATGGCATCAAGTTAACACGCTGTTTTTTCGGCTCCAGACATGGGAAAGGCCCATGTGATGGGCTGGGTGCTGTTATTAAACAGGCCGCTCGTCGTGCTGTGCTAGGCAATACCTACACCATTTCAAATGCCCAGGAATTTGCAGCATTCGCTGTTTCAAGGCTGCCTGTGGAAGACGGTAGCGCCTGTTGCCACAACAGACAGGCTGTCTATTTCGTCAGTGACATATGCAGGGAAGGACGATCTGCAGAGAAAGGAGTAAAGGGCACCCGCCATGTACACCAGGTGGAATCGGCAGAGAATGGTGTATTCAGGGTCAGAAATTTGGCATGCTTCTGTTCTGGATGCCAGGAAGGGACAGACTGCCAGAAAAAAGAGTATGTCGATCCCTGGAAGTGCCATTCACTTGTGGTAAACCATCATGTGTGGCCACAAGGCAAAGCGAGTCTTTTCTCCCAACTCTCAAAAGCACTCTCGAAAGTGAATTCATTTGGAGAACTTGAGAATTTGATTAACACCTTACCAGATCTCAGTACTGAGCACCCCATTATGTTATATCAGTCACTCCAGTGTAGAGACTTCACACCCGATTTGTTGGCTGCTGGCTTATGCCCAGTGAAGGGTTATACTGCAATTTGTATTGAAGGGGATGGTAATTGTCTCCCTCGCAGTGCATCTGTCTTGGCGTATGGCGATGAAGAAAAGCACCAAGAAATGCGTTGTCGCATTGTTGCCGAACTAGTTAGCCACAGCGACTGGTATCTGAATGAAGATTGCGTGTCGGATAAATGTGCTAAGACAGTTCAAGCTTACAGCATGTTTTCGGGCATGTTTGAGCCTGGCAACGATCCGAAAGGGATTTTCCAGAGGGAATGCATGGACATTTGTAAAAATGGTGCTTACATGGGAATCTGGCAAATTCATGCTGTTGCCAGCATTTTAAAATCTCCCATTCTGTCGATTTACCCAGAAAGAGGACCCCAGTGGGTGAGAGACTACTTACATAGAGTGATTTCTCCACGACACTGTGCCACGGGACATTCTAACAATGCAATTTACGGGATCATGTGGACATCCACAAAAGAGGCAGCACCTGGAGAATGGTCACCAAACCACTTTGTTGTATGCCTTCCAGACACAGATGTCTCAGAAATCTGTATCCTTTTTGATGTTGTTTTTTAAGTTCCATTTTTCCCTTCTATTCTCTATTAACCTATGCAAAATATGTTGAATAGGACAACTAACTTAAAATGGAGAGAGATTTAAAGAAAAAAAAACTGTTCTGAAATCTTTGTCTTAACAGTATAGAACTTATCACTATGAAATCTTGAGTTCTTTTCCCCCTTAACCAACTGTTCAGCTGGCCTGTCAGATCTTGTGGCCAATTGCAGTGATCTTGATGCTGCCATGTGTGTGCTTGACAGTTCTCATCAGTCTCAGGGGTAAGTAAAATATTTTTTTTTCACATTAAAATTCGAACTTGTATTCTACAATTATTTGGTGGAACTAAGTCAGTTCTTGGCTTTAACATGAAATCAAAGAAATGGGAGAATCTTTGTCATCATGACTGTGCCCTAAAATAAATTAAAAAGTGTACAGAATGACAAAGGCAAAGAAAATGTGTCTCTTATTTGTAACCTAATTACTCTCTCAACAGCCCACTCACTGAGAGTAATGCAACATGAAAAGTAATTTAAGTAAAGTGGTGGTGTCATTATGTTGGATGAACTACGAGTGGCTAATGTGGTTACTGCGTGGGTTCAATAGTAACTCCCTTAAGGATACACAGGATTAACAAACACAGGGTTCTGCTGGCAATCTTATTTATTCAAAAAGCCTAACAAAGGTATCACTACCAACAAAAAAAGCCCAACCAGCCATAAGCTGGAACAAGAGAAAAAGACGAAAATATGATTAGGATATAATGACAACATTAATCAGGCAATCAATGGTGGACATACATAGTAATAGTATTAAGTATTAAATCAAACAACCACAATATAATATAGAATTTAAGCAATAACCAACTGGATATGTATGCATGGAATAAAATAGCGCTAAGGTTAATGAATAACAACTACAAGTGGCTATATCATATACACAAGGAGTTTCCTAGTACACTGGCAACATAAACTAATTAATGTACTAATCAAAGTATGAAGGACATAACAAATGAAGGGGCAAGAACACAATAGTTTCGCTCCACTGAGCCGGTGTACAACACATCCAGAGTGGCCATTCCATTTAATAACGCAGTGGCCAACATGGCCCACTGACCGTCCATAACACAGACGCTGCATCCCAATGCAGGCCATCCTCATAGGCCCACTCCCATTATTAGTACTAACTCGCCCCAGGGCTATTGTATTGGTTACTTCCCTTCCCAATCGATACTCAAGGGTCATGCCCTTTGACCTTAGCCGCGGAGCTATGCCGCCAGGCTAACATGTGTATGACACACCACTAGATACATAAAGTAATGTGTACATTCCTTAAAATGAAACTGTCCTTCACACACTTACGAAACTCATAGAAGCATAATACATCTGGATAACCATAATACATGCACATGATATATATATTATATACGTCGGCGAGACTCATTGCAACATGTGTAGACTCATTGAAACATTGTTCATCCACCGCCGCACATCGAGCAATCCTGGGGCTCACCCATGTGAGGCCCAACTAATATTATACATCTCCAATACATGTAACTAATTACACATCTTAAACATTAAGCACACAATCACACTGCTCTCTATAGCATAGTGGTACTGGCAAGGTACACAAATTTAGTGCCGCTCGCTATAACATAAGTCATCCACATCAACATGTCAGGAAATCCTCACTGCCTACCACAACAAGGCAATGCTACACATACACTATATATAGGCACACAAGCAAATCGTGATAGCTTGGCTAGCGAGCCATCATTATCATCTAGCACCGCAAACGTTAACTTTGACAATAAAGTCACAATATCAAGACACTGTACTGCAAAGCGCATCTTACACGAATAATGACAATGGCAATTACCGTTGAGCCGGACTCATAATGGTCTCTGTAGATCAGCATTCTCTACGCGGCATCCAAGAAAGGGGGGGGGGGTGCGCAAATTAAAGTCACTTCTAATATAATAGTCTCCAACTTACCCAAAGTTTCTCCGGGTCCTGTGCTACCGCTACATGCCTTATGGGGCGGGGTGGCGATGGCAAGCGTCGGCAAGCCTCTGAGCTGCTACGGGCCCGGGTTGCTGGGCTGGGTTCACTGTGCTGTCGGCTCTTGTCTCCTGCGTCTATGATGGAGTGTGTTGACCACTCGAACCGCATCTTATTTATGAGCCCGCGCGGACGTCCGAGAGAGCTATTACGTAGCCCGTGTTGCACAAGTGAAAGGCTCGGACATGGAGTCCAGCCCGACAACGTAACCGGTTAGGGTCCTAACACAATCGAATTTACAGTACGGTTAAAAGGGTGCACACAAAAGTCAATTAGGTATCCCAGTAAACTGCAGAAATTACTCTAACGACCCCTCCAGCAATAATTGAATAAATTTGACCCAGGTTGGATTTATCGGGGATAACATGCGTCTAACTCATAGTTTGCTTTAAATCCGAGACCCTCTTATTAATTATTTCAATAGGACCTGTGCATCAAAGCACAACGAAATTAGTACCATTATAAAGTAGAAACTTGCTGCTACAATTCTAACTGACTACTTATACCAGAAACCCGGTAATAGTTTTAATATAAATTTTCAAAGTGTCAGGACTAACAACATTCGACAATTTTGTGCGGGATACTTTCGTCCATTAATACGACGTATCTCCATTGATAACAAACGTTATCATGAGTACCTATTTTGTACCGATAGGGTATTGTCTACTCTCAAAAATGAATTCGGGTTCCCGTCTTTCTGTCGGTGGATAACAACGAGTGAGCGAGTTGTAAGAAACTCAAAGCCATGATATAAGAGTTGGAAGCCCGGTACATTTCCAACTGACCAATCAAAATGCGCGCTTTTCACCGTGATGTGAATAACGGGTCCCGCGCTAGTATTACAAGGGAAATAATCCAATTAATGGTACTCGGCCAAGTGTCCATAAACTACTATGAGTGGCCGTCCCTCACTCACGCACCAGAGTTACCATGAAAGCACATTAAAAATAGAAAGTCGTTCATCCTCTCACATTCTCCCCTGCTAAGTCACGTAGTCCCTTACGTGACACATACATCAATTCAAAGGTTTACAAAAGACCACTGAAGGTATAAACAAACTCTAAGGGGCTATGATACCATCACTTAGAGTAGAACAATTGCAAATTACACACGGTGAACCGAAGTACAACAATGGTCCATCCTCTTTATAACTACTAACAGGTGGCATGAACCGGCTAAGTTACTACTGGCATCCTGAAGATGTACACAACAGTCTCAGCTCTGGCTGTAGTAAGTTACATCATATGGACAAAACAACAGGTCCCAGACCTGCAACGGTGGTCCCAGACCACTATCAGGGTTAACGTAGGATCGAACAGTACAAAAAAATGCAATATGCTATAAGGGCACTAGGGCAATGAAAAAGGTAGGGTCAACATAGGCATTGAAAGTAATTGTGGAGAAAGCTAACATGGGCATACTCTCTAACTTAAAATCTTGAGGCGAGCTCACTTGAATTCGGTGGTCTATCATCTGGCCTGATGGAAACTCGGGGGGTCTTGATGGGTGCGCTCCCCTGCTCTTTCTGCACTCACAGTCAATGTCTAATGTTAATCACTAATAAGAGTCAGAGGTCCAATCTCTGGGGTTGTTTGTGTGGGCGGCTGGACCTTCGCACAGGAGGTAGGCGCTGGGAAGTTGTCATCCCAGGTTGAGGGTCCGGTCGGGCTGCAGGTGGCTGGCAAGGGTGGTGAGCCGGGAAGTACCAGACATCGGTCGACGCAGGCAGTGGAGGCGGGTGCTGTGGACGTGTGTTGACCACTGGGGGGTGAAATAACCGCAAGAGGTCTCCGTTGACCGCAGTGGGATGGGTGGTGTACACAGGACTGGGATACAGGTCCTGAATCTTGAGTTGATGTTGGAGGGCGTTGGTCTTCGTGGCCCCCTGGTTCCTGTGGGGTGGGGCAGGGGTTGGCTGGCCGGCTGGGCTTCAAACTAAAAATTTCCACGGCTGGGTTTTCTACACTACAAACTAACCCTTCTGTGTATCCCACTTCTGACACCAGAAAATGTTGGATGAACTACGAGTGGCTAATGTGGTTACTGCGTGGGTTCAATAGTAACTCCCTTAAGGATACACAGGATTAACAAACACAGGGTTCTGCTGGCAATCTTATTTATTCAAAAAGCCTAACAAAGGTATCACTACCAACAAAAAAAGCCCAACCAGCCATAAGCTGGAACAAGAGAAAAAGACGAAAATATGATTAGGATATAATGACAACATTAATCAGGCAATCAATGGTGGACATACATAGTAATAGTATTAAGTATTAAATCAAACAACCACAATATAATATAGAATTTAAGCAATAACCAACTGGATATGTATGCATGGAATAAAATAGCGCTAAGGTTAATGAATAACAACTACAAGTGGCTATATCATATACACAAGGAGTTTCCTAGTACACTGGCAACATAAACTAATTAATGTACTAATCAAAGTATGAAGGACATAACAAATGAAGGGGCAAGAACACAATAGTTTCGCTCCACTGAGCCGGTGTACAACACATCCAGAGTGGCCATTCCATTTAATAACGCAGTGGCCAACATGGCCCACTGACCGTCCATAACACAGACGCTGCATCCCAATGCAGGCCATCCTCATAGGCCCACTCCCATTATTAGTACTAACTCGCCCCAGGGCTATTGTATTGGTTACTTCCCTTCCCAATCGATACTCAAGGGTCATGCCCTTTGACCTTAGCCGCGGAGCTATGCCGCCAGGCTAACATGTGTATGACACACCACTAGATACATAAAGTAATGTGTACATTCCTTAAAATGAAACTGTCCTTCACACACTTACGAAACTCATAGAAGCATAATACATCTGGATAACCATAATACATGCACATGATATATATATTATATACGTCGGCGAGACTCATTGCAACATGTGTAGACTCATTGAAACATTGTTCATCCACCGCCGCACATCGAGCAATCCTGGGGCTCACCCATGTGAGGCCCAACTAATATTATACATCTCCAATACATGTAACTAATTACACATCTTAAACATTAAGCACACAATCACACTGCTCTCTATAGCATAGTGGTACTGGCAAGGTACACAAATTTAGTGCCGCTCGCTATAACATAAGTCATCCACATCAACATGTCAGGAAATCCTCACTGCCTACCACAACAAGGCAATGCTACACATACACTATATATAGGCACACAAGCAAATCGTGATAGCTTGGCTAGCGAGCCATCATTATCATCTAGCACCGCAAACGTTAACTTTGACAATAAAGTCACAATATCAAGACACTGTACTGCAAAGCGCATCTTACACGAATAATGACAATGGCAATTACCGTTGAGCCGGACTCATAATGGTCTCTGTAGATCAGCATTCTCTACGCGGCATCCAAGAAAGGGGGGGGGGGTGCGCAAATTAAAGTCACTTCTAATATAATAGTCTCCAACTTACCCAAAGTTTCTCCGGGTCCTGTGCTACCGCTACATGCCTTATGGGGCGGGGTGGCGATGGCAAGCGTCGGCAAGCCTCTGAGCTGCTACGGGCCCGGGTTGCTGGGCTGGGTTCACTGTGCTGTCGGCTCTTGTCTCCTGCGTCTATGATGGAGTGTGTTGACCACTCGAACCGCATCTTATTTATGAGCCCGCGCGGACGTCCGAGAGAGCTATTACGTAGCCCGTGTTGCACAAGTGAAAGGCTCGGACATGGAGTCCAGCCCGACAACGTAACCGGTTAGGGTCCTAACACAATCGAATTTACAGTACGGTTAAAAGGGTGCACACAAAAGTCAATTAGGTATCCCAGTAAACTGCAGAAATTACTCTAACGACCCCTCCAGCAATAATTGAATAAATTTGACCCAGGTTGGATTTATCGGGGATAACATGCGTCTAACTCATAGTTTGCTTTAAATCCGAGACCCTCTTATTAATTATTTCAATAGGACCTGTGCATCAAAGCACAACGAAATTAGTACCATTATAAAGTAGAAACTTGCTGCTACAATTCTAACTGACTACTTATACCAGAAACCCGGTAATAGTTTTAATATAAATTTTCAAAGTGTCAGGACTAACAACATTCGACAATTTTGTGCGGGATACTTTCGTCCATTAATACGACGTATCTCCATTGATAACAAACGTTATCATGAGTACCTATTTTGTACCGATAGGGTATTGTCTACTCTCAAAAATGAATTCGGGTTCCCGTCTTTCTGTCGGTGGATAACAACGAGTGAGCGAGTTGTAAGAAACTCAAAGCCATGATATAAGAGTTGGAAGCCCGGTACATTTCCAACTGACCAATCAAAATGCGCGCTTTTCACCGTGATGTGAATAACGGGTCCCGCGCTAGTATTACAAGGGAAATAATCCAATTAATGGTACTCGGCCAAGTGTCCATAAACTACTATGAGTGGCCGTCCCTCACTCACGCACCAGAGTTACCATGAAAGCACATTAAAAATAGAAAGTCGTTCATCCTCTCACAATTAGTTATATACAGTATCGCAGTAGATGTACATAATAGAAATGATGACTCCTGCTTGCTCAATGTAGAAGAGAAGTTTGCAGGTAGTGCCACAATAAACCTCTCAGACAGCAGGTCAGTAGCCGGAAAGTAATTTTTTTTTTAAACATTTCAAATTTAAAAGACAACCTGCTAGAAAATCCTCGATTCCATTCTGAGTAGGGAAAGGAAAGCATCATACCATGTGGAGACTGCTTTTAGCTTTGTTTCTCTCCCAAGAAAGGAATGGGTAGTGTCTTGGGTCAAATGAGATCTCTGTAATTCTCAAGACGGGAATGGGCAGTGTCTCGAGTCAAAATGAGATCTGCAGCTTACGTAGTCTGCCAAGACAGAAATTCGCAATGTCCTTTGTCAAGTGAGATCTGTAGCTTACCTAATCTGCCAAGACAGGAATGGGCAGTGTCCTGGGGCAAATGAGATTTGTAACTCATGTCAATTGTTTATTTGCAGGAAGGCCAACTCTGTTGGTGCAACAAAAGAGATTGTGATTGATGATGTTAGTGAAAGTGGAAGCATCTCAGACCACAGGTGAAATGACAGTACAGTTAATATTACAAACAGCTGAGAACCGTAATTTTCATTTTTTTAAGAATAGTCATTCTCAGATTCACTTTTCTATAAAACAGTTCATTTGGCACTGAAAGAACACTGTTAATAGAGGTCAGTTATATTAAAAAAGCTGGAACATTACTCATTCACACAAAGCATTTGTGTTAAACTGAGGACTTTATGAAACTGGAAGTAAAACGTTTACAGCTCCACTGATTGCGAATATTCTGTCATTAATATTTTGGTATTAACATACTGCACCACATTCACACAATTAGCTCCACATTTACTTTGTCTCCTAATCTCTACCTCCATCTATTCTCACTTCACACTGAATTTTTCTCCTCAGTATTTATCAGTCTGTCATAACTTTTATTGCAGGAAACTGGCACAACTTAAGCCTGGTGATTTTATCAGTGTGAGGGTACATGGTGAAAAGTCAGGATCCATGAATTATGCGGCTGAGGTAGGTCTTGCTTTGTATCAACTAATTTGAAGATGCGGCGAATCTGAGGTCCTGATATTTGCCACATCAGTTGCTTGAACAGTTACCATAAACTTGGTTGTCTCTATACTTTCTTTAATTTGTCATATGAATGCCTGCTGCTGTTATTCGAAACACCATTATCAGTTCTGAAAAAGTCTCGTTGGTATCCACTCAGTTTCCCATACCAACATCAGTTATGCGGGCTGAAAGAGCATGTCTTAATGCTGTATGTGTTAGAGTGTTTTTAACCTTGCTGCCATAATAAATTAGCCCATCATATGTTGCAAAAGACTTGCCAAAAAAAAAAGCAACCTATGGGCCCAAGTGTTCCATGCTAAAACTGCCATGAGGCGGATATTATTCCAGTATGTTTTCCACTGCTACTCCTATTTTACTACTTCCTGCTGTTTGTCTGCCCGATAATCCATTATTCTGGCAGTCTAAGGGAAGGAGGACATTTCGGCTTGGTAGCAAACATGTAACCTACTGTGTGTTGAGTTAGTAATAAGTTTTTGTTTGAAGTGTGAATTTCAACATAATTTTCTTGTTTGCAGATTACATGCATTGACCGACACCAGATCTGGGGAAGATTCCTGGAGAGGGTACCAAATCATCCCAATACATGGAGATGGCCAGCTGCTAAAAAGCTGCAAGATTATGTCTTTCCTGTGGATGATATTGTCTGCCGATACAAAACTGTTAAAACCACTTTTAGCAACAGAGCAATGTTTTTTCATTTAAATTAATGTACCCAAATGAAAGATACTTTTCAGGTATAACAGATTCCTTAAATTATGCTTTTAAAAGTGTCAAATCAGCACCAAAAACCTGCTTGTAGCTGTGGAAAATCCAAATGAGCCGATGGAAAACTTACGGAATAACCTGGAAATAATTATAAATGTGGGGTTTCGGTGCTCTGGGTAACATACTCATTAAACTGTTACAATGTTTATGTCCCAAAGGCTTCTGTTACAGTATAATAATAATAATATATAACAGGTTTTGATGATTCATCCATTTCATACATTGACAAAACGATTTTATGACAAGTTTTTGCTAAATTATGGTTTTTGTGTTATGTAACATACACAGATATTGTTAATGTTTGCTATGATATATGATTTTCATGGTACTATGATAAAATTTAATGCAATATTCTCTTTTGTTTCAAGTTAATCACCTGTTAAGTTCACGATTTTTCACTCAGTTTTAAAAATATGTCATTATTTGCTGTTTTTTTAATGTTTTGGTGTTCTGTAACTTACTCATATTTAATAAATTGCCATTCTTTCACTGAACTGAGCCACAGGTAAAAGATTTTCTTTTTTTTTTGTTTTTCAGAGGTTATCCTCTTCATTGTGTGTCATTTTGTGCAACATTGTTGAGTTCTTGTTAAAATATATGTTGTCTGTTGGTGTGACAGTGTTCTGAGTAACTTACACACCTTTATATTTTAAAAGTGTGAATACCAAGCAGCTATTGCAATGATTTTTTTTTTCTGTTGGGTATGGCAATCCCATGCTTTTACCATACTTGTGGTATTAATTTGGCCATCATTGGATGCATTTGAAAATTTGGTGCCTTGTCACAAAATGTGACCACCAATTCACATTTTGACCCATATATACAGCATGAACACATTGCATACAGAAAATAATGAACACCCAAGGCTTAATAAGAATAAAAATGACAAATAGCAAGGGAACGTAACCCAGCAGTAGTTTCCCCGGCGTCCTAAACAAGTATCAGGGCGCCCTTTACGGCCCGATGACAAATTCCAACCAAGTGCTATCCCGACACAATATGCACAGGGAACTGCCCCTAGAAGCATAAATATTACTGCTTAGATTATCAACCAAAACACAGGGACTGTTCTAAAGTAATACCTAACAGGCCTCATGGCAATTAAGCACGACCCAGGCTATGGATTATGTAGCCAATATTATTTACAACCATTACTATTTTACGTGGACCACACAAGGATGACCACCATATGATAATTCATAAGTCCTCCTGGAAGTGTCGTCTGAATCCTTCTTAATCATATAAACAGCTAGGCTGGTGACCATATAAGAATCTATAAGCCCATCGTTAATCATCAAAATCAATACAAGGTTCCAGAACTAGAATATAATCAATAAATGCAAGAATTTACTCAGATCGTAAGAAAATACACCAAAGTATCTATGATCATAGTGGAGGCCCATAGATAAGCCAGAGGCATTGGATCCGAACTCCAACATAACTAATGTATGTATTATAAGCTGGATACCCCAACACCATGGCAACAATGCCATTGCCACGTGGTCGATATAGCTAAATCCAACAGCTTGATCATAATTACTGTAAAAGCATACATAAAAACCTACAAACATATATGCATAGATAACATGCAAATTAATATACATACATGTACATACAGCACAGAACCAAACCATACGAAGCAAATAAGGTGGCTAAGTCCGCTTGATAGCCTACGGCAATCGATAAATAATAATCGAAGCACGGACCTTACAGGTATTAAACAGGGTGGACGACCATCCCATTCCCACCCTAGAGGTTACTTAGAATCTAGGTAGCTAGTACATGGCCAAACCCAATGATGATGCCAAGCAGACCATAGCTGCAGCTTAACCTAAACAAAGGGGTAATCACGTGGATCTAGTGACTAGATCAAGGCGGGTCCAAGGGTATGAACAGTGTCCAGAATATATTAAATGGGAACACATCATACAATAATGACAGCTTATTTATGGGGACTCCAATCCAATAGTATTACACAGTATGGACCTAGGCTTAAAGCTGGCTAAATTGGGCAAATACTATGTACCAGGCAACTGGACAATCACTTTGGTATGATGCTAGTTTGAAATGCATTTTATAAAAGAGCGCGTGGCACGACACGTGCACGCAAGCAGATACAGATGATAACACCTGCACAGAACAGCATTGTAGCTTAACTGGACTGGAAGGAATGCATGGCACTAAAATAAAGCTAGGCCTGGTTAAGAATACTAAATTGAAACGCATTATTAATGGTAAATATACGCGGACACACAATAGGCCTTTACCGGAATCACACGATACTTCTACTCTGTGATCAGTGCACAAGGTCACAAAATAATTTAGTACAGCATCTACACATGAGACATTAAAACAATATCTCAACTTAAACTACAACAATGAAAAGCACATAAAATTACTAAGTACATGTACTACCTATAGAATCCTTATGCCAACTTACCCAATATATGAAATGAAACTTTAACTACTACTAGCTTTCAATGCATCGCCCAGACAAAGAAGGTACCGATGCCAGCGTGGGCATAGTCCACGTGCAGCGTCTCTGTTTGGGACTAACAAAGGGATGGTATAAAGCCCAGGTGTAGACAAAGAAATTTAGATGTAATTTACATATAACCACGTTGCCAATATAACTAGGTCAGCGCATGAGAGAAATAAAATGGGGTGGACAATAAGACAAACATACCACTATGGCTACACGTGTGTAGGAGGGAGGGGATGGGAGAGAAACAGACAGGGAGAGAAAAGAGAGAGAGAAACTAGAGAGGGAAAGAGAGAGAGAAACTAGAGAGAGAGAGAAAAAGAAAGAGAGAAAGCGAGAGAGGGGGGAGACACACACACACACACAGAGAAAGAGAGGGGGGGAGGGAGAAGTGGAAACAGATTATCGAGTCTGCAACTTCAATCATAGGACTGTACACTATATAATTGACGTGCAGTCAAACCCCCCCCCCCCTCCTCCAAAGACGCCGAGATAAGGCTTTAGTGGCCTTAAAAAAAAAGTACTTCAGCTCGAAGGAGGGACGGGGGCAGGGGAGGGGGAGGGGGGCTGACCCTTGCTTATGAAAATGGTTATGAGCTTAAGAGTTTGCTTTTGTTCCCCCCCCCCCCTCCCACTTTTTTTTTAACTTTTTTTTTTTAGAATTGAGGATTATATAAAAAATCAAATATAGGCCATGTATCTAATGAAACAGCTGCGCAGAATGCTATTTAAGGCCCCTTTAAACGTACAGTTGGTTCATCGACAAACTGTACGGTATCCAAAGAACAGCGGGGATCCTGTCAACTTCTGGATAAACCTGAGCGTGGAAACAAGCAATCCTCTCGATATCGAGGGGTTCTCAGTCCATGCGCCAGATATCTGGCTTCAACTGACTTTAAACGTACAGTTGGTTCATCGGTATCCAAAGAATAGCGGGGATCCTGTCAACTTCTGGATAAACTTGAGCGTGGAAACAAGCAATCCTCTCGATATCGAAGGGTTCTCAGTCCATGCGCCACATATATATCTGGCTTATCTGGCGAAGAACTGAAGCACGAGCGACGAGTGACGACGAGGGAGTGGCTTCTTTGATGTTGCCGCAGGCGGAGTTAAGAATGCAGTCTCCTAAATATTGGTCAAATCAGAAAAATAATATGATTTTCGTGATCAGCGACCAAAAATTAGTAAAAATCACGCGAGGAACGCAATTTAATGCCGGATTACCAAGTTTACATTTTTGTGTGTGTTTTTTTGTTTTTTCACCATACGGGCCGTCCCTTCATTTTAGAAAGTGAAGGCAATTGAATTAAATAACAACAAATCTCACTCTCACGTCCCTCTTTGTTGGAGTCAGTTGAGGCCTACACCATTGTTTCATCTAGATCTCGCTATTTAGTGCTGCTTAATTTTTGACCAAGGATATATCTCTAAAAACAAAGCTGAGGATATTCAACTCGAACGTGAAGTCAGTCCTGTTGTATGGATGTGAGACTTGGAATGCGTCCCAGGCCTGCATAAAGAGAATCCAAGTTTTCATCAACGGATGTTTGAGGAAGCTACTTAAGATCAGATGGACAGACAAGGTGAGCAATGAAATTGTATGGAAAAGAACAAGACAGAGCCCAGTCAGAGAGGAAATTGGTAGGAGGCGATGGAGATGGATCGGCCACACTCTCAGGAGGCCAGGAAACAGCATCACGAAGAAGGTATTGGATTGGAATCCCCAGGGCAAGAGATCAAGAGGAAGGCCGCGCGGAACGTGGAGAAGAGCCAGAGAAAATGATGTGCAACGAAGCGGAAAGACTTGGAATAATGTAAAGAGGCTGGCCCATGATAGAGAGGGATGGAAAGTGTTTGTTGGTGGCCTATACCCTGATCCAGGGTGAGAAAGGCAATGATGATGATGAATTTTTGCCTACACGCTACCAGTTTTGCTTTTATTTTACATATTTATACCACAGTTCTTCTAGTTCTACTACTGATACAGTGTCCGGGTGGAATAATAAGGAAACTGTGCTACAGTTTATTGAAATTTACCGAACTGAGAACAAAACATGCTGCCAAATCATCCAGGTACCTTGCTTCAGCCATCCTGTTGACGTTTTGAATTTCGCGCCAACTAGCTACAACAGTCCAAAGACTGACAGTAAGGATAAAAAAAAATGTTCGTCTTGGTCTGAATGGAACTTCTCTCGTCGACAAAGTGTCGGTTCAGCGATGACCCAGATCCAGCGTCTCTCGGTTAAACCAGAGACCTTATATAGCGAGACAGGTAACTGTGGCTGGATCCGCGTATCTGGGCCAGGCATCCGTGTTGGCATTAACGGCGGTAACAGATGACAAGTCTTTATTCTCGGCAAGAAGCTTACATTGTTATACCGTATAATGGTGTAAGCTCCTCGATTCTCGGTAGTTGTAACAATGGCGAGCACTAAGAACACACACTGTAAATGGTGTTCTGCTATGTACTTTACTAATTCAAAGAACAAACGACCGGATTTATCATTTTTCTCCTTTCCATTAGACCCAGTCAAGTAATAAACTTTTACATGGCTTTTTAAAAATTTTTTTAAAAGCATCGAGTCAGCATACATTTATTGTCCAATTTGTTACAAAATTATTGTCAAATGTTGGTCAGGGATGGTAATGCATTGGCATTGACTTAAAGTTAAGGTATCCTTGATTACTTTGAATGTACTTTAAAAAATTAAAACTATTTTATTCTCGTAAATTATGGCGCTTTGGTTGTTTTAAGATTATTGTTAGATTGAAAGATTAATTGTAATTGACAGGTTTTTTTAACGTATGCATGACTGTGATTAACATTCTGGAGTGTCTTTCGGATCTAATATGTAAGTTGGGCTGAAAAGGAAGCATAGTGGATGTCTATGCAATGAAAGAAAAGAAAATATTATCCATTAGATTGAGCGTGACATCTTTGTGGCAAGGCATATTGTCATTCCTTCTCCAGATGCAAGAAGTGGGTAGTGAATACATGAAGGGCTTATCTAGAGAAGTCGGCTGAAGCACTGCACAAGAGCAATGTTCTGTGTTCAGAGCACTTTGAGCCATGCTGTTTCAGCGCAACAGCAACAACGAGAAAACGATTGGTGAAAGGCGCCGTCCCAACAATTTTCAAAGTGCCAAATCCGCCCCCCCCCCCAAACTCACTGGAAATCGACCATTGCCTACACGCATCATTCAACCTTCTCCTCCCCCCGTATCCTCATCACAACAAAATGAACCTATGGATACCCAAATACAGGCGATGCCGACAAAAGGGTAGAAACAATTAAAAACTCTTTGCGAAAAAATTTTACAGCGCAGAGAACAAAGATCTGGCGCCTTAAGAAAAAGCTTTAGAAGTCTCGGGAAGAATCTGCACCAAGTGAAACAATTACAGAAGATGGCAGGTCTTTGGAAGAAATACTCAAACCGCATTTGTCAAAAGATGCCCTCCGCTTTGTCTTAACCCAGATCAGGGTTTCTAAATTATCCAAAGGAGCACGCCGCTGGACTTTTGCCGATAAAAGCTTTGCCTTGTCCGTGTACCATGCGAGTAGAAAAGCTTACAGCTTACTGCAAAAGGTTTTCCACCTTCCGTCACCCAGAACTCTGTCTTTGTCCATGAAAAATGTTCACATACAACCGGGTCTATGTCAGAATATTCTGAATATGTTCAAAATTAAAGTAAAGGCCATGGCAGAGAAGGAAAGATTATGTGCCATTATATTTGATGAGATGGCCATCAAGTATGGTATTCGTTACGACCCAACTCATGACAAAGTTGAGGTTTTTGAAGATAGTCTTTCCTCCTTTTATCACACTCATAAAACTATTTATCATCTTTATCTAAACGTCAGTAAATTGAAAGAAATAGTGCCCATCATCGCCTCTTATTCCACTATTGTCAGCCTCCCAGCTGACTGTGCGACCGCCGTTATCTGTATCTGGGTCACGCTGGGCCTGTCACACTGCACTGCAGTGCAAACGTATGGAGCGGCCCCGGCAGTTACCTGTCTCGCTATTGTAAGGTCTCTGGTTAAACTCTGACTTTGTCGATGAATCAACTGTACGTTTAGGGGCCTTAAAACTCTGACTTTGTCGATGAATCAACTGTACGTTTAAAGGCCCCTTTAAAGTTCTAAATCATCATGGCCTAGATAATGGATATTCACCAGTCTGGTGGTCGCAGGCTCGTACGGGTGTGTGTGTGGGGGCGGGGGGGGGGTAGGATGGGGCTGAAGGCCAGAGCATGAGAAACAGACAGGGGGGGGGGTAGGAGGAAAAAAGGGAGGGGGGGTCTAAATCGCCAAATCGGGCATATGCAGGCCAGGACAAGGGAGGGGGGGGGGTGTAGGATGGACCACTTTGAGTCTACGGGCCTATGATTTTGCGAGGGCCTGCTCCCCCTGGTAGAGGCAAAGGAGGTGGAGGGTAGGTGGGTGAGTGGAAGGGGGCAGGAGAGGAGGAGGGACCTCGAAATCATAGGAGGTAAAAAGAATGTTGATATCATTGTAAGAGTCAAAGGAGGACCCTTTAGCATAAAATATTAATATTTTAAAAGAAGATTCGCCAAAAAAAAAAAAAAGCATTTGGCTCTCGACCCGCTATATTCTGTATTCAAGTTCCATTTGGTGGCGAACAAGCGGGACTATTAATCGTACACTAAACTATAACACGGACAGAAAGCCAGAGCACATTTCATGCTATAGAATTACTTAAAATGTGAATTTTGCCCTAGGGTTGGCAAATACGTTGTTTTTCTGTAGCATGGCAGTATTACCAGCTTTGCACCAGCTTGAGCTGACGTTAAGCTTCTCGCGTTTCTGCCCCAAAATAATAATCACATAAACTCATGGCGGGACTCACATGTCTGTCTAAATTAGTAGCGCTCAACCTTTTTTTCAGGCAATCGGCCCCTTGGCCCTAGGCTCCAAATTTTGTTTTAGCCCACTCCCTTTCTCCCCTGCCCTCCCCACCCCCTTTCCCAGATCCCTACTCAAACCCAAGGAAGACAATGTCATTAATTTTTCTTTCATGGCTCCCACCGCCCTTTTCTTCCCTTTCTTCTTTCCCCAAATCCCTTCTCAACCCAATGAAGACATTAATTTTCTCTCCCTCTTTCTCCCCCCCCCCCCACCCCTCCCGAATCCTTACTCAAACCCAACACATACATTTCACAAGAAGACAAGACCTACACACAAATTATGATGTTAAGTTTCTCAAAGCCTTGTCAATGACAATAGGCACGTTGATTACTAATTGTAAAATAGAAAGTATTCTTTATCAAAAACACTAAAAACTAGACCTTTTCTGTTCATAAAACACGTCCTCTACGCATACTGTTGAACAAGCCCTCGGTATATGCCCCCAAATCGATCTACATTCAAGACTGTTTCCGACCCCCCCCCCCCTTCATTGTTTTCGCCCCTTCGTCGCCTTTTTCTTCGTTATCCCCCCCCCTCCACAATCAAAATCGCCCCCGGGGGGGGGGGGGCAATATCGCCCACGTTGAGAACCACCGATCTAAATGTACCCGGCAAAATAATCCGGTTCACGGTTGCATCACTGATTAATATATATATTTTTTAGCCAAGGCCTTTGGCAATGAACGGGGCATGATTCAGCTATTCTCATTCTGGGTCACACGTGTGAGCCGCGATTTTGGGTGGGGGGGGGGGGTTGGGGGGTGTGATATATTATACTTTCACCTGTTGTTTCTTCAGGGGTCTCCAGATTTTTGTTTTGTTTGAGGTGCAGGTCTCGACATTTTGGTATCGCAGAGCGGAGGGGTAGTGGTAACAAAAACAAAAAAAATGAATTGATGTGCCGGATTACTTGGCTTCGATACAAATTTACCACAATTCTTTTTTTTTTTTTTTTTACAAGAGTACATAATTATACGAATAGATAATGATTTTAAAAAAACAACAAGAAGAAAATAAATAAATAGATGAATATAATTATACAAAATGCGACCTTTGTTCTTGTTTGATCTATCTCTACTTTCTGAAAAAAAACAAAAAACCCCAGCAAAAACCTGGAGATTTTTTAAATTTGTGTAAGTGACCTAACAAATGCACACTTTGACACTTGACCAAAATGCGTTGTAGCACTTATCAAGCTGTTTCACAGTTCCGATTTATTCTAACTCCTTATCATAATACCGAAGCCACACACGTTTAATGTCGAATTCCTCAGCTGTGCAAAAAGTGGAGTTTGCACAAACAAGAACTAAAGTTGCCAAAAACCAATGTACATGTACTCACTGGCCCATTCATAATATTGGTTTTCGTGCTAATAGTGTTAAAATTAGTTAATAAATCGCCGACTGGCCGAAACATCCGACATCGCAATCCGGGTGCCGCCGATGCGCCATAGTTTGGAAACCTCTGGCTGCACTGGGAGCAAGCCACGCAAAAAATTCGGTGGAGTGCAACAAGCAGTGACTAGGCAATTCTCTGCAGAACAAACGTCAGCGATTTTTATTGCTGACTTAATGAACAGCACCGCGCAGTCGCGTCATTTCATTATGTAAACAAAGTAACGAAGTCTTAGTGTGAGCCATACCACTTTTTATGACTGATGAAAGCAAGTCCGTTTCTTAGGTTAAACGTTCAGACTTAGCATACAGTTTCCTGTTACGCTACAGGTCAAAATACATGCTTAGGGGCTAGGCCAAAGAGATAGAATAGTAAACTATGGGCTAGGCCTATTCGTAAAGTAGGTCAACGTAGGCTTGAGATTTGCGATATCATTCTCCCCCTTTTTTTTATGGCCTGAAAAACAAGTCCTAAGGCTTAGCGCAGCAAATTAGGTTTCCTATTATGCTACAGGTCAAAATGAGTTCTTTGGGGCTATTCCAAGGAGGTTATAAAAAAGTGCTGTTTATAACCTCCTTGGACTATTCGTAAAGTGCACAGGCTTGAGTTTTGCGACATCATTCTTCCTCTTTTTGATGATTTAAGAAAACAGGTCCGGTTCAAATTAGCAAATTAAGGTTGTTGTTGTTTTTTTTTAATTATTATGCTACAGGTCAAAATGGCCTAGGAGCTGTTGGTAAATCACCGTAGGCAGGCTTGATTTGGGAGATATCATTATTTTCTTCTCTTTTTTTTTTTTATTACCGTATTTAAGAAAGCAAGTCCATTTCTAAGGTCTTCTCAGGATACGATTTCCTGTTATTCCACAGGTCAAAATGGGAGCTTTAGGGGCCATTCGTAAAGTGCGCAGGCTTGATTTCTGCGATATCATTCTTCCTTTTTTTTATGATCGAAGAAAACAAGTCCGTTTCAAGGTCTTCTTCGCATATTATGGGGTTCATATTATGCTACAGGTCAAAATGTGTGCTTAGGAGCTATGAGAAAAGTAGGCATGCTTGATTTTGGCGATATCATTTTCTACATTTAAAAAAAAAAATTATTTAAGAAGACCAATTCCATTTCTAACGTCTTAGCATACGGTTTCCTATTATGCCACAGGTCAAAATGGGAGCTTAGAGGCTATTCGTAAAGTGCGCAGGATTGATTTCTGCGATATTATTCTTCCTCTTTTTTATGATCGAAGAAAACAAGTCCTTTTCAAGGTCTTCTTAGCATATTACGGGTCCATATTATACTACAGGTCAAAGTGTGTCCTTATGAACTATATGTAAAAGAAGCCAGGCTTGATTTTGGCGATATCATTAATTTTTTTCCCCTTTTCATGATTTAAAAAAACAAGTCCGTTTCAAATGTCTTCTCAGCATAAGGTTTCCTATTATGCTGCAAGTCAAAATGCTTAAGACCTGTTCGTAAAGTAGGCAGGCTTAATTTTTGCGGTATCATTTTCCCTTTTTGTTAATTATTATCTAAGAAAACATTTCCATTTCTAAGGTCTTCACAGCATACGGTTTCCTATTATGCTACAGATCAAAGTGGGGGATAGGGTGGTGGGAGTTCTATTCGTAAAGTAGGCAGGCTCGATTTTGGCGATGTCATTCTCCTTCTCTCTTTCCCCAACCCCTTGTGCGCATTTCAAACGCTTGACTTCAACAGCCACTCACCACCTCGTGCACGAGTGTAATGATCATTAGAATGGTGAATGTCTGCGAATGTTGATGGTGAGGTCTCGATGTTCTAAAATTATAAGAAGCGTTTTCGGTTTTGGGTGGACTATTTGACTATTCCATCAGAAAGAAAGCATAAATTATTATCATTAACTGGTATTATCTGAGCAAAAGTTCAGTTTTGTACAAAAAAATTGATTTGGATTAAAATATTTACCAAAAATAAAATTCTTTATAATTAAAAAAAAAAAAAAGATCTTTGTTTTGTAATGTACATACAACAAACAAAACATACAGCAAACTTCCAAGAGATATCTTGATAAATAAAAAAGTTGTGGATTTTTGAAAATACGTTGTAAAACCCCGGATGCAGGAGCAGAGCCTGAGAAAAAAAAACAACCTCGGGGCTCGGTGAGTAAAATGCGAGAATCCGACAACTTAACTTAATTGAAGCTAAAACAAAAGAAATTAAAATGGTGATTGTTGTTACCTGTATGTACGTACGTCCCCCAAGTATTTTTGCGCTAGGGGCACGTATTTTAAAGCCTTGTGACTCCAGAGCTAGAGAGCCCCCCCCCCCCCCCCACCTCTTTCCCCCGAAATACTCCTAACAAAAGCCTTAATTAATTACCGGTATTCTTTCAGATTTTCTTTTCGTTTTCCTCCGGTTTTTTTTTTTTTTTGGTTGAAAGGGTAGGGGGCAGGGTTAGGGATTCGATAAGATTTAGGGTTGAGGATACGGACGTGGTTAGGAACAGGTGCATACAGCGCACCAAAAAGGCACTGTCCTTTTGCACCGCTTCTCAGCGGTGTATAAAAACCAGCGTTTTTTCACACCGCTTTTTCCGCATGCGCAAACACATTGTTGTGACTATACTTCACTTTCGCCCGCTAGTTTATAAACGATACAAAGGAGCCTAGGCTTACACAGAGCCACACATCTGCACTTGATTAGTTGATCTCGTCAATCTTCACTGATTCATTTGTGAACGGCAGCACACTCAATTTTAAAACTTGAAATTTCACCAGTTTTGTTATGAAGGTTGGAAGTTCATTGCAAGTTTTGACAACTTCTCACGAGCGTTGAAAGACTTTGACGAGTCAACATACACTTGTTTTTCAATCTCAAATTCCAAGACGCTTGAAGGAAAAAACAAATCCAGAAGAGAAAACTCGAGGATCGAATTTGTAGCAAAATGAAAATCGAGAAAGAACAGCGGTTGTTTTGCACCTCTCCAATGCGGTGAGAAAGAACGCGGCCGAACGGTGGTTGTTTTGCACCTTTCCAAAGCGGTGAGAAAGAACGGTGGTTGTTTTGCACCCCTCCAAAGCGGTGAGAAAGAACGGTGGTTGTTTTGCACCTCTTCAAAGCGATGAGAAAGAACGGTGGTTGTTTTGCACATCTTCAAAGCGGTGAGAAAGAACGGTGGTTGTTTTGCACCTCTTCAAAGCGATGAGAAAGAACGGTGGCTGTTTCGCACCTCTCCAAAGCGGTGAGAAAGAACGGTGGTTGTTTTGCACCCCTCCAAAGCGGTGAGAAAGAACGGTGGTTGTTTTGCACCCCTTCAAAGCGATGAGAAAGAACGCGACCCAAAACAAATAACATCGGCCAAAAATGATAATTCTTAAATTTATCACTATAAATAATTGAAAAGCGTTTGTATGCTCTCCATAGCCCCATTCCATACCCCCTTTGATATGTTTTTCATACTCTGGGGGAAAGCCCCCTTTCTCCCTCCCAGCGTTTGTACTCTATAGATGGCCCCTCAGACACCTCGGACTCTGCTTCTGCATGTTACTATTGTTACCAGAGTTAACACACCAGTGGCAGGTTACGTTAGTGGTTCTCAACGGGGGCTATACCCGACCCCGGGGGGGGGGGGGAGATTCCATAATAATAATGTGAAACAAGTTCATAGTGACAATGATGCTGTCAGTTACGTCGTTTTCCTTTAGACGACATAACTGTAGGGCAAGGACTACGTATGTTGCTGAAATTTTGCACAAAAAAAAAACAAAAACAATTTGGACTAATCGCTTTTGCCGTTCTTTTTTTTTTTCAGATTTGGAGACTTGAAATAGTGGGGAAATATTTTTTTGAGTTTGCACTGGGTCGCTAATTCCTCCCGCTATCCATTCTTTTCTTTGAACACATGACGTTATCACTTCCCGCGTTCACTATCAAACACACTGACCCCTTAGCAAGTTATTGCCATTTCAAGAGGATCTGACGGGTTGCGTCGGGCAAAACGCCCAAAGGGAGTGCAGAATGACATTTCTAACAACAAACAACAACAACAACAACAAAAATAAACCTGAAGGAACAGGCAAGGTAAAGCAGATCGTGATAGCCCCCCAAAACTGAAACTAATACATTGTAATTAGATATTTCTCCCGGGCAGGGCCGGGTAATTCGGCTAGTATAATATAAAAAAAGTATAACATTATACATGTGGGTTATTGACTTGTATCTCATAAATCGCTCAAACTCACATTATTCATTATATCGAATTGAGACCATCCATCACCAGTACTCACAACCCGACCCTACTTTGTAAGAAATAATACAGAAACGATAAAATAAAGCATAAAAGGCAAAGGAAACACAAATCAAGCTTTCAATATATTAAGTTACTAACTTTCATCGGGGGAAAAAATGTAACAGGATGGAAAATTGGACCAATAAAGCAATTCGTCGCTTTGGTGCAAGACTCCTGTAACTAACATTTTTGGCCAAAATCACTTTTATCATTCTGTGGGTCTGAAAATCAATAGCGCACCTTGTGTCAAAAGCTCGTAGCTCAATTCTTATAAATAACGATATTGCAATAATCAAGTTCATTGTCTTTACAATATTACATAAGCCAAAGAAAATCAGTTTTTTTGGCTCTCCTGTCAAATTTTCGAAATGTCAGTTACAGGAGTCTTGCAGCATAGCGACGAACTGAACAAAATAAAGAAACAACAAAACAAATGTGCACTATTAAATCAGTACTAGTACTTGGCTGCGAGCCCAGACTTGCATATCGGAGCGCAGCACGTCCGTCAATGTATGGTGGCTCCATGTCTGCTTTTTATAATTATTATTTGAAAACCTAAACATCATAATCTGTGTGGGGCCTGTGTACTACTACTTTCGATTGCATGCTGGGGTAGAAAATTTTGTGTTCCAAAGGGGGCGGTTGCCTGAAATAGGGTTGAGAATGAGAACCACGTGTTTTTAGGAGGTTCTCTGCTCTTGGCACTTTCACCTCACATTTCTTGTTCTTGTTTTTGTGTATTTTTGTGGTAATCGTTTTTTTTAGAATTTTGCCCGGGCAGAGACCTTCTTCGGTCTGCTGTTTTCGATTTTCAACTGCCAAGGTACCTTGAACGTAAGCAACGTGCACACCGGCCCTCCGAGTTTTTCGTCCTTATCCGAGAAGATTAGGTGCTCAATCCTACCTACCGTAGGACCAGAGACAGGAATTTTTTTGTTCCCCACAAATATTCCAACATGCTTGCACCGAGCAGCGATCGAACCCGGTACCTTCGGCATGAGAGGCGAGCACCTTGCGTCTAGACCAACGTGTCCCCTGACCCCTTGAATGAGAACCATTGTGTTACGTGATTATGTTTCTTGCTTTGCCACCCCCGGAGACCAGATTGACAGGAGCTATTACACATGTACAATTATAAATCCATGTTTACAGAGGAATTCTGTTTCCTTGGTCTCTGACGTACGTGAGTTCTATCACGTAGTACGAATCGTTAGAGAGGGGGGGAGGGGGGGGGCGGAGGTTGCCCCCCCCCTCCGCGAACCAAAAGAGAAAGCTACATGGAGGCGGAGCGGAGGTCTGGACAGAGTTTGTATGCTTTTCAATTTGGGTAATAAATTACAATTTTTTTGTTTTCAGCAGAATGAATTCTGCCGCCCGAATGAAAACCGACGTAGCTAACAGCCTGGCCTCTTCTACATTATTGTCTCTGATTACGAAGAGTCACTTACGTTGGTTAGCCATACTAGAAACTACTATTTCAGTAGCAGATAATGTCAGTTTCATTCACAAGGTGGGCAAAACGTTATCATCGTAGCATAAAGGAGCTAGAGGGTGAACATACGTGTAAGCTCCTTAAAACTTCGTGACTACGTGACCAAACTTTGTGAATACTATATTGCAGCTGGGGGGGGGGGGTGGTGGTGAACGTGTAAGCATCAAAATCTTCTAACTACGTGACAAAACTTTATGACATTTTGTGTACTGCCTCAATTTTTGACGATGAACTGTGTGGATAGGCTATATCCATTTTGGACAAAAACCAGTCTGTAATATCATATACAACATTCACGATATTTTGAGCCGCAGAAGATATAATCATATATGTGGTGCAAGCAAAGATACTAGAAATGATAAAATGCGACACTGTCTTCTTCGCATTTGTTGTACCTGTTCTGCGCAGTAACAGATCTCCAGTTTTTCAGAAAATGAAGATTTATAGAACAAACAAGAACTAAGGTCGCGAATAGCTACGGTGATTAACATTACTCCAATGACAGCCTTTACAATAAAAATAATTATTCTACGCCAGTCAGGCCTGGCACTAATGCTAAGAAGACGTAAAGAGAATACTTCACCTTTCCCCTCAAACAGTGGCAAATAACAATTAACTTAGGTCTCCCATTATCAGGGGCGTTGCAAACAGGTCTGTAAAGAGCATTTGACCTACATTCCCCCCCCCAACCCCCGGCATATTGGCCTTTGTTGAATTGTTCAGAAGTGGTAAGGTAGGCAAATCAAAGGCAGATAATAAGCGGGTGAATGTATTTAATGTCACAGCTGGAATAACATGGTGAGATAGATAGATATATAGATAGATAGATAGATAGATAGATAGATAGATAGATAGATAGATAGATAGATAGATAGATAGATAGATAGATAGATAGATAGATAGATAGATAGATAGATAGAATGATACATGTAGATAGATAGATAGATATATAGATAGATAGATAGATAGAATGATACATGTAGATAGATAGATAGATAGATAGATAGATAGATAGATAGATAGATAGATAGATAGATAGATAGATAGATAGATAGATAGATAGGATGATACATGTAGATAGATAGATAGATAGATAGATAGAATGATAGATAGATAGATACATGCTCCCCCCCCCCCCCACACACACAAACACACACACTACGCCGCTGCCTCTGTTCTACCCTGGGAAAGGTCGGTGGGGAAGGGCATATACTTGAGAATATCATGTACGTCATTTTTCATGAATAATCCACCTTTTCACTATGTCCATTCTTAATCCTACTTTATGTGCTTACCGAGCCGACGAAATAAAACTTTAAATTAAAAAAAAAAAACGAACATAAAAACTTGTAATTAATGTAATTTAATAAAAATAAACGAAAGAAAAATTCTCAGAATAAACTTGTACTGACATTCAGAGACTGCTAGTATGCACTTTGATGAATACAGAAAGGGCTGGGGTGTAATTGTACTAATTTGGGCCATCTTTAAAGCTTCGTTGTCTACTTTTATCCTCATGACGTACAGAAAAGTTTAGGGGGGGGGGGAGGGGGGCATTCTAGTGGCTGAGCTTTATGCTCGAACGAATGGGTGGGGATTTGCCCCCAACGTAATCTTTGTGTTTTTGGGGGGGGGGGGGGGAGGGGGGCGAATGTACGTACAGTTTTCATATAATAATGTATCAAGGGCCGCGTGGTGATTTGATGTAACTCGGTTTTCACAAGTTTTTCACGAAAAGCAAAAAAAAAAAAAAAGGGAATAACTTTTTTTCATCAGACTAAATAGTTCCGATATCTTAAAAACATTACTGAACCCTTAGTTTCCATATTATAACCTCCAAACTTATTTATAAGACAACCTGCTGTATGTCAAGGGCTAGTTGGCTTCAAGCATGCCAAGTAATATTAATAATAATAAAGTCAAGTTACGACAGTTTAACATGATAAAATACGAATTAAAAAAAAAGGGTGGGAAAAGCAAAGTAAGTACATTGTAGTTGGATTACATGTATATTATAATCAAAGTCAAAATTGGGCAAAAAAGTTCTTGCTTCGTTAGCAGCACCAAAGCATGTCCGTCCGCCAAAAGCATGGAAGCACGAAGTGACGCAATTGGTTAGAACTCGCAGCTAAGTAAACTGGTTCACTTCGTTCCTGTTGAAGTCTTTTATTGTTCGTTTTTTTCACTTGTCAAAGGCGAAAGCCGAAAATTTGTGTATTTTCTGTCTTCTCTTTGGTTTGCTTTGTATTGTTTGGGTTTTATTCCTCACGCGGGGCTTTGCAACATACAACCTTTTCTTTTTGCCCAACTTTGACTTTGCTTATAGCCCTGCTGCGACCCCACAGTTTTTCTGTGGTTTTTATGATATTTCGTGAATTTTTTACTACTGGTCGCATACCTCTTTGTGCTGTATTGTGTTTCTCTGTTTCCTTTTATTTTGATAATTGTACATTTTTATCGGTTTATCTTCCTATATCTATATTTCTTTCACATCATGCCCTCCACTAAGAAAGTTAAGAATCAGCTCCGACGGTCGGTGCTTCATTCATTTTCCTTTCTCCCCCCAATACTCCGAGATATTGCGAAAACTTTCACAATTTCTACTTTGGATAAAACTGTTCTTACTAGTCACTTAAATTTTTTTGCAAAACTACACGATTACATCTTGTTCCTAAAGGGTTCTACTCCAAGTTTCACTCAGCCATTGGACACCTTACTCCCAAGGAGATTGATGCATTTCACAAGATAGAGACTTCAGTAGCTAGTAAATGAATGACAACTACCATCCATGTCCTTCAGTCTCATATTGCCAGTGTCTCCAAAAAACGACACATCCATGCAGAACTTCTAAAGTGTACTATTTCAGGCCCCATTTTTCAATTTATCCACGGGGTCACATATAACACCAACAAGACCCTTTATAATTTATTGACATCGGCTAAGAAGAGAAAACTCAGCAACTTAATATCAAATCGCAAGGTAGTTCTTGAAGAAAACATTCCTGTTCCTGAACCATCTGCAAATCACGTCAATAAAGTGGTGTGCATTCCGGAGGACCTTCATTTGACGGAAGATCAAATGCATGTCCTCAGCAAAGGTCTCAAATTTATTCCTGTCCAACAGAAATATGACAAATACCAATCACTTAGAGATGTGCAATCTTACTTCCGTCGCCTTCGATTGCAATACCATTTCATGAATCATAGCTCACAACGTCATGATGATGATTGTAACAAATCCCAGACAGGGATTTGTACTGATTATGACAGGACAACAATCACGAACAGACAAGTATAACACTTAACAGAACAACCAAACAGACTCACACATTTATTATACATAAAGATAAAGATATACGTGCAATTACATAGGTTACATTATTCAATTCAAATACCACCCAATGGTCATTATTCCCAACATTCATTCTTTCTCCGGGTCCACAACCCGATAGTTATTTTTCTAAATATGCTCCGGCCTCAGCCTCACATCAATGTATGTACTACTTGCGGCCTATCTTACTGGCTCCTGCTCAACCTAACCTCAATATCTAAATCTCACCTCAATATCTCAATATCACATTTCTATCTTAATATCACATTTATATCTCAATTCATAACGTCCCTGCCTGTGGCCAGACTGCCACGACTACTGTGCCCTGGCTGTCCTGCGCGACAGCTTCACTCCTGCTGGCCTGTGGGTAGCCTTCTGCCCAACCCATGCATCTCACTTATGCTGGCCTATCCCCTGCACTAGTCTCTCCACCACGGTTTGGCCTCACTGCCCGACCCCGACACCTATAAGAATAACATTACATCTCTGTAACACCATACAATTACTATCCACTTCACCACTCATTACGAACCATCAAGCGTACACACAACAGTCCACATTTCACTCACCACACATCTGCACTTCTCTACGGTAACACACCTCCACCGTATTACACAGTACTCAGACTCGCTACGAATCCATGATCCTAACTTACATCGATCGCTCATTGCGCACATCTCTATACACAGTAATCAAGGACTTTCACATTCCTCACATATAACTTATTTACATCATGGTCATAGGAGAATATAGTACATCAATCATCATAATTATCAATCCTTATAGTTCAACCTACCAGTCATCACTGGAATACACAACAAACTCCCGACTGCTCTCTTCACGTCTGTCCCCTTGGACTTTTCGGCTTGCAGTGATCTGACTACTCAGATCTTGCCTCGTCTCTAAGCCTCAACTCACTCACAACACGCACGCTTCAAGTCCCCTTCCCCGCACTTATTGACCCTCGCTCACTCGCTCGTGACAATGATATGTTTACAAAATATGCTACGCGGAAGTCTGACTGGACCCCCAACACAGGTGAATCTCCAGTTCTTGACCTGTACGTCAATAAATGTTGGAATGACATCAAACGCTTACCACAACGCAAAATTAGTCGTTTCAATTTAACAGCATCTGAGAGACGTGCTTTACAAGAATTGAAAAACAGAGAGGACATCATCATAAAACCGGCTGACAAAGGTGGAGCTGTTGTTGTCTGGCGTAAAGACCCATATATCCAGGAAGGGGAGAAACAACTTCAAAATCATACTTTTTACGCCAGGCGTGCCAATGACGGCACGTTACCTTACAATGACATGGTCAAACATACTCTCACTGATCTAGTTCATCAGAAAGAACTACCCCGTTCTGCCCTCCACCTTTCATTTCATCCTAGCCAGTTGGGTTCGCCCACATTCTACTTGCTTCCAAAAATTCACAAGATTGGTAATCCAGGAAGACCCATTGTTTCGGCCTGTTCTTGCCCCACCGAAAAGATTTCTCAATTCCTGGATAGTGTATTCCAGCCTCTTGTCACACAAGTTCCTACACATGTTAAGGATACTAATGATGCTCTTAACATATTTCAGCAAACGCATTTCACTGACACCAATACTAAACTTCTTTTCCTGATGGATGTCAGTGCTCTGTATACTTCCATACCTCATGTTGATGGACTGAGAGCCGTTCAGTATTTTCTGGACCGTAGGCTTGACAAATATCCTAGTACCCACACCCTCCTCCGACTCACGGGACTTGTACTTACCCTTAACTCTTTTGAGTTTAATGGGGAATTCTTTGACCAAATCAGTGGTGTCGCCATGGGTACAAAAATGGGCCCTAGCTATGCTTGCCTGTTTATGGGGTACCTGGATTCTCTTATCAAGAGTGCTTACACTGGCCGTCAACCAGAGGTGTATATGAGATACATTGACGATGGTTTTGGAGTGACCTCTATGTCCCAATCTGAATTAGAGGCTTACTTGTCCTTTGTCAATGACTTTCATCCATCCATCAAATACACCTCCCATATTTCTACCGATTCCATCGACTTTTTGGACATCAAGGTCTCATTGACACCCACGGGACTGTCCAAATCGGTGCATTATAAGGACACGGACAGCCATACGTACTTATATTATGGTTCTTCTCACCCGCGTTCTTGCAAGGATGCCATTCCCTTTTCGCAATTGCTCCGTTTGCGTCGTCTTTGCCAATCGGATGCAGACTTTGCCACTGAAGGCAAGAGGATGTTAGAATTTTTTCGTCTTAGAGGTTATCCAGAACATGTTCTGGATAAAGCCTGGTCGAGGGCCCGTGATATCAGTAGGCTGGATGCCCTCACTCCCAGACAAAGGAGGGAAGATAATCGTATCAAACTAGTTTTCACTTATCACCCCCAGTCTTTTCCTATTAAGCAAGTCCTCCTTAGAAATCTCTCTATCTTGAAGGCTGACCAGAGCCTCAATGACATGCTTGATGCAACACCTCCTCTGCTTGTATATAGACGATCCAAAAACTTAAAAGACATTTTGGTCCGGAGCAGGCTCATTCACACTGATCGTTGCGGTACTAAACCGTGTGGCAATTCTCGTTGCAAGACGTGCACACATGTCCTTCAAGCGTCTTCCATCGAGTGCCCATTGTCGACGTTCAGCATTAAGGAAGGCTTCACTTGCCATAGTCGCAATCTGGTGTATGCTATCCGCTGTGCCAGGTGTCACATGTTGTACATTGGTGAAACGGGACGTCAGCTTCACACTCGGTTTCGGGAGCACCTCCGTGACATTGAAAATCGAAATGGAAAGCCTGTTTCTGTCCATTTTAATCGACCAGACCATGAGCCATCCAACGACATTCAAATTCTGGGGCTCAAATCTTGTCACGCAGGCGCTGATGTACGCTTTGAGACCGAACAACGATTAATTTTCCAGCTCGGCACTATCATTCCCCATGGCATCAATGTCCAACATTGCCTTCGATAATTCCACTGTTGCTAATATCAATATATATGTATATATAAAAAATTAATTTCTTTATTATTTTCTTTCATTTATTTATCTATTTATTTATTTATTTATTTAATTTTTTTTTTTTTTTTAAATCTCTTTTTCTTTTTCTTTTCATTTACTGCGACTCCTGACATTGCGCACCATCCCTGTCTTGTGCTCTGAGGCACTATATGGCGCCTTCATCTTGGTTACTAACCAATTGCGTCACTTCGTGCTTCCATGCTTTTGGCGGACGGACGTGCTTTGGTGCTGCTAACGAAGCAAGAACTCGCAGCTAAGTAAACTGGTTCACTTCGTTCCTGTTGAAGTCTTTTATTGTTCGTTTTTTTCACTTGACAAAGGCGAAAGCCGAAAATTTGTGTATTTTCTGTCTTCTCTTTAGTTTGCTTTGTATTGTTTGGGTTTTATTTCTCACGCGGGGCTTTGCAACATACAACCTTTTCTTTTTGCCCAATTTTGACTTTGCTTATAGCCCTGCTGCGACCTCACAGTTTTTCTGTGGTTTTTATGATATTTCATGTATATTATAATACAAATCAACAATGTTTCTGATGAAAGAGCCAAACAGTCCATGAGAAATGCTACTTCAAGCTCAAGCTTTGGAACATCAACACCTTATCATGTACATTCACATAATTTCTTATGGCCGTGCGCTCGAACAAGCCTTGGGGAAGGGGGTGCGTACTTTTAGGCCGTGGGACCAAAATCCTAGCTAGTCTCTAAAGCAAAGTTCGTTACGCACCCCCTAGGGAAAATCTAGGTATGGTTTTAATATGTTCCCAGTAACCATCTTTGGCTAAAAATCAAATGTTGTCATCCATAACTGTGCACATTAATAAGTTATTAAAAAAAAATGTTTATTGCTATGTAATATCTGTATTTTTGCATGTTTGTTTCGTTTTACATAATTATATATTTCACAAAATCTCCACCTTTGAGCGCTCCACTCTGTTATAGTCATAAAAAGTAACGCTTGGTGCTCAGTGTCCTGGCGCACATGAGTTCTGAAGCAGGACTGCAGATTACTACTTTTATTGTAAGAGAGAGAGAGAGAGAGAGAGAGAGAGAGAGAGACAGAGAGAGAGAGAGACAGAGAAAGCACATGATTGTTTATTCTCGAAATTTCATCCAACTTTTCAAAGAAAACTGAATTATATTGCTATTTACATCTTTCTTAGTGTGCATACAGCATTCCATCATGGAGGCAGCCATTTTTGGATTTCGCGGCGAAAGGCTCAATTCCATTGGTTGATTAAAATAGTATTGTTTAAATGGCAAACTCAATTCGCATCATTAATTATCATTTATTGGCACACTTCACATACAAATTATACAAAAATGTGCAAGACTTGAAATGACAACATTGGTTTTTTGTGAAGGGGAGATGCATAAGAGCTTGCATGCAAAAAATCAGCTTATCCCCTGAGGTGCGTAACGGAATGACAAACTACAAGTTTGGTCCCACGGCCTATTTGTGGATGGCCCTTATCTCAACTGACTGCAGGTAAACAAAGCCAAACAGGGAAAAGTAATGCTGAGTTGTGTTCACTGTCCCCCAATGTTACATACCGCGCGCCCCTATCAAACAGCCCATGTTGCAATTTGAAATTGACTCAGAGCCCAGACACATTGGCTGCGGTTTCAGCTCGCTTTCGGTAGTTTTGCAGAAAACAACAACAACGTCAGTTTCAATGATGACAAACGAAATGCCACGAATGCGGAAGCACTGTGCCCTCTGCAAGTTGCAGTGAAGGGTTTTGACATCTTCTCGGTTTTTCGGTAAGTCGAAACTGACGTCATTCAGCAAAAATACAGAAAGCGAAACGAAACCGAAGCCACTCTGCTGCCGTGTGATGGAAAAATACCATATACGTCAAAAACAAAATTGTACGGGAGAAGCAAAAAAAAACAACAACAAAACATTTGGGGTTCCACCCGCTATATTCTGTATCGAATTTCCATTTCGTGACGAACAAAAGGAACTATTAATTGCACTAAACTATAACACAGATAGAAAGATAGAGCACATTAATTTTCATGCTATAGAAATAATGATGTTAAAGTGTGAATTTGGCCTAGGTCGGCATCATCTTTCTTTTCCTGTAATGTGGCAGTATGTCTGGGCTCTTATTCCGTTCGAAACCGCAATATCTCAGGCTATGAATAATACACTTCGCCCTCCTTATAATCTTTGAGTCTGACTCTGAATTCGCCCATTTTCCCAGAGATGATTAATTGCTTTCTGCTGTGGTCCAATAAAAACTGACTAAGTAGTGACTTGACCTAATTAGAGAATTGTGGACCATCAGGACATTAATTGGTATCGAATGCAAACTGAATTTCGCTTCAAAATGTTGTAAATCGAAAACCCCGCGAGTTAAAGAAAAAAAAAAACCCAAAACATCCACACACACACCCACAGAAACAGAGAGAGAGAAGGGAGAGAGAGAAGAGAGAAAGACAGAGAGAGAGAGAGAAGAAAAGAGAGAGAGAGAGAAGAAAAGAGAGAGAGAAGAGAAGAGAAGGAGAGAGAAGAGAGAGAGAGAGAGAGAGAGAGGGGGGGGGATCACATTAGCCTAACATACATACATATCCAGCCCCCCCCCCCCCCCCCCACACATTTTTCAGGTCTGGCTCTTACCATTTACAACGTTACCCACGCTTACTCTAGAGCAGATCACACTTTGTTCTGGAAGTACAACTAAATCCCCATTTCCTGTCCCTGTGAGTGCATTTTGTACCGAAAAACATAAATCATGACCAGTCACTGTGAGCAAAATTTATTATACAACACCTCGCATTAATTATGCTTTCAACAACTGGAAATCATCATACATCACGGAAAAATGATACAATGAATGACATACTAAACTGAATGTTGGCCTCTGTATCGTGGCCTGCCAACTACATGACAACTTCAATAAGAGATACTTCAAGGGGCAGGAGGAACCCACGCCATATAAAGGCAAACTGAAACTGTTTGACCCTTCGAACACTCTAAATACAAGCAAGGATAGTATGACAATATGTGAGTGTGCATGAGAAAACCCACAATATGTCGACAGAGCTGATTTTGAGAAAAACGGCTTTAGTGAAAATATGGGTTCGACACAAACTTCCAACTTGGCTGTTGTTTAGGGGACCGTGGCATGTTACAGGGTAAACTGTAGACGAGCAGTGAACACTACTCACTATGATCTCTATAAAGGCTTTGTAATTAGACTACGGTCTCCTAACAAGATCCAAAAACTTCCGACTTGGCTGTTGTTTAGGGGACCGTGGCATGTTACAGGGTAAACTAGATGAGCAGTGAACACTACTCAGTATGATCTCTATAACGGCTTAGTTATTAGACTACGGTCTCCTAACAGCAATCACTCCAATATTAATGGGCCAATTAGCAATTGCCACTTTTAGGATTAAAGGCCGTTTTCTCAAAATCTTGTTTTAGGGTGGTCACTGACTTCAATTTATCAGAAATGTCTTGTCTTTTATTATGTGTACAGAACTCAAAATGTCATGTTTGCGACTTATTGTGGGTTTTCTCATGCACTCTCACATATAGTTATACTATTCTTGATACAAGTGAGTCCTGTGAAATAAGGGACAGTTGGCAAGGCTGTTGGGGTTAGGTAGGCTGATGACTGGCAAAAGCTATGGTTGGGACAACATTTGAAAGTTTCCCCTTAATCAACAGAAATAATAAAATTCTTTCAAATGATTCATAAGATACTTGGCAAAAAGAAACAGGAGTTGTCATCTGCAGCTGCAGTTTCTTGATAGGACCAGCCAACTTCTACTACAGCATAATGCAGTTAGCTCCCAACCCCCACCCCCCAAAAACGTTGGTACCACTTGAATTAAAGTTTTTTTGTAACCATCATCTTTCATAAAATTTCCTCTTTCTTAAATCTGTGACCCAGTGCTGCACTGTAGCAACATATAGAATTCCAAGACTTCCAAACCTTAATTTTTATCTCTGGGATGTCATTACCCGATAGGTCTTACTCTTAACCTCATTCAAAGGATTGTAAGGATCATAGTCTGGTTACAAAGCCAAACAGAGAAAATGCTGGGTTATGTTCACTGTTCACCTATAGCTTAAAATGTAAGATACCACTGTCCCCTAACAACAGACATTTCAAAATACAACATGAACATTTTTTTAGTTTTGCTATTTCTGTTCTCCCACTGCACACTATCTGTTTCATGCCAGAGGTTCCCAACTTTTTTTGGTCCCGTTTACCCCTGGTAATTTTTTGATAGTATATTTCAAGGGTGGGAACTACTGACAGAAAAAATTCACGAACTTTGATGACATCAATGCTATCCATAACACAAATATTGTATATTGGCCTTTGCACCTAGTGGACAATATACAAAAAGGTGTTTACTGAGGAAAATATCTTTATTATACTATCGCGCGATTTTTAACAAAGCCCACTGCCACTTACACAACTCGGATTTGCGTGGAATGTTACAGGTGCTCTCCTTTTGACCTGCAGAAGATCTTTCTTAGATTAAGATTTGAAGACTTGAAATAGTGGAACAGCATTTCTTTGAGTTTGCATTGTGTCTTTAATTTTGCCCCCCGATCCATTCTTTTCCACAAACACATGACATTATCACTTCCTGCGATGTGTTCACTAGTAAACATACTGACCCGTGTGCAAAATAGTGCTATTTTATGAATGTCGACGGGGTGCCTAGGGCACAAATGCACAAAAGGAGTGCAGTAAGACTTATCTAAAAACAAACAAGCAAACAAAAACAAAAAGAACAGGCAGGATGAAGCAGATCATCATAATCATTCAAAATTGAAACTAATAAACATATTTCTCCCGGGCAGGGGCTGGGTAACTCAGCTAGTAGTTTTAAAAATCCAGAAATCAGGAAATTTCTGCCCGATTCCCATTCCTGAAATTTACCTCCACCCTGTTTGTTCAGTAATTTGAGTTTACATTTCTGATTTCTATAATAATAAAGCAAGCTAAAAAGGGGGAAATTTACGTTAAAATACTGTTTTTTAACATTACCATTTCAAGTTCAAGTGGCATTAGTAATACATGTAATAATAATAGCACATAACAATATTATTCCTTCTATAAAATTTATGAACAGCTAGCTAATTAGGTATAGGTTCAAACAGTGGTGTGCAGAGGTTTCGTGACGCCCGGGGCTAACCCCTTGACTGTATGCCCCAAGACTCAAATATAAGGCCAATCTTAATCAGCGTTACCCACAATATTTACATGTACATGTAACAGGTTCTCAGCCCTGGTCTTGCTTATTAAAACACGGACCACATTCACACCAGCTTGTGGGACTGTAGGGCAGCTCGAACGATGAAGTTACAACAATAATTTCAAATTTCAAAAAACAAAATTTGAATTTCACTCCTTCATTGGATGCCATCTGAAATGAATGCCAGGGACTGTTGTCTCCTTTATCCCTATTTCTGCATGCCAGTGGATACAAACCCAAAATGAACAACTTTATCTCAGGTTGGGAACCCCTGTTCGACCTGCTGTTTAGGGTTGACCTAACCAGATAAGCTAGAAACTACCATGTATCAAAACACAGGAAAAAAAAAAAAAAACACCAAAGAAAACGCTGCACTTCTAGTTTTTATATGCACAACCTGAACTGCAGCTTGGCTGTAGACAGCACGGCGTACATGGTGTTCAATTTTATCTACAAATATGAGAAAAGATCTGGTGAAATCGGGCTTAGGGTGAAATTCTTACACCCTTTAAAAAACTCAAAATAAGATATTTCTAAAACAATTTCCAGCAAAATGTTTCAATCAAATGCAAGAAAAATGTCTAATCTTTCATTTTATAGGCAAATCTCAATTTCCACAGAAAATGTTTCCTCCTTTGAAAGGGTTTTCTCACAAATCTGGTCTTTCACCGTAGGCCCAATTTCATCAGATCTACTCACATAATATGGAAAAGTGAAATGCAATAATATTTTTATCATGTGTTTCCACAGGAGACCTCAGCCTGATGCCTAGACAAAAGGACAACATACACAGCTCATAGGTGAAAATTTCTGAGTGATCTAGACTTATGAAAATCTCCAGCTTTACATGTTGTCCTGTGTTCTGGTATCAGGTTGGACGTCACACACAGGGATTGCCAATCATTTACAAATGAGGGCCATCCATAAAGTACAATTTCTGGGTACGACATGCGTTAAAAAAAAAAAAAGGGGGGGGGGGGGGGGGAGGAAGGGTGTGTCCTGCAAAGTCTAAATATTTACATACGTTTTTCAATTATGGTGATGAATTAAAAACAACTAGATCTAGTCTTGTTTACTTTTTACTTTTTCTACAACTTAAGATGCTGGAATATAATATCAATAAAATATTAAAAATCATATTTCTAATTAAAAAAACAGTCAAACAATCCCTGCAAAATACCACTTTCCAGGTATCCAGGCCATACCATGAACATATTATAGCCCGAAAGGGGGCGGGGGGTGTGTGTGTGTCAAAAATGGCCAAAATCGAGCATACATGTCTTATGGACAGTCCCTAGGTGGCAGGTCACAGCCAACGTATCACAGGTTACCAAGTGACAATATTATACAAACAATTACATAAAAAAACCTATGCATTACAAATACAGCAAATCTTCCCATTCTCACAGTAGACTAATACAGTGCTAATTAAATTACATGACTGTATTGAAGTACAAATTAAAAGCAATATGATGCATGTCACATTTGTCATATTGTTGTATGCAACATTTTGCTGATTTTGAGGTTTTGTCATGAAAGTGGTTCTCTCACTCCTAACTTTAAGTGTCACATGGGTGTATTTTTGGTGGGCATTTTGATGCAAATTTCAATTTTGAAGCATACTGAACAAACCTCTGATTTTACACAACTCTTCACTTTCAAGCCTCATTTTCTCGAAAACGAAAAAATGCACATATAACAATATCCGATGATATACCTTTTTATGCAAATCTTGAGCTATGAATAATGAAGGTGTCCTTTATTTTCTCTTGTGACGTGCAATAACTGTGGTCAACTTTAACATGGTAAATACATGGTCTTAGCAGACTGAAATCTCTGGTCATTATTGGCCAACAATCTGAAATACAAAAGTTGCAGGCCAGGTCACAGGTCAATTTACGGGTCCAATCAATGATAAGAGGGAGGAAAATAAAAGCTCAGATTAGGCAGAGATAAGTGGAAAAGTCTGCTGGCATGAACTGAGGAATTGCATCACTGCTGATTACCATTTATGGCAAACAGGACAAAATCGTGTGTGGTTTTCCCATAACCCAATTTAAATCTGGCCTTGATGACTTACAGAAACTTTCTTGAGGCCACGTGTGCACGTGCTCAAGTCTGCTTTGCCTCCATTTTTGGACTATGGAGTTAAATGGGACATTGCGCACTAGTGAGACTAAAACAAATCTCTTATCTTGCTAGGTGATTCAAAGGAATTTCAAGTTGACTGGCCTTATTGTTCTTCCTGTACCCGAAATCACAAACACCTCCATAAGCAAAGAAATGCTGCCTCACAAGAATGAAAGCAATGCTGTTTGCTGGTCCTGTCATGAAACTGCACAAGTAAATTTGCACAACTGCAGAAGATAACTCTTTTTTGCCAAATATTCCGTGAACTCCCTGAAGGACTTTCATCTTTTTCTGTTTACTAGAAGAGAACCTGTGAATTCACAGGCCAAGGACATGAATTGGATTTCTAGTCACCCTTAATCTCTAAGTCTTGCTCTGACTGGCATTGTTTTCTCCGTCTCCCTACAATCTCTCCTCTTCCCCCATCTAATTTGTTTTCGCTGAACGTCTGTCAAATACAGTTTCATATGCACTGGGCTTCTCGAAGGGAGACAAAAAAAAAAGTCATGTATTTTACCATCATACCAACATTTTTAAAAGATTGCTTGAAACTTCAATGAACCCAATAGTTCAATACAAAAGTGACTGGGTTAGATTAGTTGACACCCATGAAAATCAATTTTATAATTATTAAAATTGTTCTCCAGGCTGCAGCGTTGAGCGAAAAAAAAGGAGCCAAATTGACCCCAATGAATCACTCCTTCCACTACCCATTTCTTGTAGAAAGATTAGTGGAGAGGACAATAGGCCGATTTCAAACGTTCATGACTAAAATCTTGTTTACGATAAGGATCACATTTCAAGTTCAACACTTTGTTTTCCACTCCTGAATAAGTAGGTCCTTTGTCATAATTTAAATTGGGCCAGCACATATCTTTTGTCATGAAGTTTGTTCATAAGAATAAAAGATTTCACCATTAAAATTGCTTGTATTGGTCTTCTAAGGAAATGGAAACAGCAGTGGAAAAGTCAAAAATCCATCAAGTACATTTGTAGTGGAAAGAAAGAGTTCCATATGTACGAAAATGGCATTTACATATGCATGAAACATTCTTTCTATTTCACTTCTTGTAGGGTTTTTGATGTTTCTGTTCCATACACACCAAAACCCAGCTGACTGCTCTTGACCACAGCATCCGCTATTTTTACGGTCAATGATGTAAAATATGCTTTGCCTCTGTATACATGTACTTGTCCACATATCCATTCTGCTCCGCTCCTCACTGCTCTATAGACGCAAAGAGAGTTTTACACATGTCATTGTCCATAAAATTAGCAGAGCGGATGCTGTGGACAAGAGCAGTACAGATGGTATGCTACCAGATCAGTCTTTAAAGACCAGAATGAAAAAAAATGTTAGTTGGCATATTTTCAGCTCAGATCACATTTCACTTTTTCACATCACCCCGCAACTTTCGGGTGCCGGCTGTTTTACAACACATCGATACAACAATCGCCGTTTATGGTTTTTGTTTACTTGTGTTTGTAAACATACGATTGTCATTATTCTTCTCTGAAGAAGCTTTTCAGTAATACAAAATGTACTCTAGGAGTATATCAGAGAATATATCAAAGAATTTTAAATGAATTTTCAAAATCACCCCATAAAATGGTGCATATGCAGGAAATAGCCACTGTAAAGAAGGAACGTTTGGTAGGCAGGCGAGAGCCATGAGTCCCCCAATGTGAAAAGGTTAATACTGGCAATTCACTGCTCGGTCTCACCTGCTTATCTCACATACTGGCTCATCTCACAGTTTTTAGAAAAGCAAAAATAACACTTTATCGATGTGAAATACATGTATTTCTTTTATGCTATCAATTGTTCCAGTTTTTATTGCCCTTTAGCCCACTTGGTTTTTTTATTTAAAAAAAAATAGTGTTGGGCTTGACCTCAATAAAACAAGAAAATGTCAATGCACTCTTGGGCTTGTTTCAAGCCACTGCACTGACACAGTGACAACTTTTACAACAACAGAGATCATCATAGCCCCACATGTTCTTGCAGGTTGTTGTGAGGGGACCCTAGAGCACTGATAAAGTCTAATAGAAAAAAACACAATACATGTATTCACCATTCACCATATAAAATAAATACAATAATCCCCTCACAGAAGCCATTGTTGCAATAATGTAACCAAAAAAAATGTCCTCAAGTTTAAGCTATTACATGTATTATGTTATCACATGCTCTCCATCACCATGCCATCACTTTCTCAATCAGTCAAGAGAATTGATCTTCAAGCAAAGTTTCATCACACACATACACAATACAACAAACATAAAAAGCATGCTGGCACACATAACACTTACACAGTATAAAGCAAAGACACTGAGTCATCAAGTACTTACAAAGCGCAAACTTTTGCACATTTGTATGCTGATTTACTTTCAAGATGTAAAATACTCACATATGATCCTGACATACACAATTATTACACTTACATTAGAAATTATAAATCATACCCATGGCCTCAAATTGAACATACATGCATACTTTCTTTATATCCATTACTCTTTCCTCCATTCTTCATCATTTATCTCATCCTCAATTTGCCTCTGTCTTCCCCTTGCAAATCATAACCTTCTGATTTGTAACACAATATATTTACATGAATATATACACATTGCTTATGCATGGAATTCTTTATTGCAATATGATATCAAGATCTGTGAAAGTGAAAAGACAACATGAAAACAATAAATCAAATAACAGATACAAAACTTTGAGAACCAAGCATATTTCCCCTGTGCAAATGAAGCACTACATACTACAAACATCTACTCTCTTCATGTCCAAAAAAACACAAAAAAGAGAACCAAGCCTGTCTCCCTTGTGCAAAAGAAGTACTAAATACTACAAATGTCTTCTCTCTTCAAGTCCAATGGGTACAAAAATGAGAACCAAGCATATCTCCCCTGTGCAAAGTAAGTACTACATATTTCTAACATCAACTCTCTTCATGTCCAACAGGTACCGTACAAAAATGAGAAACAAGCTTGTTTCCCTCATGCAAGTGATGCAGTACATACTACAAACGTCAGTTCCAACAGTACTTTAGATCTATATTTCTACATCAAGAGTCAAACTGCATGAATGAAGGTAACCTAGCCAAGACTCATGTTTTTATCTAAAAAAACATTACAACAAATCGTGCTTAGCAAAGAAAAACTAAACAAAACAAATACAATCTGAAAGAGAGATAAAAAAAATAGAGAAACACCACCATTTCTTTGTAAACAATTTAAGCAAGGTTATGACGTCCTGACACTGACATCTTTGCTGCTTTACCAACTTCAAAAAAAAAAAATCTTTTGAGAAATAGTTCACACAGCAGAACTTGGTCTTCTTTCACAAACCTCAAGTTCAGAATATACATGTTCCATGCTCCTTTAATCTGTTGCTGTGTTTTGCCGCATTTGTTCTGTAGTGGTATGGAAAAAGACAAAAAAAAACAAAAACACCCAGAATTTTACAGGAAATACAAACAAAAAAAAAACCCAAAATTTTTGCTTCATGCCGAGCCCCACTTCATTCTTTGTTTTCAATAGAAACTATTAGTCATACAAAATTGGATGTTGTTACAAGTACGCAAGTCCCCCAAGTTTTCTGCACTAAGGCGAAAATATTTTAAAAGCCTTTTGTGACTCCAGAGCTAGAAAGTTCTTCCTGAAATGCTCCTTTACAAGAGCCTTAAGGGGAGGAACAGGTAAAAATCCTATTTTCCTTAGTTGTTAATAAAATAATTTCCATAAAATTTGGGGTAGTGAATCAGAATGAAAATGTGATTTGAAAAATGTATTCAAATTTTTTTAAAACTCTGTGGTTGCTATGGTAACAGCAGCCATATTGAATTTTCATGACATTTTTAAATTAATGATTCTGTGAAAACCATCGGCTCAAATGAGCTCAAATTTTGCATACATGTCAAGAACTGGTATGCAAGGAGAGTTACAACGCCATATTTCCAATAAATCTATCCAATTGGCCATATTCCAACATTGAAGCAGTATGTTACATTTTTATCCTCCAGAAAACTGACAACACAATTTTCTAATTAGTCTGTCTGAAACAAAATCACTTATGACCCAAACCGGCCACTGTAACATCAAAGTATATGTATTCAGTGACACTTGTGCAAATTTTGAGGGCAATCTGTTTACTAGTTATGGAGAAACTAGATGACCTACCGGGCATTGCCCGGAACAAACAATCATGTGCCGCCCCCCCCCCCCCCCCTCATATAATAGAAGTAATAAACAGTCTTGCTTCAGAACTCATGCACACCAGAACACTACGCACCAGACTGAACGCTTGATACGGTTACTTTTTATGACATGCACAATCTATACTAATAAAAGTGAAACCTTATTGCAGCGCGCCTTTCACTACTCCTCCAGTTAATGCTGATTCGGTGGCCCTCAGATTTTATACAACGCTTAGTATAGACTGTCGTTGTCACAGAAAATAAAAAAATGATTAACAACTCGCAGAACGTATGTATTAGTTTCTAGGTTGCGACACATTGGCGTTCGATCTATTTTTTCAGCAAATGTACGTAATTGAGATTGGTTCCGGTATCTGTATCACACTCACAAAACAACTTCCGGTTAGGACTGGTTTGAATGATGAGATTGAGGATTAGACTATCAAATATGAAACTTTGTGTGTTCTCAATGTGCCTAGACCAGGAAAAACAAAGGGTCTGGAATTGGGAGGCTGACGCTGCAGGGCCAAAAGTACAGGTTTGTGTTTTCAATATGCCTAGGAAAATATTATATTTCTTTTCCATTAACACATGACGTTATCACTTCCTGCGATGAGTTTACTAACAAACAAACTAACCTGTGCACAAATCATAGCCATTTGGAGGATGCTGGCGGGACGCGCAGGACGTCAATGTGCAAAGGGAGAGCAGTAAAACATAGATCTATCTAAAAACAAACAAACAAACAAAAATAAAATAAAGCTAAAGGAACAGGCAAAATGAAGCAGGTCCATAATAATCACCCAGAACTGAAACTTATAAATCGATTTATCCCGGGCAGGGCCGGGAACTCAGCTAGTACTATATATTATGAAACAAACATGCAAAAATACAGATGTTACATAGCAATAAACATTGTTATTTTTTAAAAATGCATGCTTGAAGTAAGCAACTTTTAATTATGGCCATCTTCTTCCTTATCGCAACTGGCACGTACCCCTTCCTGCCAAATTTAAGGCCTGAAGAGTGTACAGTTTGATCAGTGGCTCATGCCAAAGGTTGCATGATACTGAAATATATAATAGATTAAGGACTGAAATTGTGAAAATGTGTTAAAAACAAAATGGCCCTAAGGGCTTTCTAATTGCTCTAGCTTACATAAAATATCACATATAACCCAAATCGGCCATTGTAATTTCAAAGAACATACATCCAATTACACATGTGCAAAGTTTGGGGGCAATCTGTCAACTAGTTATGGAGAAATTAAGAATTGAAACTGTTTCCCAATTTTGTCTAGATCTAGTCCCAGTGGTTGACCCGCTCCTCCCCTTAATTAATTATGATTGATTATTTGTTCAGATTTTCTTTTTGTTTTTCTCCTGTTTTTTGGTTGAAAGGGTAGGGGGCAGGGTTAGGGATTCGATAAAATTTAGGGTTGAGAATAAGGATGGAGTTTTGGATAGTACGTATAAGCATGGTCCCCTTGTGCAAAACGCTTGGGTGCGTACGTACTTATAAAATCAGCCTACAAAATTATAACCCAAATAGAAAGTTTGAGCACATTTCATTCTATAAAATGATGTTTAAAAGTGAATCTAATCTGGACTGACATATGAAGTCTTTTACCATAACATGACAGACTTGCATTATTACCCTGGCCTTGCTCCATTCATATCATCGAGGGTTCCAATTGCTGCCTGGCCTTTTTTGTTGGAAATGTGGTTTATGAAGATTGTCTTTGTTAGACATATTCATTCCCACTAAGTTGTTCCTTTTGCTCTCTGAACTACTCGGTGACTCTGCTCTGTTGGCTGGCTGAGCCAACTGATTATTCCCCACCTCCTTTGGCTGTGATTGTTGTGGCTTTACTTTGTCTGCATCCGTCCTCTGAAGCATCTGCATATGAAGATTGTTGTTTGCTCTATTGTCTGAATCAATCGTCTCCGCTCGAGAGTTTTCCTTCACCTTGTTCTGACTGTCTGTATTTGACATCTGAGATGTCTGTGAATCCTGATTGGTGTTTACTCTGTTGCCTGACTCATGATGCTGCCCTTGGTGGCTTTCCTTTGTCTTGTTCTGACCTTCTGGGGACCTCTGAGAGTCACCTCCAGCAAGCTTCCCTGGATTTGGGGGTGGAACAACTGGGTCCAGTTTTCTAATGGTGTGGTTAGTTGGATGAGGCATTGGGGCGACTGTGGTGCTGTTGGTAATTGTGGATACTGAAGTGGCTGCAGTAGGGACATGGAAGAAGTAGAGCTGAAAAGAAGACAAAATCTGATTCAGGAAATAATCACACAGTGATCCTTTTATGAAACTACACAGATGTGAAGGACCTAATTTAATGGCAAAGGGGGAAAAAACTGTGTTACTTGAAATGCATTTGTTATCTTAATCCTCACAGTGTTGGGACAATGATATCGTGGATTTTTTTCTCCCTGTCCACTATTGGTAAGATCATGATATTATGGTCCTCTCTTCCCAGGCCCCAGACATAGAGCCCACGATATCGTTGTTGTGTCTCCCTGTCCGCCAATGATAAGGCCACAAATTCGTGTTACCAATTACTCGGCTCCTAGCTGATAAGCCCTTGATACCCTAACAACAGCCCCTGATTTTAATAAATATCTAGATCAATGAAAATGTGGCTAGCAACTGAATTATTTTAACCCCCCCCCCCAAAAAAAAAACAACATCACTCTAAACGTGCAACTATTAGACAGTAATTTTAAATTAACTCACCACAAAACCAGCTGCTAATGCAAAATGCATTACGAATATGAAAACCATAATACCAATGGCAATCTGCAAAGAGAAACATTATTCAGATTAAGATCTTTCACAGACAAAAACTTTACAAAGAGTTCAAACAGAACCCTCTCACCATGCTCTCACTAATGAACAGGAAAACATGTACACACTCTCATGGGTTGTGATTATGATATTCCCACAGTCAACTGTTGGAACTTTGTTAAAACTTAACTCAATGGCATTTTTGTCACAAATCCCAGACTGGGAGATGTAATAAGTCATGACAGGACAACAATCACGAACGAACAAGTTTAACACTTAACAGAACAACCCATCAGACTCACACATTTATTAAACATAATTATACAGATAATAGCGCAATTACATACATTATATTATTGAAATTAACTGCCGTACAACGGCCTTATTCTCACACACTCTCCCTCGGATCCACAACCCGGTAGTTACTCCTAAAGGCACTTCGGCCTCAGCCTCTCCCCTCAGGGTCTTAATAGCACATTAATAATTCACTGGCACCGCAGTCTCTCAATATCACCTTCCTATTGTCATACACCTTAGCACTCCCCTAGCACCTCAGCAGGGCAATAACACATTATCATTTCAATAGCCCCTCAACATGGCAATAGTACATTATTAGTTCCTAGCCCATCAACATGGCAATAGTACATTATCACATTCACGCTCATATCTACGTCCCTGTCCGTGGCCTGACTGCCACGACTTTATGTGCCTCTACTGTCCTGCACTGACAGCCTCACTTCTGGCCTATGTGTGGCCTCCGGCCCTATGCTGGCCTATCCCCTGTGCTCATCGAGGTGGCTCTGCGGCCCGTCCCCGACACCAGTCATCACTGGAAAAAACTCTCTCACTGGTCTCTCGACTGCTCCCCTTATGTCCGCCCGCTGGGCTCTTACTAGCGTCCGTTCAGTAGGACCTTCTAACTTGCAGTGATAGTAATACAGCGCTTTCGCCTCATTCAGACCCCCACCACTCATAACATGCACGCTTCCCTTATTTGTCTTCGTGCGTTAATTTTACTCTCTTCCTTTCACGTCTTTCCCTACCTGTCTGCCGTGAGCCCTTCTTACTCTACACCCGCTCTGTAGCAATCCCCTTAATTGCACTCACTCCACTCGTGACATCATCCCCCACCCCAAAAAAATTAATGCAATTAATTTCAAATTGCATCAAGATGACTGTCAACGAGTGAGCGTGAGCAATACCTACACTAAAAAAAATGACCTAGCAGTTGCCCTAGTATATAAAATACCGAAATCAGGGGAAAACATGGGGATCAATATGCCCTGCATAATGCATATATGTATCACATCATCAATAGCTAACTAAACACAATACCTAATACAGAATCAAAAACCAATCAACCTATCAAGCATTCTTCATATCATATTTATAATGTCAATACAGTGCACTCTCCCGATTACGGCATCTCCGAATAACGACATTCTCCCGATAACGACATTGACCCCCGGTCCCGATTTTTTTACTATATGTTATTAGTAATAAAACTCTCTAAATAGCGACATACTTTTTAGACCACTCTCCGGATAACGACATTGAGTTAGCAATAATCGGCTGTGACTTTGCTAGATACAAAAATAAAAATAGCTAAAATATTGTTTCCGGTCAGTTTCATTTCATTCTCTGAGCCAATAAAAACACTTCTTTTCCGACCAATGAAATGTCCTACCAGAGGCACCTCATAGCCAATGAGATCGCTTTGTTATCGGCCAATGAGATCGCTTTGTTATCGGCCAATGAAAACACACCTGTGTCTATTGTCGTCGGAACAAAAATGGTGACGCGCATTAAATGAGTCAGTCATCACATCGCTGAATCGATTGTATTCACCCGAGAACAATAACGCACCCCAAGATGTCGACAGCTGCTGTTAAAAAAAAGAAAGATACTGACAATAGATGCCAAGCTGCAAATTCTGGCTGATGTGGACACAAAGACATTAACAAAACAACACACACAACACACTTCGTGTATTTTACATGTTTGGAAAGTCCGATCACTGATCACCCACTATGGTTGGTACGTTACATTCTAAGGGTCTAACCACACCCCTTTTTCCGCCATCTTGAAAATCTCCGAATAACGACATGTTCCCGATAACGACATGCACCTCTGGTCCCGAGCCATGTCGTTATCGGGAGAGTGCACTGTATTTTAAAGTCGACTCATTCACACAGATCCTGTCAATGTTCCTGTCCTCCGATGTATAAGCTCCTGAACTCTTCCCCTAGGCTCGACTAAGGTAGTCGGCGATATGATTGCTGGTTCCTGGAATTGGTTGAATAACGAAGGTATACGGCTGCAAAGCCAATGCCCATCTAGACAAGCGTGGGCTGGACGAACGATTCTTCGACAAAAACGTTAGTGGCTTGTGGTCTGTCTGGATACAAAATTCTCGTCCCATGAGATAACGTCCTAATTTCTGGACGGACCACACAATGGCAAGACACTCCCGCTCTATCACAGAATACTTTCTTTCTCTCTGCAATAACTTCCTACTGACATAACATACAGGATGGAGACATTCGTTCTTCTCCTGTAGAAGACAAGCGCCGACACCAGAGTCCGACGCATCCGTTCTGAGGATAAAATTAGATCGAAAATCGGGTAATATCAGAATGGGTGACGATGATAATGCTGTCACCAAATTATCAAATGCTGTCTGACATTCAGACGTCCACTGGACCTTATCGGGTTGTCCCTTCTTAGTAAGGTCAGTAAGAGAAGATGACAAGGAGGAAAAATTTGGAATGAACTTTCTGTAATAATTTAAAATTCCCACTAAGCTTCTGACTTGTTTCTTTGTTTTAGGGATTTGCAACCCTACTAACTTGTCAATTTTTGTTTCTTCAGGTCTCTGAACACCTCTACCCACAATATGTCCTAAGAATACTATCTCTGGACATGCCAAATCCATCTTTGCGGGTTTAGCAGTTAACCCAAAATGACGTAATCGTTGAAAAATTACTGTTCGTGTCTGAATATGATCAGACCATGTCGACGTATGACATGCTATATCGTCAAAGAATGACACGACATTAGGTATGTCCTTCAACACTAGTCTCATTAATTGTGCAAACGTCGCTGGCGCGTTTACCAACCCAAATGGCATGACCTTAAATTGGAATAATCCAATGGGCGTTTGGAACGCCGTGTATTGTTTAGACTCCTCAGTAAGAGGGATTTCCCAATAACCTTTCGTTAAATCTATCTTGGAAAACCACGTGGACCCGGCCAATGAAGCTATTAATTCCTCCTGAAACGGAATAGGCTCCCTATCGCCTACCGTAATAGTGTTCAATCTTCGAAAATCAATACAGAACCGCACCGATCCATCAAGTTTTTTCACGAGGACGATGGGTGATGAATACGGCGATGTTGATGGTTCTATCACATCTAACTTCAACATTGACTCAACTTCCTTTATGACTCTATCTCTCGAAGAAAAAGGCAACGGATACGGTCTAAGAAATACTGGCTTATCCGAAGTCAACTTTATTTGGTGCTGGATCACCGTAGTGCGACCCGGCAAATCCGTAACAACATCCGGGAATGGCGCTAACAGGGTCTTAAGTTCCCTACTCCTTGAACTCGTAAGGTCAGGGTTATTTTTTACGTCCCTGTAACCTTGTGTCGGAGTTAACTCCGGCAATTGAATTTGTAACTCTTCCTGCGCCTCGGTGTCGCTTACGTCACAGTCCAACTGGTCTACGACCCCCGTACAAGCAATAGAGAAGACAGTCTCCTCTGGTCTTGTCTGTGCACACAGATACTGTGGTCTCTCATAAAATCTTTGTAGCATATTAACATGGAAAACCTTACTCGTTCCATCAATGTGGATAGCGTAATCTACCTTTGAAACAACTCGCTCAATAACATAAGGGCCTTTCCATGTCATCAATAACTTATTATGGTCCGTAGGTAACAACAATAGGACCTTGTCTCCTGGCTTAAAAATTCTCAGTTTGGAACCTCTATCTTTATAGTCTTTTGCTCTTTTCGAAGCGATACCAGGAGCTTCTTCTGCCATAGTGCGCGCTGAAGATAATCTTTCTCTTAAATCAACAAGGTACTGAAACACCGAAATCTGATCGTCTCCCGATGATGGCGACGTCATCATGTCCCGAAGAACATCAGTTGGACCCCTAGGACTACGACCATACATCATTTCAAACGGCGAGAATCCCGTTGACTCCTGCTGTACCTCTCTGTACGCGAATAACACTGCAGGGATATATCTATCCCAATCTTTAGGGCGATCAGCAGCTACCTTACGCAGCATCGACTTTAACGTCGAGTTCAATCTCTCGCACATGCCATTAGCCTGCGGATGATAAGGGGTGGTAGTGATGGGTTGTATGCTGAATAAGCGGAACAATTCCTTCATCATCTCCGACGTAAATTGCGCGCCCCTATCAGACAGAATTTGCTCTGGTATTCCTACCCTAGCGAAAATTGCAAACAACGCTTCCGCGACTGCCTCAGACGTTATGGTCCGCAGAGGAACCGCCTCCGGCCATCTCGTAGCATTACATATGACCGTTAAGAAAAATCGATTCCCCCTATCGGTCGCTGGGTGAATGGGGCCAACAAGGTCTATCGAGACCTTTTTAAACGGTTCCGAGACCGTGGGGATCTTCTGAAGAGGAGCCTGGGGTGTACGACCCTTATGCGTCGTCTTTTGGCACGCACTGCACGTCTTACAATAGACTTGCACATCTCTGTGGATCGATGGCCAGTAAAAATTTTTAAGAACCCTTTCTTTGGTTCTAGCTATCCCCATATGACCCGCTAATGGGACATCATGTGCCAAATGCAATACTGTTGCGATCAGCAACGCTGGCACAACGACCTGCTTTAAAATGGAGGCCACCGTTACATACTTACGGAACAGAATGCCCGCCTGAACAACAAAGGAAGACGAGCCGTTCTTATATTTCCTCGTTTTCTCGGTTCGCGCTTCCCTAAAACATGGGTTTAATGATGGGTCCTCCCTTTGTAATCTCGCCAAGCGCTCTGGCGTGATATCTAGGTTGACCGCTGGCGTCGCCAAAGGTCTAATCTTATCTTTATCAGCTACCTGTCGACGTGTTTCGACCGCAGCGCAAAAGTCAATACCTTTTGATTGCGACCATGCTTGCACGTTCTCATCGGAAGGGGAAACTACCCGTGATACATTCCCAATGATGAGCTGGGCGCCTGGAAAACAACCAACGACTGCTTCGACTTCCCCGCTAAGGAAAGGTGTATCTATCACTATTCTTGCCATGGGTAATTTCTCAATGGCCCCCGAAAATTGGATGCACGGGACAGTCTCACCTGTAAGCTGTGAATCCCGAATGCAGTCCCTATGCACTCCCACAACGGTAGATCCTGTATCTCGTAAAACCGAGACCGGTTCGTCCCCAACAAACCCCGGATAAACCCTAAGACCACCTCCTGTATGACATGAATTTATAACGGGGATCTTTCTCCCACAAGGTAAAACACCGGAAGATAATAACTTCTCACAACTGGGACACTTAGAATACTGTCCGCCTCCGTTGTCCGATGTAACACACGCAGCCGCATGATGAAATTTATTAGGGGAACATGGACTGGAGCTACTGTCCACGTTCGCCGCTATCCTACCTGCAGGGCAATTCACGCTGATGTGATCTGCTCTTCCGCAGTTCCAACACTTCGCGGCCCTACACTCGCGTGAAAGGTGACCCACGCGTCCGCAAGTCCAACACTCCGCTCCCTGTGCTGCACTAGGCCTGGGTCCCCGTGACCCATCGCGACCGGAACTAAAGTCCCTATGCCGTCGGTCATCGGCAAAGGTCACAAATCGCCCCCGGCCATTACCGCGACCTAGCCCTCCTGCTCGGTCCAACTTACCGGATCCATATGCAGGTGATTGGTGATAGCCCCTACGCTGCCCCTGGGCTTGCCCACTATAGGCACCACGCTGACGCGACCTGTCCTTAAGTCCTGCCGGCGACCCCTCAACCACGGCGACGTACCCAGCATCTTGGACGTACGCCCTGGCGACTGGTTTGGACGGATGTGCCGTACGGTATGCTTCCGCCAACTTAGACGCCTCCTGCACCGTCGCGGGTTCGTTTTCTTTCAGGAAGGCCACCAGATCTTTATGGCACGACGCGTACAGCTGGTCACGGATCATTAGGTCTTTCAGTTTAGCAAAATCCGCGCCCACATGCGCCAAGTCTACCCAGTTCGCGAAATATTCCGTTAGTCTCGCGACGAAGGCAGCAAAGTCCTCCCTGGTATCCGCACGTGCTCGCCTAAACTGCTCCCGGAAATATTCCTCGGTACGCGCAAATCGGCGAAGCAGCAAAGCCTTCAGCTTATCGTAATCTTGCACGTCTTCGCGCTGTAGCTCTTTAAAGTAGGTTAATGCTCGCCCCTGCAATAGAGACGCCAGGTACGTGGACCATAATTCCTTATTTTCCCCCCATTGCAATTGTGCATTCAGTTCGAACCTGTAAAGGAAGGCGTCTATGTCGTCCTTCCGGTCGTCGAACGTAGGGAGCTTAATCCTAACGCCACCTTTATTGTGTACCTGCCGCTCAACTGTTTCCGTTGGCGTATTCTTCCTGAGTTCTAATTCCGCGATTCTTACTCGCGCGTCTGTCTCCCGCTCTTGAGCTTCTATCTCCTTTAACTTTAACTCCCTCTCCTGAGCCTGTCTCTCCTGTTGCTGATGCAACTCCTTTAACTTAAACTCCCTTTCCTGTTGCTGAGCCTCTAACTCCTTTAACTTAAACTCCCTTTCCTGTTCCTTATCCTTTGCCTCTCTCTCCTGCTCCTGAGCCTTAGCCTCTCTTTCCTCTTCTCTCTGTCGCTCTTGAGCCTCTTTTTCTCGCTCTCTATCCTTAGCACGCTCATCGCGCAAATCCGCCTGCTGTTCTTTAATCCAGCCGCGTAGCTCCTCTCCCTCCAGGCCAAGTTCCTTACCCAACTTCATTAGTTGTTGGAGTTCCGCCATTTCACAGATTTATGGTTATGGTATGTATTATAAAAACGGCTAACCTGTCGGTATGATCACTAGCGACACGACCAGAGACCTGAGATCACACCAGATATAACAACACCCAATTGTCTCAAATACAATTCAGAAATTTACCTACTTCCTAACTAATTCTATATTCATACAATGCATAGCACTATTAATAATAAAAAAGAGTAGAAAAGAAAAGAATAAGGAAATTTAGTAGAAGGACCACACGTACGTCAAGGACAACGAACCAGACTAGGACAAAGACCTAAAAAAGAAAATATAATGGAAAAAAGAATGCAACCTAACTACGCCGATTACACTACACGGTACAAACAAGAACAGAGTCTGAAAAAAAAGAACGTATCTACAGATAGGGAAGAAAGAGGGACAAGAGAAACGTCTTCCTAAAACAACGAGGAAGATAGAACGGCACAATCTAAACAAAAATACAGGTCCCTACAGAACTGTTCAATGTGATGAACGGAGTTCCAAATTTAGCCCACCTCCCGAAGAGGATAAACTACGCTCACCACAGCAAACCCGCGCCACCGCCCGTACAATCAATTACAACGAAAACAGCAAAAACAGCGAAAAAGACAGATTAAAGGAACAGCCCACAATCCAGGGCACAAAAATTTTGACTTTTACTTAACTTTCAGTCAGCGTTTTATTTAACTTGACGTATGCCGGAGCTCTGGCTGCTTGACCTCTACAGGCTGGCACACACACTCTCTGCAGAAATTTAAGTACACATTAATACATATTCATCAAAATACATGCATCAATACATATTCATAAATATACATAAATCATATCATCATGAAATTCCCATTCATCCCACGAACAAGGACAACAGCACGAATTCCTAGCACAACAGAAAAACAACTAGATATAACGAATACACAATGTCAAAATGACCACAGGTAAACAGGACGAGCCCCCAGTGTCACAAATCCCAGACTGGGAGATGTAATAAGTCATGACAGGACAACAATCACGAACGAACAAGTTTAACACTTAACAGAACAACCCATCAGACTCACACATTTATTAAACATAATTATACAGATAATAGCGCAATTACATACATTATATTATTGAAATTAACTACCGTACAACGGCCTTATTCTCACACACTCTCCCTCGGATCCACAACCCGGTAGTTACTCCTAAAGGCACTTCGGCCTCAGCCTCTCCCCTCAGGGTCTTAATAGCACATTAATAATTCACTGGCACCGCAGTCTCTCAATATCACCTTCCTATTGTCATACACCTTAGCACTCCCCTAGCACCTCAGCAGGGCAATAACACATTATCATTTCAATAGCCCCTCAACATGGCAATAGTACATTATTAGTTCCTAGCCCATCAACATGGCAATAGTACATTATCACATTCACGCTCATATCTACGTCCCTGTCCGTGGCCTGACTGCCACGACTTTATGTGCCTCTACTGTCCTGCACTGACAGCCTCACTTCTGGCCTATGTGTGGCCTCCGGCCCTATGCTGGCCTATCCCCTGTGCTCATCGAGGTGGCTCTGGAAAAAACTCTCTCACTGGTCTCTCGACTGCTCCCCTTATGTCCGCCCGCTGGGCTCGTACTAGCGTCCGTTCAGTAGGACCTTCTAACTTGCAGTGATAGTAATACAGCGCTTTCGCCTCATTCAGACCCCCACCACTCATAACATGCACGCTTCCCTTACTTGTCTTCGTGCGTTAATTTTACTCTCTTCCTTTCACGTCTTTCCCTACCTGTCTGCCGTGAGCCCTTCTTACTCTACACCCGCTCTGTAGCAATCCCCTTAATTGCACTCACTCCACTCGTGACAATTTTGTTAGGGGCCAGTAGTAATTATTACACACAAACACTATAGGTGAGCAGTGAACACAACTCAGTATTTTCTCTATTTGGCTTCGTAATTACGGTCCCACAACAACAGCCTTTGAAACCAGACAGTATGTATTTATAGAGAGATCTCACTTCCGCCACATCGCAAAACTAGGTCGCTGCGGTAAACAAAAAATTGAAGAATTGAAAGAGACCGCCTTTACCAAAGATAGTGTGCATATCTATTTACTTTAATTTATTCATATTTTTGGGTTGATTGTAACTATTTAGAGCTGTTTGTAAGTTCTTCCACCCTGTGGAAATGCACAAACGAGTATTGTTTACTGCAGCGACCTACTTTCCGCTCCATGCTAACAATGGTTTCGCAGCGTGTGGCGTCCCACTAGTTGGGCGATCCATATTTTCTCACCACCGTATTGTGAGTCGCACTCGGTGACCTTTCTCCCCCCTCCCCTCAATAGTCCGTGGTTTTGCTTTGATGTCTCGCGGCTTGACCCGTGTTCCTGTTATTGAAGATCTAGATCTGGGTCAATCGAGAGCATTCGTGTTATGTCTTGTTTACTCTAGGTTGGCCTTGGAGTGATACAATATTGACGTGTTCGTGTGTGATTGGACAATCAGTATGTATCTCGTGTGTTCTGGAGTTGTATAGAGCTAGTTAGGAAATCAAGCCACTTCTTGAATGTTCGGACAGAATGTAATAAGGACGCTAGGCGAGCGAGTGAGTGTGTGCAAATCCAGTCGTAGTTAGAAGTATAAGTGCTTTCCCGGCTAGGTGTGAGTATCTTGTGGATATCAGCTCTTATTTACAGTCATTAAACGTTAGTATTAAGTGTTCATCGGATCCTGTTATTTATTTCTACAACAGTTCGAGACAGTTTCGTTTTTTAAAGGGTAGGCCTTCAGTTCATCTGACTCTCCCTATCATAACGTGCTGAAATTTGCATCAACTGTTACACGGCGTCTCCCATGTCTCGCAGCGTAAATCGACCAATAGTGAAACCTCTCTACATAACATACTCTCTGGTTTTAACAAGGCTCCGACAGGTGACTGACAATTTCAGTTTATTGCAAAAACTCTGAAAAGTGAAAAAATGTGAAATGCCTGCATCCAAAGCATGTAATCAAAACCTTTAAAAAAAAAGGCAGCTGTTAAAATGGTCACCATAATGCGGCATCCTTACACACTGGGACAGGAAAGTTTTAATGCATAAAATGCTGCTTTATCTGTTTACTAATTTATGTATCTGCATTGGTATCAATCCGTGTGCCCCTACTTCTACAACCCTCCGCCACCCGGCAGTTTAGCTCCCTGCCCAGTCAATTTCCCTGGCACAAGGGGCATAACTCGATGTAAACACTGTTTGTTGACTTTAAAAATTCATAACAATTCAATCATTCAACAGAAATGCACCAAACGTTTATAAATGACGAAGGCAATCTTGTAGATTAATATCATGTTTTATTAAATATTAAGCCTGAAATTACCCTCTGTAAAAAAAAAATAAAAAAATCATCATCACCTCATCTTCATCCAAATCTGTATCACCTCTCCTAAGGGTTTCACTATCATCAAAGTCATTCTGAAACAGTTCTTGATCAATGGCAAACTCTTTTACATTCATATTTTGACCATTTACATCTAAGTTATAAAGATTTCCATCGTATGCAGCCCCTGTAGCCTCCCTAAAATCCTCAAAAGTTCATCCACTGTTTCAGTTTTCATCCACAAACTAAAAAGTCACAAAGAATCACAGAATCGTCAATTCAAGCTCATTCTTGTACTGGGCGCCATGATTTTGAATGCATAATAAGTGGAAATAGCTTCTATTTTTGTAATTAACAGTTGGATCCACAGAATTGGATTTACGAAGCAGTGTAAAATGCGGGTGCAATCGGGCACTACAAGAAAATCATTGGCGATTGCTGATGGGCGCATTTCGGCGCTACAAGTGGCACAGGATTAAAGATACTTGTATTTCTACATCCAACTCAGATTTTTATGTAATGAATGTCAACTGCCATGTATTTCGATCTTCTGAAATGATTTTACGTAAGCAATTTTCCCAGGTGAAGAAAAAAAGCATGTTATCTTTCTTAGATTCAACTTGTTATCCAAATGACCACAAGAACAAAAATGTCACCCATCCCAATGACGGACAGTATAAAGATAAAAAAAGTAAACAGGAAAAAAAAAATGTTTTTAGACTGAAGTAACCCAAAAATTTGAAAAATCGATTTTATATATCATAGGTGCCACCCAGGAAATATGAAAAAGGAGGAACTTTTTTTCGTCTCGCCGGGGGGAGGGGTTGGAGGTGTTGCCCCCCTCCCCCTATTTAGAATTTTTTTTTTAAAATCAAGCATAAATAACACAATTTGGCGGTACCTAAAGTGCTATTTTCATGGGTGCCAGCAACGGAGCCATCTGAAACCTGAAAATCACTTTGACCAAATCAGCCAAACCTGAAGTCGCTGGCACCGGGCAATGCAGTGATAAAACAACAGACCTATGAACTAAATGACATTTAAAGCACATACACCAATGCCACATAAAGGCAAATTTCAAATAGAGAACAAAACACTTTACATGTCACAATGATGTACCACACTTGCTGAGTATTTCATGTACACCTACAACTTTCTTTGTTCATAATATAATGTGTGACTGCAGTAGCTTTTGTCCTACAAGATGAATAACATTTCGTAGAACAGTTAATCTGAATAAGGAAAAATTTCTCCAATAAGTTTGTAGAACCTATCACAAACATCCAACAGACAAAACATGGCTTTTGTGCCTGTTTATTATTAATATTATATTGTGTCCCATGAGCCAATAAAATTGATCCTGTTATCTCCCTTTCAATCAACCGTTATGCTGATGCTGAGTTTTCCTTTGTACGGAAAAATAGAAACGTCAAAAACCCATCACGAGAAATAGGACTACATATCTTCCTAATGGAGTTTTGACGTTTTCGTTTCCGTACCCATGAAAACACGATTTTAGCAGTATGATGTTGCTTCACTCACACTGCTTACGGCCCCCGTGATTATAATAGAAGAGCCAGGCTTAAAGGTCTCACTCACGCTTGATAAGTACCGTTTATTGGACTGAATAGGTTGAAATCCGGCTATGCCCGATGATATTGACGCCAGAGAACTAGAAGACTCTGAGGCGGGCCCCTTCAGGCCTTTGTAAACTAAACCAACCGTCGTCGGGTTGGTCTTGCACAATGATTATTAGCCCAGTAGCCGTACAACGTGTATCAGTACAGATCTAGTGGTCATGCTCGACCTAGATTCTAGATTTTTATGTAACAATACTGACACGTCATATTGATCCGCACAATATATTCCACGTTTACAATACACAAGGAACCAAGCAACCAGGCATTCCAAACGAAAGCATCCATTGTCAATCGACAATAAAAGTTTGAGTAGATCTACCATTGCAGGCATCTAAAGCATTAATGCTGGTGGTGACATGGGCTGACACACGAAGTCAGTGCAACACGTGATAGGCTACGTTCACTCATACTCATGCGACACGCGGAACAAGCGGGTCTTGACCGGACACAGTACTGTCTCGTGACCCTGTGACCCTTCGCTCACTTTCAAGTTCGCGTTATTGTCAGAGCGATGAAGAGCTGCTGATGCACATGGAGCGCTTGATCTAAAACGGCGAATCAGGCAGAACACGACGGTAGCACTATGTTGACGATGCGCCCTGGGACGCGGGGTATGCTAAAAATAGGCGCAAATTAGGCCGATATCTTGAACTCGCACACTTGCGCGAATTTTTTGGTGTTTTTTCAATTCTTCACATCACGAAACTGGAAAAAAAATTTGGAGACACAGCGAAACCCGAAATCCGGTATGAACCCGAGGTCTGGCACCCATGTATTTTATTAATGTAGCTGCGCAACCAGCGCATAGCGGCCGATAGCGGTGAAAGTTGGAAAAAATTCAAATAGCGGAAAACCGCTATAGAGCGGAAAAGTGGCACCTATGATATATGTTCAACTACATTAAAAGCTGCATCGAATGATCTTAGTTCTAGACTCCTAAGCCGGAAAATAATTGAATAGCAAACTTTCAAAAAGCCATCATCACTCAACCAGTTGTGCTAAAACAAAACAGGTTTTTGCTTCTCCTCAAAAGTAGTCAAAACCAATTACTGCACTTTTAGGGGACAGTGATGATACGACAAAAGTGTCTTGCCTGTTTGCTATCTTCTCGGACAGCTGGCCAGAATGTAAGCAGCAGCACACTTCCAGACAGTACCGCCCCTAACACCACCAATGTCCACTGTAACCATGACACTTGAATGGCCCACAGCACCTGAAGAGACACAATAAAGTTCATTTATCTCAGTGCTTATCACAATTTGGAACAATGGCAGAGAATGAGGAAGAGCTGCAAACTACTGGATTATCATGAATTCATTCAAGCATGAGCAACTTAAATTTTACGGGAGAGGAAAAATAAGTTTTACTAAAAATGCATCCTGTATCTTTAATACCTTTCTAGGTGTATAAACAAACAAGTTGGAGATGGTCAATGGAGTCGTATTTAACAATCTCTGACATTTTTTGTTCATGAAAAACATTTTGTGCCCACATAGAACACATACCAAAGAACCATACCCAATAAAAAAAACCCAAAGTTTTGAATGAAATCACCCTAGACTGATGAAGTGCATTCTTTCCCTGACAGACCCCACCCGACCTTTTCATCAGTTTGAGTTTGAATTTGGAGAAAGGGCATCGATATGATAACTGTCATATTGTGATAGGAATGTGCTGGGAAAAAGCAAGATGATAGACAGAATGATAGGACAGGAGAAGTCCCTGCCAGAAGCATCCAACGAACAACTGCACCTTTTAAACAGTTTGACAAACTGTCAAAAATGAAAAAACTTACAGAGATTGGAATGTAGATAGCCAGTGAATATCCATATAAACAGATTAACTCAAGGAATGTGTATTTGGCTTGGTTGCCTCTCCACCACAGAAGCCCAGTGATTATCAAGGGCACGATCCACCAATAGCTGAAGATGGCACTTGCTGCAAGTGTGACTGGAAAGGAGCAAATGGAAAAGTAATTAAAAAATGGACCAAAATATACATGGCGGTACTTTAATATTAAACAGACCTGTAAGTGGCTGGTGACAAAACAGTCTGATATTTTTCGGTACCGTAGCAGCACTGTGATAGCTTACAGCAGAAAACAAATATGTGACTACTAATGTAATTCTTATCTGTACTTTTTAATGCTTGTAAGTGCCTTCAATTTTTAACATTTTGAAGCAGAGGGTTGTAAATTCACACATCAAGTCTGGTTTCTATACATCATACCTTTGTGGAAGTCGTAGGTCCAATTGTAATCCTTTCCAGCTAAACTAAAGTAGTTGGCTAAATTCCCAGCAATGGCTGTGGTAAACACCAGTGTTGTGCAAATCCAAAAGGGCCCTACAAGCAGATATAATTGAAAATCAAATATAGAGTGTTCAGTATAAACATCACCACATGTGGATAAATAAAAACTTACATTCATTGCTAGAAAACTCTTCGCCACAGCTCTGAAACCAGCATTCCAGTTTTCAATTATATGTAATTCAACACTTGTAAATATTAGCAAGGAAATCAGATGAAGGAATCTGTCATGAGAAACACTGGTCTAGGGTAAAATGAATTCTAATATTAAACATCATAAAATTCCAGTACAACTGCAATAGTCTGAAGTTGCCATCAAGTAGCAAACAATTCGCTCGCTACTGCAAGGGTTTTGAAAAAACAACAAAAAAAAAAACAAAAGGAAAGATATTAAGAAAATCATTCTTTTAGTATATTAGAATTGGTCCAAAATGTAAAAGATGGAGTACATGTATGGCACACTGGGAACTGGAGTCAGTCAATGCATCTCACAGGGTTAAATATGAACCACGTACCATACAAATCTGGGTTGGGTCGTATTTGCTTAACCAGGTAATTTCTACCCGGCCTGGGCACCATGGAACCCAAAATCCTGTGCCCGACTTGCTGGGTCTCCACATCAAAGAATTGCTGATAGTAGGCAAATGTCCAGAATGATGAATTCCCTTTCTTCTCCTTGAGTAGCTGAAAGCAACGTATGAAGAATGTAAAGTTAAAGCTGTAGCTGTTTTTCAAACTGATCTTTTTCTCTTTAGATAATCACTAGCCATATCACAAACACTAAAAAGTAAAATGTATGTTGAGCTTCTGTAAGAAAACAACTGATGGATGGATGCTGAGGGAACATGCATTAAAATACACTATCTTTTCCTGTTTTGCTTAAAGAAATTCAGGTTAGTTAATAATTTTTTGAAAGCATTCCACAAAAGCAAAATAAAGTTGAATCCTGCTTGGTGTTTCCCACAGTTTACTATTGTAGAAATAATTAAAATTTTTTTTTTTTATTGACTCTAATTATTATTTTCTACAAAGCACAAAGAGGCAAACTTAAAATCAGTCAACAGCCTTACAAACAAAAATTCAGTTTCATAAGATTTTGTGTGAAATATGAGCTTAGGCAAAATTTCAAATGAATCCAACAAACAGTTTTCAAGAAAACAGACCGATGTTGGTCCTACTCATTCCAGAAAATATGCACTATCCTGAACACCTCTACAGGAGATTTGATCAACCAGTCTGTAAGGATTTGACAATACCTCAGCTTGATCATCCTCTTCTTCATCTGAATCAGCAGCAGAGTGTGGAAAATTGGTGAACTGATGGGTTTCTCCCTTGCCCTTTGACGGACTGTCGTGAGAAAATTCTGGGGAGTGTTGTGAACTCTCAAAATCAAATGGTTTGACAAACCCTCAAAGGGCTTTTTCACATCTCATCAGAGCAATGAATCAATAGTCAGGCAGACAATGCCAGCTTCAAACTTAAAAGTGGTAACAAGTAGGCATCCTTTACTGCATTATTCTCGTATTTGTATTTATAAATAATCACACCTCTGAAGCTTAGCTGGATGAACCCTTCGAGATGCTAAACATTTTCAGCACTTTCCACCACAGTGTATTATACCACAATGAGTGAAAAAAGCTATAGCTACCAACAAACTGATACAAATAGAGTCCACAGATGTACATTCACAAAGGTGCACTGCATTTTGGGTATGGTATCACTATTAATTGTTAAGCCAATATATAATCATTTTACGAAGTGCTTATTTGAACAATTGGTCCAATAAGCCATTGGCAGGCTAGGTCTTACTGGTCCCAATTGAAAAGCGTCGTTTTCCAAAATTGGATAAGTCCATTTGAGTGATTTTGAGATATTGCACTTTTTATTAATAGTGTGTAATTAAAGCAGCATTTTAATTCTCTTTTACATATAAAGAAAAAGGGTACCAAACCTAATTTACTATTATCCCAATATATCCCATTGATAAAGTTTGCAGATGATACCACCATACAGGGATTGATTTCTGCACCAACTGATGAAGATACTATACAATGGTTTATCCAGTGGTGTGAAGATCACTTCTTACTATCAAATGTAAAGAAAACAAAGGAAATGGTAATTGATTTCAGAACAACTGTAACATCACTTCCACCACTTAAAATTTATAATCAAAATGTTGATAGAGTCGAGTCTTATAAATATCTGGGAATCCATGTTGACTCCAAACTCGACTGGCACGCTCATACCACCTCAGTTCACGCAAAGGCAAACAAACGTATGTATTTCTTGAGGAAACTTAGATCATTTAATGTAGATAAAACACTCATTCAGATGTTTTATAAATCAACTATCCAGAGTATCATTCTATTTTGTATTACAGCCTGGGGAGGAAATGCAAAGGAGCAAGACAAGAACAAAATTAACAACTCTATTATCAAAAAAGCTTGCCATCTAACCAACAGTGAATACGTGAACTTTGATGAGTTATTTGTGCATTCGTGCAAACAGAAACTAAAATCAGTTCTAAATGATTGCTCCCACCCCTTGTTCCATCAGATAGTCCGATCCCAAAGAAGTGGACAAATACTGTATTTAAAAACAAACAGAGAGCGCTATAGACGATCTTTTTTGCCATCCGCAATTCGAAGTAGCAGTGTTTCCTGATGTAATATGCTGTTGTTAGTTTTTCGTAAGGGATTGTTCTTACAGTGTGTGTGTTTGCGTGTGTGAGCAATGTTCTTACTTCTTGGTAATGTTGTGTGAGCAATGTGCGTGTGTGTGGTGTGCGTTAAAGACTTGTAGGTCTTAGATATTGTATTTGCTGTTGTACTGTTACCGATGCTGTGACAACAAATTTCCTGGCAACAGGATAATAAAGTCATATCTTATATTATCTTATCTTATTAGTATCGAAATAAATCTTGAAGTTATTCTTGAACTATATTTTGACCTACATCTTCCCAAAACTTGTAAAGTCCATTGGACTTAACGAGTTATGGCTGACCCAGACTGCAAAATATGTACCGATGTGAATAGTAATAGTAATAGATTTATACTGATAATTCTGCTTTCTCATTGGAGATGACTACAACCAGACATTACCATTTCAAAGACAGTGGTTACTACTGACCACACAGGTAACACAATTAACACAGCAGCATGTTGTGTAATAGTTTTCTTGCAAATGCTTTTAGCTAAGGGGTAGATTCAAGTATATTTATGGACTGGGCTTTGAGGAAGCGGTTGTTGCATCCTCCCCAGAGATTTGCCCAATTCGGGAAGATCTGTCCAGCCGGACTTACCCAGTTTTGGAAGAACACCCACACTGATATATCTATAAAGAAGGGACATACCAAATTTTAACTGAACACAATTACACAGTGTCTTACAGTTTACACTGATTTTGAATAATTATCTGAAAATAGCCATAACTCATTTTATGCAAAATTGGACTTACCCAGTTTGGAAAAATGCCTTTCATTTGTGACACCATGAATAAAAATAGTAGTATGCGCCATTGGTCTGTTATTGGCCTAACAGGTGCTTAACCAGTGTTACACAATCTACAACACAACATATTTGAAAATACTCTTTGAGAGCCTATTTCTCCTCCGTGTCTGAGAAATATCCTAATGATATTTCCTCTGACCTCTAGAAAAATACATGGATTATGTCTGCTATACACGTACAGTTTAATCCAAACAGTTATCTTGACAGATCGATGCATCATCTAAGGCTGATGATAAAGGAACAATAAAGGAAAAAAAAATGTCTTCAAAGAATGGAACGTGGATGCTACTTCTTTAATTTTTAGATACTGTAAAAGCATTAAGCATATTTGCGGAGACTTTGCTAACTTTGATATGCTTAAACAAAATGTAAGAATTTTTTAGATCTGATGGCTATTTGATAGTGCGTTGGCAAAAAAAAAAAAAAATTACCTCTGCTCCAGGTAAAATTCATGTGAATATGAGCCACTCCTACCCCCAATGGGTTGGACCCCAAAAAGCAAGCAGAACTTGATTTTTGTAAGAATACAAATTTTGGCTTTCAGTCCTTCCAATTTTCTTATACACATGCTCGGTTATTCAGTACTACAAGTACGTGCTATGTGGTAGGTACAGGGTGAGAGTTAGACCTAAGTACAATTTATTTCTCTGCCAACTGACCTTTTTTCTTAAAAAAAAAATTTACCTGTCACAAGGGACCATTGCGGCTATCTCTTTGCATACTGGGACCAATTACATAATGAATCTCAGGCTTAGATACAACGCATACACGTACTTGGACAAATTAATTGAACAGATTTATTTGCCCATTTGGACCAATAAAGTTTTGACTTATTTGATCACTTGGACAAAATAAGGATTAACCCTCGTCCCACGTCAATAGTAAGTGACCCCTGTGATATTTGGATAAAGTACTTGTGATGATATGCAGTAAGTTCTATTGTTAAATTTAAATGGAAGGCCCAAAATCAAGAATTTTCTGCATTTACGTGCTATTTAACACACATTTTATCAATTTCTCAAGACCTCTGTGAACAAATGATTTTTTAAGCCATTCGCTTAATTTACTAACCACATGTATCGTTGCATTGCCTTCTCCCTCCTCTGCTATGTAAAGCTTCCACGTACTATGATGTTAGTTTTAGCAAGAGAGTTGATTTCCAGCTCGTAGAGTACATACATGTACTGAAAAGCGGTTTAATCAAAGCAACATAACATCTCTCTAACTTCCACATCAAATAAAGACAATGACCAACAACAAAGTCGGTCATTTTCTCCCAGTATTCCCTGATGAAAAACCTACAAACAGACCCCTTATGCAGCATGCCCTAGTATTACATTGGAGTTGATAATTATAGACACAGAACTGTTTCTCAAATACGCACATGGCCACTTTCTTCTCATTTCACATGTAGATGACAACCAGCATCAAAGTGAAAGTTTCCCCAAGATTTTCCCCAGTTCGAACTTCAGACTGTCAGTACTATTACATGAGTATGACGAATAATTACGAATAGTTGCATTGCAATAAATGTAATTGGACGATACCATTTTGTTAGATTGAGTAGGATAGATAAACACGCGAAAATAGTGTGGAAAAAAAATGTGAAAAAAAACGATAGTCGCGGCAACCAAATAAACAAAACACAAGGAGCAGCGCTACCCTACAATATATCGGCCTCCCGCAGGACCCTGTTTGCAGTGTGTAGGCTACAATATTGGCCTTGCGTGTCTCGCATGTTGCACAGGGAGGCCAATATATTTGCCCATTTGGACCAATAAGGGTAGCCATAATTTTATGTTGGGCTAAAAAATGTAGTGAGTAAGAATTGCATGCTCCATTTGATTGCGGCCCTTTTTGGGACACAGAATTTTGATGTGAAACAGGTATTATATGTGAGTGCGCATGGGAAAACCCGGCATAAGTCGGCAGAGCTGATTTTGAGAAAAACGGCTTTGAAGTGAAAATATGGGTCCGACACAAACTTCCAACTTGGCTGTTGTTTAGGGGACCGTGGCATGTTACAGGGTAAACTGTAGACGAGCTGTGAACACTAATCACTATGATCTCTATAACGGCTTTGTAATTAGACTACGGCCTCCTAACAACATCCAAAAACTTCCCACTTGGCTGTTGCTAGGGGACCATGCCATGTTACAGGGTAAACTGTAGATGAGCAGTGAACACTACTCACTATGGTCTCTATAACTGCTTAGTTATTAGACTACGGTCTCCTAACAGCAATCACTCCAATATAACTTGGTCAATTAGCTATTGCCACTTATAGGATTAAATGCCGTTCTCTCAAAATCTTGTTTTAGGGGGGTCACTGACTTCAATTTATCAGAAATGTCTCGTCTTTTATTATCAAGTACAGAACTCAAAATTGCCGACTTATGCCGGGTTTTCCCATGCACACTCACATATTATCAGAACAGACTAAATCATAGTGCATGGTTACATGGTATGTGTCAGGCTAATATTCATGTCAACTGTAACTTACCTTGAAAACTCAACTCATCTGTACTACCATCTTTTGTATCCACCTGAAAAGGATAGAAAAGTGTATTTATTAAGCATTTTGCAAGTTCATAAAATAGTGGTTCAATGAGGGAATTAACACTAAAAATATCCAAATCTCTTGAATTGATAACCAAGCACTAGAAATGAGTGCTGCTTTGCACAAGTCACATGCCAATAACAAAACATAGGCCTACTCTTTAAAATACAAGAATATTTCATGGCTTACATGTGCAACTTTCATGAATATTGAATGAATATAATAAATATATATATTACATGCATCAAATAGGTTTGAAAAAAAAAAAAATCTTCCTGAAGCATGGGAAAACCCGGCATAAGTCTAATTACACATGTACTGATGTAACCTCTCTTAAAAATTATGAGAAAGAGAGCGTGGGCCGTGATGTTTTGTTACCATTCAATTAATGTTGTTTTTTTTGCTCACTTTGGAAAACTTTAATTAAGGGCATGTGTGGCTAAAAAATTTCAAAATTTTTCATTTTTGGTCAGATTTGAAAAACTTCTATTTTGGCCTCCTTATCCATTTTTGTGTCAAGTACAGTATGCAAAAATTGCAAAAATATGCATTTTGAGGGCAAACATCTAATCTTCCCAATGTGTGTATTCACACTATTTTTTTTTTTTTTCTTTAAGAGGTCAGACTGAAATGCAATTTTGAATGTATTCATTCAGTGCATGACTCAGTGATCACTCAATAAAGAAATAATAGGTACCTAATTCAATTTTTATAAATATATAGATGCCTACAGAGGTGTGTTTGTATAGATACTCTAAGGAATTAAAAGTGAAGACCAAGGTAAATAAATAGGTATGTTCACACTAATAATCTAATATTCAAGAAACATCACAGAATTTGATATTTTTGCCCCAAAGAAAGCCTTAGCAACAGAGGTTCAAATTTGTATTGATATATCATGTTTAGTGTTGTTGTAATCGGAATCCTGTCTCTTCAACGAAATTAAAATGAAAATTGTGCCAGGAAGAAGAACTCAATTATTGCAGTTTTTGTAGACCCCATTTTTGACCCCAATATGCCATATGCTGTGATGACACATTGTGCGAAGATTCCCTAATAAATGAACATGCCGATTGGCTGAGCGCATGGGAAACACTAGAGACTGGCCACCTCCGCCGTAAATACCCCTTCAAGCCCACTTGTTTCAATCTTGTTGAGCAACACATGCCACAGATTTTTATTTGGTTTCCTACCTATTTTGTGATCAGTGGAAAGGATCAGTTTTTAATGTGTTTGTGTGTATTTTGATGTCATAATCTCTGTTTTTGACGAGAATTCTTTTTTCATTGATTTTCTCAAAATTGATGTTTTCAGCACATAAACTCCTAACACTTTTTTGTTCTGTCCAAATAATATTTGTCATGCTTAAATTTGCACAAATGTTTTGTCAATGTATATCACACGTTTGAATAGAACAAAATTACAATATCTCCATTCAAATTTGTTTTATTGTTATTTGAATAAAGGAAAAGTGACAAAAAATGAGTCCTAAAGGATCACCAAGTTTTTGTAGGTAAATATGAGAGAAAGGCTCCATGAATTTCAAAATCCTTCGACACAAAGATTTATTGTTCTAAGTTACCACATGCCAAATTTCAGGACAATTGATAGAAAAATGCAGAAGTTCTAGGCAAATAAGAAACTTATGATAAAAATCCAAGATGGTCATCGCTGTTATTAAAAAATGAATAATATAAACAAAAATTCTGCCCATTTTTCATCTCCTAACAACCCAAAGGACATATCTTTGAGGTAAAATATATGATATATTAAGAAAAAGAGAAATTTCTTATTTTAGCCGCACATGCCCTTTTAAAGTGGAAAACCCTGGTAGCAGTATGAGCGCGCTCGAGTAAATTTAATTCAAATGAATGTACTACTCTATGCCTTTGTAATCTTTACTGTGACTTTAATAATATGATGTCTTTTTATCTCGTGTTTCTTTACATAGTTAAAGCATTAATGCTAAAATATAACTAAACTCCAAATGCAGCCAGCAATGGAAAATGCTGGATAACTACCACTTGACCCAGATGTACTACTGACTAACTTGGCCTTTGAATTAAGGGAAACAAAATTAAACAAATTTATGCAATACTGAAGTTTTAAACTCTACCGGTACAGTAGGCTACCAGTTACATTTCCAGCACCACATCATAATCTTATTACGAAGTGCTTATTCGCAGACGTCTGCGAATAAGATCCCGATCTTATTCGCTGATGGAAGGTTGCTTGGTTTGTTATGTCAATTATGGAAAAATTCCTCCAGCCTATCGGTGGCGCAATGACTATCATCTGTGATTATCAGTCAGAGACTATGTGTTCGGTCCGTCATGGGTTCAATCCCATGCCGGTGCTTTTTTGTCTTTTTTAGGAATTTTTTTTATTTTAAGGATTTTGCAAAATTGATGTCATGGGGAAATTGATCAATGTTACTAGTGTGCTCCAGATTACTTTATTCCTGTTCATTTTATTTATTCCTGTTCACTGAACGGGACAGTTGCAAATTAGAAATAAAAATGTAAATCAATTTTTAAACATGTACATCAATTTCTTTTAGTCAACCTCTCTCCATGGTAACCTGAATCTATTCTGTATTTACTGAAAATATATTTTGGGGGTCTTCTGCTTCAGCCTTTTGTCATGTTTTGTTTTATTACTCTTTTTGTTTGCATGGAAGTTTAATTCATTTTTAATTTTATTTGCTCTGTCTGACTTCCTCTGTGATTTCACATCCGACAAAATTGGCTACTTAATAATTCATCTAAACACAATTTAAAAAAAAAAAAAAAAAAAATCCTAGTCACGATTTTATACTCTGGAGCAAAGCAAAGATGATCAGTGGGGGAGAAAAAAGCAGAGATAAAGTGACGAAGAAAAAAAAGTCAGATCTTGCGGAGCCTCAAACCTGCCCTTACCAACTCGGCAGGCGAGTTTACTTAGCATGCCACTGGGGAACCTGAGTAAATAAAAGCGTTACTAAGCAGGGCCTTTCTAATGCTACTGATGGTACGATAACTGATAAGTATCGCTAAGAGCAGACGACCTGGTGTGTCATTATCGTAAGAAACACTGTGTGTTACTCTGAATCGAGCCATCTTACCGAGTGAAGAGCCGAATTATTCAACACAACAAGCCAGAATTACGACCTAAAGGAGCTCTTCCTAAATAAAAATCACAAAACCAAATTCCATCTGCGAATAAGATTCTGATCTCATATTTAATGCTCTCTACATTTTCCAAATTCCAGTGTATCTAATCTGGAGTGTGTCATGCACGTAAACAATAAAAAAAACAAAAACAAACTAAAGGATCACAGACACAAGTCTTAGTTAGGTGACAGAATCTTGATACTAATGATAGATCTAGACTCTAGATCTAAATGATCTATCTTGGGGACTTGGGACTGCAGATCTAATCTAGATCTAGATCTAGTCTCTAACGCTAGACACTAGATCCAGATCTAAATATATCTACATCTAGACTCTAGAATCTAGATCTAGAGTCGTAAAGGATCACCAAGTTTTTGTAGGTAAATATGAGAGAAAGGCTCCATGAATTTCAAAATCCTTCGATACAAAGATTTATTGTTCTAAGTTACCACATCTAGAGTCTAGAGATCTAGAGATTATTCCGATAGGCCTACTCTGTTCCAGACACAGCCAATTTTCAAAAACAAGGCATAAAGTTCAAAGACACTAGATCTAGATCTAGATAAAAGAATTGATTTACTTATAAGATGCAATTACATAAGAGGCCGACAGACACAAGAAAAGCCAAGCTTAATATTTGTACATAATATTTACATCGTGGAAATCATCCACGTCGATGGTTGTTGATGTCGCCATGTTTACTACAGTAAATGTAAATTATTATAAAAAAATCTCAATGTGCCCGGAACAAATATCTATAACCTTCTCAACATTTCTAATTCAACAATAAAGTACTAATATTAAAAATATTAAATTTACCATTTATTTAGCTATATGAAATTATTTGAAATTTTTTAATGAACTTGAGCAGTTGAATTTATTTTTGTTTTTTGAAATATTGCAGCTTTTGTATTTTTTAAAGAGCATTGTAAAAGAAGAACAGAATTTGAGACCGGAACGCACAAACTCAACCAAGTTATCTGTCTGTAAATGCGTTAGTGCAATGTTATAGAATGTGATAATTATATTTACACGGAAGTTGCAAACTACTTTATAAATCTTATATTTCGTTTTATTCAAATAATACCAAGCTACACTTAAGTGCAATACATTGCACTGTGCAGCAAGGGAGGACTTCGCTTTCAACGATTCGTGCTTGTGACTTAGGCCTAGCTAGGCCTACTCATTGCAGGAAGTGGAGGCATGAAATTGTAATCGCTAACAACTGTTCTTGATGGCGCATAAAACGCTTAGGCTACGAGCTCTACTCTTCTAACAACCGAATGAAGGCACATGTGACATTTTGACATCTTCAGTTTGTTTATTGCAAAGTAGGTACAAAGTCTGTCTAGTATCCACTAACGAAGTGTTTAATTTTAAATGTGTCTTCTTCTTCTTCTTCTTCCTTAAAACTGGTATTCTCAGATTTGAGTATCTCACCAGTACGCATTAAAAATCGACTCGGCCCGTGTCCCTAGGAGTTAAAAATTTATATACATATAAGGGTGTAAGAAGGGGGAGTCGATTAGATTATAAAAACTTATAAAAACACTTGATTGTGGCCATGAGCAGATCAACCAATCTTATCACTGGGTTTATAACCCAGTGTCCGCCGATACTGTCGGATAAAATTTCCCTTAGGATTTTCTTTGTCTGCCAACACAAAATTCTGTATAAATTTGCAATTGATCTCTCCTGATTTGAAACCTTCTCTGTCTTCTACTCTTGTTCCGTTGATCCCGATCAACATTCATTGAAAACGATGGTGTGATTGAAACTGGAGGAGGCTTTTCTGAATAATTATGGAATTTTATTGATTAAATGGATACATAAGAAAGTTCAGGTGTTATCCATAGATATGGGTTTCTTGGTTTAGTCATGCTTATATTTAGTAAGAATTCCCTCATAATTTCAGTGTTCTCAGTAGTGTCAGGCAGGGGACCGTCGTTTGATTCTCAGCAGGGCATTTTTTTTTTGTCTTTTCCTATAAAAGTCTTTTTTATTAGGAATCAATTTTTTTTTCTTTTATCCAAGAACAGTAATCGGGAATAAATGTAGGTTTTTTTGGTTCTTATATCTGCACTTGTCAATCAGGGGTCAGTGTTTCAATTCTCAGCAGGGGAAGTTTTTTTTTTTTTTGTTATACATGTAAAAGTCTTTTATTAGCAATGAATCTGTTTAATGTTGTTTGTTTTTTTTTAATCCGACAACATTATTGATATATGATGGAGTAAAAAAAAATGTGTCGCGTCACGATGAAATCAGGCGCTCGTCAAGTTGAGGCCAAGCGAGGTATCGTGAGTTTAAGGTCAGCGGGCGAATTTTCAACGATTTTTTTTTTTTGCGCGAAACCCTTCTATGTCCAGCTAAAAGTGTATTCCATACTAAAATTTGATGAAATGTGTAGATTAAAGGCCCAAAAATTGAAATTTTGTGACCTAAACCGGCGAGGGGATCAATCAGGTCAGCAAAAAATGACCGAAAATGCCATCATCCTTACGACCATATTACTTGATCAAAAGTATCGAAACATGGTATCGAATGAAAGCTTGGCATCTCATCTTTCTGTCCATTGGTTCTACTTTAGGGTGTTCTTTCAAATAAACCAATAGAAAAGGGTTTTCTATCGTAAACAAACTTTCGTATGAGCATCGAGTGCCCCCATTTATTGGGCATTCTGATTGGCCGAGAGCCATCACGTGTCCTAAGCTTGCCAACGAACACATGTTCCTGCCTGATTGATAAAAATATTTCTTTGGCCAGAATATTTTCACAACGTGTTTCCTGCCCAAAATACTAAATTTGTCATATTAACTTTATTTATAAGTTATTAAAAAAAGATAAATCAAAATACATTCTTTATTTTGCTTTTTTCTGGAATAAAAACATATTGAGCCAAATATGGTGTCAATTTGGTTTTACACACGCGCCGGAAGTTAGTATGCCAACTTTCAGTTTCATGCATCTACTGACCGACACAATGCTGCTATGTTTTACATTCGAGACTAGACGTGGGCCACTCTTTGTCTGGATTGCTGCCTTTGTCTCGCAGACAACGTGGACATAGTCTTGTGAAATATAGAATGTAACAATGTGATTAAGTAGTCTATTCGGCGAGTGTGAAAAAGTGTGCTCTGTTCATAGATTTTGTTTCACTGGATTTTAACTAGATCTATCTCGAAAAGGTACGGTCTCATCAGAACATTTTTTTTTTTTTTTGGTCATTTACAAAAACATTCTGATTCACCTTCAGAAATTCATTTTTAACATTTTTATTCTCATTTAGCCTAGTTTTTTTAAAAGAATGTATAGTACAATCTGCGTATTCCCTTTTACACTCAGTCTTCCCCCGTTTCAGTCTCATAAAATATTGTTTTTTCTTACACGGCTCTCCTGATTTGGTTTAAAACTGAAAAGTTGTGGAACTGGCCCCTACTGTCTTCACTGAGTCCAGTTTTTATTTAATTTTGTTCTTAATGGGTTTACAAGACAGTTAAAGCTGATTCAGTGATGAGGCAGTGTTATACTATAGGGCTGCCACAGTGTGTTGGTCAGGCTTTTCACTTCCGCTCAATAAACAGAACACAGCGTACACACGGGTCAGTAATTTAAATGTAATTTGATACATAGAGCGTATATCATACAAAAGTTCACGGAATCTTACTAAGAAATGGCTAAGCTTTTGTTTGATATATAATATGACGATGTATACCTAGCGTTGCTAAGGAAAAATACGTTTTAATTGTCACTGAACTTTGGCGGCCATTTTCTCGCTTATTTCATCTGCAACAACAGGTGACCCCTGCCACCTTTAATTACAAATAACTCGACTTCTACCCAACGTAGAACAAAAATTTTTTCACCTACAGAAAGGGAAATGAATAAGCTATTATGTGGTACCAATAACTCAATATGCCTGAAAATTGACGAGCGCCTGATTTCATCGTGTCGTGACACAAATACTTTAAATGTACAACATGGGGGAGGCATGAAGGAGGATATGAAGAGAGGTGGCTACACATGGAATGAGTTGTCAAGGATCGCCCAGGATGGAAACAAACGGAAGGCTGTCGTTCATGGCCTATGCCCTGCTGAGTAGGGTGAATGTGCTATGATGATGATGATACCACACACAATATTCTGACTGAATGATTGGCAAAAATGTTCGTCCAATAAGTAGTTACGAAGAAAAGAGTTCATTACATCCCGACCATCCATCCAGGGCCACCCTACCCCTAACCCCATCCTTATCCTTAACACTAAACAAAATCTTAACCTTTTACCCTTTCATTAAAAAAATAAAATGAAAACTGAAAGGAAATTTTAGGAGCTCAAAGTGCTTGGGACATTCAGAATTCTTTTCATCAAAAATAATGATTTCACTATTTTCAGATTTAAAATCATATGATCCATTTAAATTTCTTTCCAGAAAGATAAGATTGTTCCCAAGATTTCCTTCAAAGTTTTACTAACTAAATATTGCCTTTGCCTTGTCATTACCAATACGTTAATGAGAAGAATTGGAGGGAACAAAGGCTAGATTTCATAAAGTATTTACTTTAAATTTGAATCACATCTTCATTTGCAGTAAACATGGGGCGGAGGCCCAGCTCCTCGATGCCAAAGCCACAGATTACAGCACTTATCATTACCATCAGCAGTATATTCTTAGTAATGCAGTTTTATGGAATTAAGGTATGAGGTAACATGCATAATTTTTAAACTGTTAGTAGCATTTGAAATTAAAGAAGTCTTTGGAGTATGAGGTTCTAGATGTCAACAGGCTTTGGTTGAGGCCTCTGAGAAACACATCTTCACCAGAGCAGGTTTAAATCCATTTTATAGAAACATCAAATAGGAAATTTTACATTTTGCCTGAATGTAAATGACAGAGTACTAAGACTTTTTGACAATGTACGAAAAACACACACTGATGGGACATACTAATAAATCATAATAATGTGAAGATTTATTATGCGAGGTTGTGAGATTAGCAAATGGCATTAGTAAAGAGCTAACACAGAAACTGATTGTTGTCACTGCATTATAGATTAATAATTTTCTATATTATAACGATGTTTGTGCTTCTTTTATTTTCAGTATCTGTATGGGATAATGAATCCAAAAATGCCTTTAGAAGAAAGAACACCATGGGTATGTTTATCTTTTTTTCTTAACCGTGGCTCAGAGTAGATGAATTCACCCTTGATTTTTATTGCAATAAGAATAAGATGAGATAAGGGAACATTTTCACATTTTCAAGATCATTATATGAAAGGCTTGAGACTTGATGAAGGTTGTAAGAAGACTCCAGTTAACAATGCTGTTAAAACTCACCAGTTGGGCGAAGATGTGTAAAGCTGTCCTAGGGATATGTCAGTTGTCATGAGTACATTACAATTTACATTCTGGTTTCTTTGTCATAAATACATCAACCAAACAACTGCCCAATTTTAAAACGTACATTGAAACTTTTATGCCTGTACTAATAAGGAAGATAATCAGGCTCCCATGGTTTCACAGGAAGCTGTCAAACTATTTCTGAGCAAATGCGAAACATCAGGATTGCCTGTGTTTGTAATTGAGCCAGATTTGGTGCGTGCAGTCCGAGAACAGAGCGCCTTGCGAACAGATCTCTGGAATAGAAAACATCATGACATCGTGTCATTTGGAGTCATTGATCCAGGCCTGGATCTACTGGTAAATATTTGTTTGAAGTAAAAATGCTTCCACCTTTTTATGATAGAGATCTTGAAATTATAGTATGTTCATTTAGTTATTTCTTTCGTAGATGAAATGGGCACGTGCATTTTATCTGACAATTGTTCTGTCTCTGATTTGTTCAGTTCAGCACATGGTGGAGAATATAACTTTACCATTGGTGACCTTAATTGGAAATAAAATAGTGGTGGTAAGTAGTAATATCAGACAGTGATGCTCACAAAATTCTGTCGCATTCAAATGGTTACATTTAATGACTTAATAATAATATCAGTCAGTATTATGTAGATTCTGTGGACCACTTTCACAACCCAATAGAAAAACTGCAGTGTTTTCTTTAAAAAAAAACAAAGAAGGTATCAGTGCTTCGAAGGGTTCCACAGGAATTATGTTTTTTATTTGCATAGTTGCCATTTTCAAGTCCCATTACTTTTCTTGAATGCTTCTATCATTTTCTCAATATTTTGATAATGCCTCAAAACGATCTGTATTATATTATTCTAGCACCTTGTCCTGTCAGCCATGAAACACGAGAACTATGAATTCTGGGAGAAAAATGATCCTGACCCTCGGGGGATGAGTGTGGCATCACGTAAATCTTACAGAGTGATCCCAAGTCATTATTTACTTTGGGTGCCAGTTGAAAGTCATACACCGATGCTCATTCATGTTGTTGTATTCTACAAACGGGGAGAATACCTTTGGCAGTCTGTTGGACAAGATGCTCTTCACACTCCTCCTTATAGTCTGAAAAATGCTCTGTTTACTAAAACAGCTGGTGCTTATAATATGTAAGTGTGTATTTCTGTGAACTGGAGGTGATGAGAGCAAATAGATATATATTTCAGCTGTATCAAAGTTCCCGATGCTCTGCAAGCCTTAACACAGGAGGAGAGTGATTTGTTAGCAGCATTTGGGCAGTGTATGTCAGTGTTTAGACAACTTTTCAGTCTGTCAGTTTAACAAGACTTGTGGAAGTAATAAAGTTTGTTCAATTTTTGTGCTATCAAGATCAAAAATAGCATGTTTATCCGGGGAAGATTTTATTATTAAATTTACAGTGGCAGAGCTGTATGTATTTTGAAATGGGATTCTGCACCTTGAGGTGTTCACTTGATTACTGTCTGTAAAAGATATGGATGAATAATTCTGTGGAAGGCTTTAATCATCTTTGTATTTAGTATATATGTGAGTGTGCATGGGAAAACCCGGCATAAGTCGGCAACATGACATTTTGAGTTCTGTACATATAACAAAAGGCAAGACATTTCTGATAAATTGAAGTCAGTGACCCCCCTAAAACAAGATTTTGAGAAAACGGCATTTAATCCTATAAGTGGCAATAGCTAATTGACCAAGTAATATTGGAGTGATTGCTGTTAGGAGACCGTAGTCTAATAACTAAGCAGTCATAGAGATCATGGTGAGTAGTGTTCACTGCTCATCTACAGTTTACCCTGTAACATGCCACGGTCCCCTAGAAACAGCCAAGTGGGAAGTTTTTGGATCTTGTTAGGAGACCGTAGTCTAATTACAAAGCCATTATAGAGATCATAGTGAGTAGTGTTCACTGCTCGTCTACAGTTTACCCTGTAACATGCCACGGTCCCCTAAACAACAGCCAAGTTGGAAGTTTGTGTCGGACCCATATGTGAGTGTGCATGGGAAAACCCGGCATAAGTCGGCAGCATGACATTTTGAGTTCTGTACATCTACAAAAGCGGCAATGTCAAAGACTGTGGAAATTATAGAACCATCGCCCTCATCAGTCACACCAGCAAAATCCTGCTCATCATCATACTCAACAGAATGAAATCTGAGGTAGAAGAGGAACTATCAGAATGTCAAGCTGGTTACAGGACCAACAGAGGAACCGCTGACATGCTCTTCATACTACAAATAATGATTGAACAGATAAGAAGCAATGGAAACGAAGCCTTCATCACGTTCATAGACTACAGCAAAGCGTTCGACAGTGTTAGGCACCATCACCTGTTCGATATAATGATTAAGATGGGATTCCCGAAACACCTTGTGACCCTCATCGCTGCACTATACCATGAACAAAAGGCAACGATTAGATGGAACAATGAGAACTGTCCATATTTCAACATCGAGAAAGGAGTCAGACAGGGTTGCATACTTTCACCTCCTCTTTTCAATATTTATACTGAGCAGATCATGAGAAACGCAGACATAGAAGATATGGGAATAAAGATCGGAGGCCGAAACATCACAAACCTTCGCTACGCTGATGACACAGCTCTTATGTCAGATAACATCACCAGCATGAAAAGAGTGTTGCACAGAGTGGATGAAGTGGGCAAGACAGCAGGCCTACACCTAAATGCTAAGAAAACGAAAGTCATGCATACTGGAACAGGGCACCATGAACACCAGGAGATACTAGTAAACAAAACAGCACTAGAAAAAGTGACTGATTTCAAATACCTAGGATCACATAAATCGCAAGATGGAAGCTGCTCAAAGGACATAAAAACAAGGATAGGAATGGCAAAACACAAAATGGTTCAACTAAACAACATTTGGAAGGATAGAGGCACACCAACGGACCTCAAAGTGAACATACTTAAGTGCTTGATCTGGCCAGTCCTACTATATGGTTGTGAAGCCTGGACACTCAAAAAGGCAGACATAACAAGATTGGAGGCAGCTGAAATGTGGCTTTACAGAAGGCTACTCAGAATAAGTTGGACAGAAAGGAGAACAAATACAAGCATCTTAGAACAGCTTGGCACCACCAGAAGAATAACACCTGAAATAAATAAAAGAAGACTTGCATACATCGGCCACGCGGCCCGAAACAAAAGCACGGCCCTTATGATATCAATCCTTCAAGGAAAGACAGAAACAAAGAGAAAACAAGGAAGACCACCCATTACATATCACGATAACATCAAGAAAGTCAGCCAGCTGGAAATAAGTGAACTAACTAGGAAAGCTAAGGACAGGATTGGGTGGAGGAGATTTTGTCGTGACATCCACTGTAGCAGCTAACATCGATGACGATGAAGCCGACAGGTGACAGGTGACATCTATATAAAAAAACAGCAAGGAAAAAAAATTCACTGCTGCGAGGAAGAAATGCCCAGACCTGAAAAAATTACATGTGAAAGATAGTTCTTTTTGCTACTATGTCTATTCCTTTGACATAAAAGCGAAGTATCGTAATTTTGTAATAAATGAAAATAGGCCTAAAAACATCAAATAATGCTTTCTCCTCAACAATGATGGCCTCCCTCCTGCCTTTGTTTTGTTTCGACTTTAGTACCGTGCATGTCATAAAAAGTAAACCATATCAAGCTTGGTGCGCAGTGTCCTGGCGCGCATGAGTTCTGAAGCAGGACTGCAGATTACTACTTTTATTGTAAGAGAGAGAGAGAGTACGTCACCAAATAATGCTTGCCATGCGGGTGTTACTGTGCCAGTTGTGAGTTGTTTTCTTCCTAGATCTACATAATCTGTGTGCTGATTGTGCGTGTTGTTTGCCACCCGTTCTTTGAACGGGCCCTTACACTAGTATAATAAAAGACAAGACATTTCTGATAAATTGAAGTCAGTGACCCCCCTAAAACAAGATTTTGAGAAAACGGCATTTAATCCTACAAGTGGCAATAGCTAATTGACCAAGTGATATTGGAATGATTGCTGTTAGGAGACCGTAGTCTAATAACTAAGCAGTTATAGAGATCATAGTGAGTAGTGTTCACTGCTCATCTACAGTTTACCCTGTAACATGCCACGGTCCCCTAGCAACAGCCAAGTGGGAAGTTTTTGGATGTTGTTAGGAGGCTGTAGTCTAATTACAAAGCCGTTATAGAGATCATAGTGATTAGTGTTCACTGCTCGTCTACAGTTTACCATGTAACATGCCACGGTCCCCCAAACAACAGCCAAGTTGGAAGTTTGTGTCAGACCCATAATTTCACTTCAAAGCCGTTTTTCTCAAAATCAGCTCTGCCGACTTATGCCGGGTTTTCCCATGCACACTCACATATACAGCTGGTTAGTCCACTTGTGTCGTCATGGAAAGGGAGATAATAATATTATTAATTATAATTTTAACTCACTGCCTACCCATGTCACATACATTGTGGTCAAAATTGCTATATCGGCTGCCTGCCTTGACCACCCTCCCAGCGATTTTTGATTTCAGAATTTTTTTCTGGCATTATTACTGCATTCAGAGCAGCACAGGTATGGCCGTTAGAAATTCATATGGTTCATGCACACGAAGAACAACATGGATTCATAAAAGGACGTTCTGTTTCCATCCTATTGGCCTTGTACGACAACGCCCATTAGACTCGAAATCACAAAGTCCGACATGATGGCCGCACGAAACGTGTGAAATCTCTTGATGGCCATACAAAACTGTGTCACACATATATTTTTAGTTGTATGAAAGTCATATTTCAGTTATTTTCCTTGGTCCCAGTGTCAGTTTCAACAATCGCTCTTCCGTCAATTTTCAAACCTACTTTCATTTTCTCTCAAAAATAAATGAATCAAGAAAAAGACATTCTGTTGGTGTTTTACAGTCTGTATTGTGTCTGTAACAAGTGTGCAAAATTGTATGACTCTGTGTCAATTATTCATGTCACAGTAATTTTTTAAAACACCCATTGAAATAGTGAGTACACAGCGAACAGCAAAGAAAAAAAGAATGGGTAGGCAATGAGTTAATTTAACTGAATAGTCCTGGAGCAGGAGATTTGAATTTTATACAATACACATTTTCTATCATCAGATTTGACGTGGCAACTGTATACATAGAAGGAGTGAAAATCCAATATCCAAAGGACTCTTTTGCCTTTTTAAAGGATGTGGAAAATTCTGAATTCATAGAGTGCAACTTTACAAGAGCATTTGATTTTTATGCCACTTATCACTTGGGCCAACGGAAGGAAGTTGAACTGTTTAAAAGGAAGGCCAGACAGTTGCTATCAACAGCCAAGGGTGTTTTAGATTCCATGGGTATTCCTTTCTGGCTCAGTAGTGGCACTTGTTTAGGTATGTGGAGTTTGTGGCACAGCAGAGGGAGATATAATTTATGTATGAATAATGCTCATACTGTTCCAGAATCTGAGCAACTAACTGGGGTTTATTCCACGTTTTGTAGTAGAATGTACTGTGGATATCTCAAAAATATATTGGGTGATCAGCAGCAGTGGTAGGCATAGGAGAGTGCTTACATTTTGCCAGGCATTTGGATTCTCTCACTTTTGGCAAATTCACAGCTGGACTTGTGATGGTTTGGGAAGGTTAATGATAGAGGTGCAAATTTCTGGACAATCAGCAATTGTGGACTTTTTTTGTTCATTTTCATGCAACCGTTTCAGAAGTAGGGTAGATAAGAGGGAAAGCTATTTTGAAGCTTTAGATCAATGTTATAAAATCCATTTTATGTTGGTTCTTGTAGTAAACAGCCGCCTTGATTTCAAGAATTTTTTGTTTTTGTCTGGTTCCCACCTCTGTAAAAAAAATTGACATTGTGCTCTGAACTACTGAATATTATCAGTCCTCATAATGAAAGTGGCAGTCAAATACCTCAGACATTTGAGTACTCTAGGGTAATTCTGTAAACCAGGTAACGCTCATTAGAACCATACTGAGGGTTATCAACTAGAATGTGTTTTGCCCAATTTTATTCCTTGCTTTTAAATGCCTGTAGATATCCAAGACACGAAGGGTATGACTTTATTTTATAACCCAATAAAACTATTCATGTGCTGTGTTGAAGTTATTGCAGTCATTTGCATTTTCATTAAAATTACAAATTTCAAACTCGTTTTTCTCAATTTGACTATTTTGGACATAAAACATTCTGGTTGCCAACCCTCGATATCTTGGTGTGAAGATGTTTCATTTATTTCAGACTGTATGTATTTAAGAAAATTTATTATTCATAATTCTGCAGGCTGGTTTCGGCAGTGCGATCTCATCTCTCACACCACTGATGTAGACATTGGCATATTCATCAAGGACTATAGGGAAGAGCTGGTGAATCTGATGGAGAATGCTGGCCTAATCCTTACTCATCATTTTGGCAAGGTATGGCCTGCTGTGTTCTGTGTTGTCAGAAAACTTCATGAGATGAATGGAGATTTTTTTTCTGTGTTGATAAACAGTGCAGTCCTGATATCTCGCCATCAGTGGGACCATCTGAATTGTGTCGAGTAAAGAGAAGGTCACCATAGTGGGAATAGTGTCCAATAAATAAAGCTGCTGTATCCCTTGTTTCTTCAAATGGGCGGCAAGCAATCACACTTCCTTTAATTTCATTGTTGTGTGGAGCAGTTTCATGGCAAACTGTTTGCTGACATCTTCAAGATACTGCAGTTTTATAACAAATCATTTTAGTTATGTTATTGACTAGGTGTTGCCTGTTTCTTCAGAGAGAGTGGTGATACTGATACATGTGTGAGGCAAGTAACCAAGAGATGTAGGTTAAGGCCTAGTACCAACAGTACACGAATGCTCAGTGCGTCTTTAACTTAAACTGAAAAAGGTAGTACACAAAGGCCTGTACTTCTACTGTCGTGCACTTTTGTATCGTTTTCATCACTCGTATTATCTAAGTCACAGGTTATCCTCTTGTTCCACCGAACCTCTCTCCCACCCTTTCCTGCTGGCTCTTTGGAAAAAAAAAAAAAGTTTCAATGTGTGGGGAATAGTCTAAGCATTTTCACAGTAAATCTAGCGCAATTGTTGTGCTCTGGTCAGGGAGAAACATGTTGATCTAAGAGGAAACAAATAACATGTCAAATTTCTTGGAATTTTATATGTAAATGGATTTAAGGAGAAACAGGTTGGGGCTTTAAAATTGTGGCTGGCTAAGCAGAATGTATAAAACTTTTTATAATTACATCAGAGCAGTTATAGCAAAATCATTTGTCCAGGTAGATCTTTTAGTGACACTTTATTTAATGAACAATAGTTTCAGCTTTCTGTTTCACATGAAATTCCCAGCAGAAATTAGAATTACAGTGTGGAAAATTTGCTAGATGTAGATATTTCAAATGATTAGTAATTGTGAAATCAAGTAATCTGTACAACATAATGAGAAAGCTCATACCACTATGAAGGGGAAAATTAAAAATTATCAAATTTGAGCATACCTACAATATGAAAGGTCTCCCTTAACCTTCGCTGCATGTTGTTAAAAACTATGCATGGCGTTTGTCATGATGTCTAATGGACACCACACTCTTAAAGAACAACTTCTTAGGATATCCTCTTTAAAAGTATAGTGTGTGGCAGACCCCAGAACATATGAGTAACAGTAAAATCCTCTGTAGGAGTGTGGTCTGAGACCCCAGGATGTACGGACAGGAATAGTAAAAATGCATGTGCGTTGATGAATACACATATGCATCTTTTAAAATTTTAAAAGTATAGGAAGATGGGCAATGATGTTATTGAGGAATATGTGGAATTTCAAGCAAAAATTCCCAGAAGTAAGATAATTATAAACGTTTTTAATTGCTTCTGGCTCCATTAGGCCCACAGCATGTGGCAAAGGCTAATGTGAACCTTGTCTTATTACATCCCCCTCTTTTTTTTTTTTGTCTTATAACATTCATTTCCCTTCCAGGTGAGTGACAGTCTGGAACTGTCATTTCTGTACGCTGATTTGAAGCTGGACATTTTCTTTTTCTACATCACTAAGGAACACACTTGGAATGGTGGAACTCAGGCTAGCACAGGGAAGAAATACAAGTGAGTTATTCTTTTGTCTGATTATGTTAGAGCAGTGTTTCTCTAGGTGGGGCACACGCCCTGGAACTTCAGAATGGGGTCAACTTTCACCCGTTTGCAGCTTTTTGAAGATTTTAGGTCATTTGCAGGGGTCTTTTTTTCAAAATTGACCACCACATCTATGTCTTCATGTCAAATAAGGCTTATAAGTTGGAAAGAGAATTGAATCAGCTTTTAAACCTAGTAACATTTATGTTCGTGTGATGTGGTAATTTTATATTATAAACTAACCCATAGACTGAATAGGCCTAGTTCTAAGGTCACTAATCACTGGATAAATTTTTCTGATTTCCAAAAGGCGGACAGTCGAGAGTTATGGGATTTTTCATAGAAATCTTAATTTCTTAGTGTATTTTAACTTAACTGTACAGATAAATGGTTGTTTGTTTATGTCTTGTGCTTGCCAGTAAAGTATAAAAAAACTTTATCAGTTGTGCTCACCAATCATCCATGTTTGTTAACCTGTACAAAAAATTGTTGTTGAAAAAAAAATATATTGATACTCATGGGAAAGTGGGATTACGGGAGATCTTTGGAGGTAAAGAACTCCTGTTAAACAAATGTTTTGGACCCCTGATTTCCTGGCTTTATATTATATACATGAAAGTACAATAATTTATATTCAAGTTATATTTAAAGATACTAGTAATTGCCCCGTTCTTTGAATGGTAAAAAAACAAAGGACACCAGTTCAGATCGAAAGGAATCAGCACAAAAACATTGATGCCGAGATGCATAGGGGCATCCACAAAACTCAGGAATTGAATGATAGATCATAGGGCAGTACATAGTGCTCAGTGGTGCGCACCAAGAATTTTTCAGCAAGTGATGATGTCACGGGCTTGTGTTTTCGTGAAAATGAAAGATTGAGGTACTCAATTAGCGACACAAAGCAAACTCAAAAAAATACTTCCTCACCATTTCAAGTCTCCAAATCTAATGTAGAACCTTCTGCGAGTCGAAAGGGAGGCACCTGCAAAATTTGATGTCAATCCAAACTATAGGAATGACAGTAGGCCCTGTTTAAAATAGCACAAGTTTATTTATTGCATAAATTTTATTATTTTTTTTCTATTCCATGCAGGTACATTTTCCCACATTTTGAACTGTGTTGGACAGAGTTTTTAGAATTGTGGGTTCGAGTTCCTTGTCCACCGGAACCCTATATCCATGCCAACTATGGTCTGAAATGGATGATCCCTGACCATGGATGGGACTGGAAGACAAGTCCTAATAACGTGATAGCAAATGGGAAATGGCCAGAAGAAGAATGGGATGATGTCATACAGCTGTATGAATGAGAAATAGTTAGTGGTGCTCGATACTGAAAATGTACAAAAAAGCAATATTTTGTCGTTGTCCACGGACAGAGTTCTAAGTCAACTTCCTTAACTCATTGGACTGACACAGGTTCAACTTTTTTCTTAGTGAGTGCTAAATTCTCACAACCGAGCTGCTGTCGGCTTTCAAGACAATTTTCATAACATGTGCATCCTTAACACTTGTCTTGTTAGCACTTGTGTGACCAGTCCAAGTTAATAGCTAAATGGTAGATCTTGTATATGTTGAACTTTTTATTGGCAATGTTCAGAGTCATCTTTTTGTATGGGCACATTGGGCAGTTGTCCAGAGGCCCCAAGGGTATAGGGGGCCCCATGCATGCAAATTTACATCGGTTTTTGAAAGGGGGAAAATGCAGCCTATTGCTTTGTCCAAGGGCCCATAATGATGTTAAGAGGCCATGGCAATGTTGGAACTATAGGTTTGTGCTGTACCCTTTGTCACTCAGGATGTGCTTTGGGATTCAGTAAGGCCCAGCGTGCACTAGCTGATTTTGACTGGCTGACTAGTTTGGTGGTGACGTGACGACATTGACTGTGAATGAGAAAAAAAACTAGTTGGCTGACACACTAGGTTTTATTTAAACTTTGTCACCGTTCAACTAGTCAGCTGATGAGGGATGTGCTAGGGATTCAGTAAGGCCCAGCATGCACTAGCTGATTTTGATCGGCTGACTAGTTCATGGTGTCTTGACGACATACACTGTGTGCGAGAAAAAAAACTAGTTGGCTGATTGGCTAGGTCTTATTTAAACTCAGTGTTGTGACGTCATCATCCAACTAAGTCAGCTGATGAAAATTGGCTGGTGTATATCTGGGCTAATGTGTACCTGTGGCACTATGTCATGCTGTGTTAAATCCATTAGCTCTCTCAATTTGTGACCAGGATTAAATGATACCTACACTTGTACAACATTTTAGGCAGCATATATCTCACACTGGTATGTTTCCATTGTTATATGGGCTGGGCACAACTTTTGACAGAACAGGAAAATTTGAGGCTTTACAATATTTTATAATTTTAGAGCTTTTACACAAACTTACTTCTTAGCTTGATTTTACTGGGTGGATTGTAGCATATTCTGATTTTGGATTTTGTTTGATATAAAACAATGATTTGATTCTATTTTTGAACACGATTGTTTTGATTACTTCTCTGTGTACCTGTTCTGTATACACAAAAATCTGCCGGTACCTGACAGTGTATCAGTGATATTATATATTGAACTCCATTCCAAAGCATGTACATATTATAATTAATCTCTCATTTCTATGTCCTATTCGAAAGTATACATATTTGTACCACATATGTATTTCTTCACTCATATTTTTGAAATGCCACTCTTAAGGTGTCCAATTTAGACAGAAATACAGTTGAATGTCACACAGTTACCCATAATTATCAACACTAGCAGCCTTGTGCGTACTAATTTGCACATGTTGTTACATTTGTTCATATTTGGCCCTCTCAATGTGAAAAGGGAGGTGAAGAATGAAAGTTACTATCATACTTTTGGATTTTATGCGACAGAAATGAGTCTAAATTTTTGCGGTAAACAAAATGTAAATAAATAATGTTAAAGACTAAATTATGTCTCAAATGGATGGATCCACCTAATTTATTGTCAAAACTTGAGGCAATACACAGTTTCATAATTTTCGACCACTTTGTCAAGAAGTCTTAGATGGTTACATGTTCACCTTCTAGCTCCAGTATAGAAATGATGCAGTAACATGAATAAATGAGTTAAAAATCAAAACATTCTAAGTACAAAGTTCAGACCTCTAAGAAATATGAAATTATTTTCCCTGGTTACGGAAAGTAAGTTAGGCTGATGTCATTTTCATCTGTATGCTTTTAAGACTCAACTGCCTTCAATATTCAGCGTTATGAAGTGGATGGTAGTGTTTAATATTGACTTTCTGAAGGGCCGCACATTGCTAATTAGGTCAAATCACTACTTATTGTGTTCTGATTTTCAATCTCTCAAATATGGGTGGATCTGACAAAACCTGGGCAAGTGATGAAATTTTTGTATTTTCATTTTTTTCTTTTGGTATGTTGTGAAAGATTAGTAGTTTCTGAACATTTCTGTTTCTATTAACGTTTGCTTTTTAGAGCTTGTATTGATGCAGGTCTAGTTCATGTCATTCCCGTTTTGGTTATCAGATATTTGTTTGCCTGATTGGACTGTGTTTCATGTTTTATCTGGCACAGCGGTTCTCAGCCTATTTCCGGCAATCACCGCCTTAGGCTCAAAATTTTCTATCATCCTCCTTCCCCCCTCCCCGCCCTTTTCTGTGTTTTTGCCTCCCTTGATATCAAAGTCACCCCCAGGGGAGCAATATCACCCATGTTGAGAACCACTAATTTAGTACCTCTGGCCAATTGCATTGATTTCAAGGAGCTTTTCGGAGCTTGTATTGGTGAAGGTCAAATTCATGTGACACCTGTCTTGGTTATCAAATATTTGTTTGCCTGAATGGACTGGGTGTTTCATATTTCATTTAGCACCTCAGGCCAGTTGCATTGATTTCAGGGAGTTATCTCAAGCAAGATTACAAAATCACTGTTTGTTCAGTGGCAGTGTCAGAGTCATCAGTCACCTGCCTACGCGGTGGTTATTATTTTCACACCTTTGGCTAAATTTGGTCTCAGCGTCTACGTAAATAGTCTGTCTGTCTGAGGTTTAAATCATGCATGTATGCAAATACAAGGAAGTTGAAATCCCAGTGTTAGTGTTTATAATGATGTATATCTCAGTTTGAAATGGTTTGTTTCACAGTGACCAGCAAAGACCAATTGTTAGCGAGCCTCACTAACCTCAATGGAAGTCACATTTTTTCAGTTTTGAGTTATGAATATCACCATAAAGTATGAAATCTTATCTTTAGTTTGGTGTAAAAATTATTGCAATGCCCCATTTTTATCGCAAAGTTATGGCTTTTTAAAGACACCTACACCCCGGTCAAAAACAAAACCAACTTCTGAGAAAATCGCCATTAAAGATGGAGGAGCGATTTTTGCTCTCCCTGACATCGGGTATATGTAATTAATCTACGGCTTTGACATTTTCGAAATTACTTCCGAGAGAGCAGAGATTTGTCATGATTCGGATATTGTTAAAACTCACGCTGAGAGTGAGTTGTTGTTGTTTACCAGGGCCATGAGAAATTGGCTGGTGGCCTTGAACGGTCCTCGCCAAATTATAGTTGGTGAGTAAATAAATGTAAAGTTAAACTGTTAGATTCACGCTTGTGGGTTTTAATGTTCGTGATTAATAAGTAATGGAGTAGGGGTGAAACAAGGTGGGGACAGTTGACATTGTTAAGTATGACTAGACAAGTTTTTGCACGTTAACTGGCTGGTAGAATAGTGCAGACGTATTACTACAATTAAAATGGTGGGAGGTTTCGACCTATGAGATAGCTGAACTAATTGGGCCAGCGGACTAGCACGCTGGGTAGTTAGATAGTATATAACATCGTGTAACGTTCAGATTAAGTGAATACAGACGAGAGAAGCATCGTTTCGTGAAGTATCTCCGGTCGGCCAGTACCTGAACTGTGTGGTCTGAAGACTAAGAAGTCCTTGCTAACGGACTGACTGAGCTCTAGAAAGAAAGGTCTGAGTGGGCTGACCTTTGAAAGCCCACGCTGCGCTATTTTGATGTTCGCGCCTCCCAGTAGGCGTGAGCAATGGTAATATATCTTAATTATTCAAGTATAATAGAGATCGGAGATAGAGAGAGAACTACAGCCTCATAGGAAGACTAAGGAAACCCCAGCTGGCACTCGACCACGAGTGTCCTGTATGATAGATCTATTGCCATAGTATGATTGGAATAATATAGCACATTGTTGATGAATTGAATAGTGATTGTGCATAAAATATAGTCTTTTGGCAACTGCTTAAATTACCTACAAGCCGAAGAGTGCTTCTGTAGGCTTTGAACGTACTGGGCTCTCCTAACATTTAAGCCCATATGATTTATGGAGAGTTTGCCTGGCGACTGGCCAGTGGCGACTCAACTGTCACTTTAAATTGATATCTAGTTTCGTATAATATACCTATTTACTATTGATTGCAGTACCTCCATAGCTACATGAATATCATTGGTTAAGTTATTAATTAGAGTTTTTGGTTTGAATATATACCTCTATTGTCTTTTGTTTTGTTATTAATATTTATGTAAACTATGGCCTGACCGGCCTGACATATATACGCTCTAGTTATTTAGTACTTTTCTTGTGTGGTTGTGTCCGAGTGTGAGTTAGCTGCCTCTCGTGCAGTCGTAACATCCCCAAGACCCTAACTCTGCTCGTGACATCTGGAGGGGACCCCACTGACATCTGAAGAGGACCCGTCACCTTCTGACATCTAGAGAACACTACTATCATCGGAAGAGGACCCCGTCAACAGCTGCAGGTCTACCACTCTAAGACTCCACTGTTATTTATGTAATTTTTGTAGTTTATAGTTTTGTATACTGCTGATTTTTTTTTTTGTTTCTCCCCCACATGTCTGGCATGTCCTCTCGTCATTGATCCTGGGACCACTACGAGGGACTGACAGCTAGCATCAGGAAAAGACAAGACCAGCGCTGTGGACCAAAGGAAAGAGCCAGTCCATTTTGCCCAGTTAAGTGAACCATCTGTATTTGTCTTCGTTTGAGGGGTTCGTCGTTCCAGCTCCCCTACTTTTGACAGGCATTATTTTTTTCTTTTGTGTTAGATTAGATAGGTGGGTGGTTGGAAGGGATCGAGACGTAGCATACCTCTTTTTGCCAGACTAGCAGATCTAGATGGCGTTTAAAACGGATAGGAGATACGCTTCGCCATTTTACGCGATTTATACGCCGGTTCTGATACCGACGTTCCTGATACGCGATCCGCGTATCAGTACATAGTCGATCTCCGACATAGAATAGTTAATGCATGCGACCTGGCTCGACAATTTGCATGCGTACGGACCAGGTCATTTATAGGATATCGCGATCGGGGTAGTCGGTTAAGAACCCTGTCAGTCGGAGATCGGGCATTGGTGCTGTTACCAGAAACGAATAACAAGCTACTCCTCACTTGGAAAGGCCCCTTTCTAGTTAAAAAGCGACTCTCGAGAGTTAATTATCTCATTACCATACGTGGTAACGATAAGGTGTACCATATTAATATGTTGAAAAAGTATCTTACCGATGATCAAACTCATCACGATCATTCATGCCATGTTGTGGCCCAAGCAAACGCAGCGATGGTCACTATCGATGACAACGACCGGGAGCCATTATCTATGACTAGATCGCTCCTATCCTTGCAAGCCACAGAGGACGCGACTTCCGTTAATATCAATCCAGAGCTGGATCAAAGTAAGACACAGGACATCATGAATCTTGTTCGGGAGTTTTCGCCAGTATTCACTGATTTGCCGGGTAAAACATCCTTAGTTCAACACGTCATCCGGTTGCAGTCGGACGTACCCGTGTTTGTCAAACCCTACCCGCGCCCGCTGCAAGCGCACGACACCATACAGTCCGAGGTGGAAAAGATGCTCAGCTTGGGAGTCATTGAGCGCTCGACGAGCCCTTACTGCTCGCCGATTGTACTAGTAAAGAAAACAGACGGTTCCGTTAGATTTTGTATCGATTACAGGAAGCTTAACGCCCTAACCATTTACGATGCTGAACCTATCCCGAATCAGGAAGATCTATTTGCGCGATTGGCCGAGTCGTCCGTGTTTTCGAAAATAGATTTGGCTAAAGGTTACTGGCAAATCCCAATGGAAGAGGCCAGTAAACAGTACACAGCGTTTCAGACCCCTATGGGTCTCATGCAATGGAGATTCATGCCATTCGGTCTCGTAACGGCACCAGCGACATTTGCGAGGATGATGAACATCCTATTGCAGCAGACACCATGCGTCCTAAGCTACTTTGACGACATTTGCGCTTTCCATACGGATTGGAAAGGCCACTTAGAAGCACTTCGTCAAGTGCTTAGTAAACTTCGAGATGCCGGGCTTACAGCTAAGCCTAGCAAAGTCTTCCTGGGTTATACGCAGATTAACTTTCTGGGACATACTATCGCCAAAGGCGTCCAAACACCGGACGACAGTAAGATAAGTAAGATTTTAAAACTCCAGGCTCCTCATACTAAGAAGCAGGTTCGTAGCCTGTTAGGCTTCTTAAGCTATTATCGGAAATTCGTTCCTAATTTTTCGGCCCTTACGGCCCCGTTATCCGATCTTACAAGAAAAGACAGACCCAACAAAATTACCTGGAATACGCAGTGCGCCACCGCGCTCGCGACAGTGCAGCAACTGTTCTCCAGTTCGCCGCTGCTTATCCTACCGAATATTAGGCGCACCTTCACCGTCCGAACTGACGCGTCGGACCAAGGAATTGGAGCTGTTTTGCTTCAGGAAAGAGATGGCTTATTGCGCCCTTGTATGTACGCTAGCCGGAAATTACTTCCGAGAGAGCAGAGATACGCTATTATAGAGCGAGAATGCCTGGCGATTGTATACGCCGTAGACGCGTTTTCCCGCTACCTACTTATGACAGAATTCGTCATCGAGACAGACCATAAACCGTTGTTATTTTTAAAATCGAACCGAGCCAAGAACGCTCGTTTGACCAGATGGAGTCTGGCCCTTCAGGAATACCGCTTCATTATAAAGGCCATTCCTGGTGGAGATAATGTCCATGCCGACCTATTATCACGGTTACCTTAATCTTGTTGTATTTTAGTCTGTCATATGTATTGGCGTTGGATACTGATTAGCACCTCATTCAGAGACCGAGGGATGGTATCACATATTGTTCACCCATTGTGAACACTTTTCACCTACCCCTGTGCTTTCCTTTGTTCCAACAGCTATTTTACTGACGTCGACCCGTATTTTGGCCACACCAGACGTTGTTGCCCAGGGTCGAGGACGAGAAGTCATGGCAGACCAGGAGTCCAGATCCACTAATGCCATCGATGCTACTATAGTTATCTTTTCTTGAGTATTATTCATTGTATGTATGCATTCCTGATGACATTCGCACAGGATCAGTGTTGTACTCTAAAATTTTAGAGTTATGATTGTTAATATCTACGTATTTAGAGGTAAGATTTAATCCTCAGAGAGATATATACTTTTGGACGGAACCTTAAGATTTTCATGAAGTTTTGTCCATCAATGATACCCGTCCTGTAGGTTTTTTTCAACTTTAGTACTAGTCTTAGTTATTACCTAGTATTCTTAGTTAAGTGAACCTTTCGAGTAATTTCTCGACTCATGCCTTCCCCTTAAGATAATCATTTATATCGTTAAAATTGCAAATTTTAACTGGGGTGGGGGATATGTCATGATTCGGATATTGTTAAAACTCACGCTGAGAGTGAGTTGTTGTTGTTTACCAGGGCCATGAGAAATTGGCTGGTGGCCTTGAACGGTCCTCGCCAAATTATAGTTGGTGAGTAAATAAATGTAAAGTTAAACTGTTAGATTCACGCTTGTGGGTTTTAATGTTCGTGATTAATAAGTAATGGAGTAGGGGTGAAACAAGGTGGGGACAGTTGACATTGTTAAGTATGACTAGACAAGTTTTTGCACGTTAACTGGCTGGTAGAATAGTGCAGACGTATTACTACAATTAAAATGGTGGGAGGTTTCGACCTATGAGATAGCTGAACTAATTGGGCCAGCGGACTAGCACGCTGGGTAGTTAGATAGTATATAACATCGTGTAACGTTCAGATTAAGTGAATACAGACGAGAGAAGCATCGTTTCGTGAAGTATCTCCGGTCGGCCAGTACCTGAACTGTGTGGTCTGAAGACTAAGAAGTCCTTGCTAACGGACTGACTGAGCTCTAGAAAGAAAGGTCTGAGTGGGCTGACCTTTGAAAGCCCACGCTGCGCTATTTTGATGTTCGCGCCTCCCAGTAGGCGTGAGCAATGGTAATATATCTTAATTATTCAAGTATAATAGAGATCGGAGATAGAGAGAGAACTACAGCCTCATAGGAAGACTAAGGAAACCCCAGCTGGCACTCGACCACGAGTGTCCTGTATGATAGATCTATTGCCATAGTATGATTGGAATAATATAGCACATTGTTGATGAATTGAATAGTGATTGTGCATAAAATATAGTCTTTTGGCAACTGCTTAAATTACCTACAAGCCGAAGAGTGCTTCTGTAGGCTTTGAACGTACTGGGCTCTCCTAACATTTAAGCCCATATGATTTATGGAGAGTTTGCCTGGCGACTGGCCAGTGGCGACTCAACTGTCACTTTAAATTGATATCTAGTTTCGTATAATATACCTATTTACTATTGATTGCAGTACCTCCATAGCTACATGAATATCATTGGTTAAGTTATTAATTAGAGTTTTTGGTTTGAATATATACCTCTATTGTCTTTTGTTTTGTTATTAATATTTATGTAAACTATGGCCTGACCGGCCTGACATATATACGCTCTAGTTATTTAGTACTTTTCTTGTGTGGTTGTGTCCGAGTGTGAGTTAGCTGCCTCTCGTGCAGTCGTAACATCCCCAAGACCCTAACTCTGCTCGTGACAGTCAATATAAATGATACATGCAGTGTGAAAATGTTATGATAATAGCTCCATTAATTTTGAAGTTATCGGGAGTTCAGTGAAACCCATTATTGCTGTAATATTCGATGTCAAAGGCAAAATTAAAGGCATTTAAAACAATATTTGTCATATTTAGAGGCTAATTTGAGACCTAATACTTTTACAGAATGTAGAAAAATGGTTGAAGTATCGACCAATATATAAAAATCATCAAAAAATCGGATATTTGTGTTTCGTCGCGATTTTCTCCATTTGGTCCAGTGCAACTTCCGTTGAGCTTGGTGGGGCTCGCTCACAATTGTACATTCATATCAGTTTCTCTTGTTTTGTTTAGTTAGTCATTAAACCTTTATACATCGATCTCTTTGTATCTTTACTTTCTTTGTAGTTGGTCATTAAGCCCTTATCCACCTCTTCTTATGTTTAATTTGGCTGTACAATGGTTAGTCATTAAGCCATTATCCACCTTTTTTTTGCCTTTAATTTCTTGGTAGTTGGTCATAAGCCTTTATACATTGAACGCTTTTTATCTTTAATTTCTCTGTAGTTAGTCATTAAGCCATTATCCACATTTCTTTTAATTTCTGTTAGTCATTAAGCCTTTATTCACCTCTTTTTGTCTTTAATTTTTTTTTAATTAATCATTAAGCCTTTGCCCACCTCTTTTTAGCTTTAATTTCTTTGTAGTTAGTCATTAAGTGCCTGTATCCACCCTTTTTTATTTTTAATTTCTAACCAACTGTTGAGCAACTCCATGATATGGGATAATGGCAGAGTGATACGTGCTTAAATTTTTTAAATTTATTTTTTATTTATTAGTTTATTAATTTTTGGAAGGCTGAATTATTTTTCACAATAAGAACATGCCTATAAAATTGCTGAATCTTGGTCAATGATGAGATTTATTGGTAGGTTGTGAATGTGTAATAACTTCATAATACTGAAGCCATGTATGTTCTTCACAGCATTACTATTTCAAAGCATATTGGATCCACCTTGTGGGGTCTATATAAATTGAAGTATATTATTATTGTTATTATTGATGTTCATGGGACTTTCAGTTGAACTAATATTAGTCAGCATTTTCATAGCAATCCCATATTATATGTATACCTTACATATGAACATTATGTAGTTCTTATGTTGAGATGGAATGTGATTCAAAGGTGCCTTCAAAACTTGTGAAAAGGATGTTAAGGGCTTTACGTACAAGACAAAATGATGTATCACTGGCAACCTGACATTTAGTCTCTGCACCAATGTTGTGGTGTCTCTCTTTTTTCATAGTTTTGAGAACAGCAAAGAAACCTGTTTTATCAAGGTGAACTATTTATGGTGTGTATTTTTATTTAATATAAGATAGAATCACTCTATTATCCTATATGGGAACTCTCTTTCACAGTGTTCAAGTACACATGATATACATACATTACGCATCATCACATAAACATATTGTAACTCAATGAACTCAACAATAGGCGTATTACATTGAGCAATATGGTAAGGAACCTTTGTGAAATATGGCACTTTTAGCAATATGTAGCTGTAATGTATTGTTGAGGGGAATTGTGGAGGGCAAAAATGATCTTCCTTAACTGTCTGTATTTGTAGCAATTGTTTAACACATTACCACGGGAATTGGTGTATCTGGCATTTGTTCTTGTGTCAGTGTTGTGTTGCTCAAAAAGTACATGATAGGGCACTCGGGCAGTGTAATTTTTGGCCTACGTCTGACTTTTGACATTATATAAACACAGTGACGATTTTTGGTTGGCAGATATTTTTGAACAAGTACATTCCAGATGTTTTTTTCACCTGTGATGGAAATTATGTTTTCGTCTGCAATTGCAAACAATGAAGTTAGAGAAAGATGTAACATTGATATGAGTATATTGTGATTTCATGAGGTTGTAACATTGAAACAGCTGTATTGTGACTGCATGAGGATGTAACATTGATACAGGTATATTGTGATTACTTGAGGATATAACATTGATGCAAGTATAGAGTGATTACATGAAGATGTTACATTGATACAAGTGTAGAGTGATTACATGGGGATGTAGCATTGATACAAGTGTTTTGTGATTGTTTGTAACATTGATACAAATGTAGCATGACTGCATGAGGATATAGGTATATATACAGGTATATTGTGATTACTTGAGGATATAACATTGATGCAAATGTAGAGTGATTACCTGAAGATGTTACATTGATACAAGTGTAGAGTGATTACATGGGGATGTAGCATTGATACAAGTGTTTTGTGATTGTTTGTAACATTGATACAAATGTAGCAAGACTGCATGAGGATATAGCATTAATACAAGTGTAGAGACGTGCATGAGGTTGTAACACTGATACAAATGTAGAATGACTACATGAGGATGTAACATTGATATAAGTGTTAAGTGATTGCATGAGGTTGTAACATTTATAGAGCTGTAGAGTGATTGCATGAGGATGTAACATTGATACAAGTGTAAAGTGATTACATTAAGATGTAACATTGATATAGGTGTAGAGTGAATGCATGGGGATGTAACATTGATACAAGTGTAGAGTAATTACATGGGTTGTAACATTGATACAATTGTACAGTGATCTGTATGACTTGTAGACATTCAGTCCAGCAACTTTAGCAATAATTCATCATTTGTGCCATTGGAGACTTTATATTATATGACTAACTTATGAAACTCACTGTTTTTAATGCCATACATCAAGTGAATATAAATCTTTAACATTCTTGTATGTCTGACTAAACAAGAAGAGTGTAAAATATACTAACATAACCTGGACAGCCAAATCTCATACTCCCTATTCACAGATGGTCTTGTCCCCAATTTCTGAAGCATGGAAAAACTGATCTGAAATTGTCAGATGTGAGTGGGTGTGGCAAACTTCCCGAGAAACCTCTCCAAAGGAGAAACATTTTCAGCGGAAAAATTGAGATTTGTTTATTACATGAAAGAATAACCATTTTTCTACATGCAGTTAAAATATTTTTGCTCAGATTCATCTTACAAATGTTCTATTTTGATTTTTTAAAGAGGTAAAAAAAACTTTCAGCTAAAGCCCTATTTCACCTTATCCACTCATTTATGATCATTTTTTCAGAAGACACTTAGCCCTCCAGAGTAGATGAGAATGTTCAGCTTTTCAGAGGATTTCAGCTGAAATGAGATTTTGGTTTCTCTGCTGACTGAGAAATACTTTGCCTTGTTAGAATTAACACAGTCAGGAAACAGTGATTTTAGTGTAGATTTATCATATAGTGTTTCAGTTACTGTAGTACCTGGAATTACTGGAGATTTTAAGGATGGATTTGGATGTTGTGTATAATTTCTTGATATTGTACATGGAATAAAATTAAAAATATGTTTCAGTCAAAATGGCGTTTACTCAGTATTTTGTAGTATCACGTGATGATTACCGTATGCCTTTGTTCTTCTTTCTAGGGGTTTGTTTCCCATCATTTCCATAAAGGATTTAGCATTTCTTCCCTTGTTCTTTACATCCTGGACAGGCATTATGTTTATTACTCAGAACCCAAACTTCAACATAGATAATAATTATGAATAGGCGCACAGATCACTGACGATCCAATCAACAGATCATTCAACTAGGCTAAGACCGTGTATTTGAAGGAAACATAACTGGGCATTGTCTTTGTTGGGGGGGGGGGGGGTGTGTGTCGGTCGATATTGCTGGGTTATTTCTCTTTGAGTTGTTTCAGTGGTTACACAGCAAGGGTTATCAACCAGAATGTTTTATGCCAATTTTATTCATTGTTCTCACTTGCCTGTGGATATCCAAAACTCAAGGTGTGTGACTTATTTCATAACCTAATAAAACTATTCATGTGACCATGTTGAAGTCACTGCAATTATTTGAATTTTCATTAAGGTAAACTTCAAACTTCTCGTTTTTTTCAATTTGACTATTTTGGACATTCTGATTGCCAACCCTGGCTCTGGACTTTTCGTTATGTCACTGCATAATTTCCATGTTGCTGATGATACCACCAGCATTGTGTCCATGGGATACGGAGACTATTAGTGGATACGGAAGTTTACTAAACAACAGCAACAAGGAGCTTATGTGTAGCCAGAAGTTTCTGTAAGTGACATAAACACCTAAGATTATTGCCATGTATGGCAAAAATAGATAGAGAAGTTTGAGTTTGGGTTTTACAGGGCGTCAGCACGATAACAGCCACTTTGCGCCTATCACGGTCTATTTGGCTACACGTTCTTTATTTATGTTTCGTATTCAGAGCTTCTACATTTCATTCACCATAGAATGAAATACTTTCGTATAATTTTATCATGGTAAAATTCTCTAAAGTTGTTTTATATGGATCTGAAAAGGTATTGTAAATGAGTATAAAAGTTTTTAAATCATGTTATAGACCTCAACCTCTCTGAGAAAGGACAGAACGCACTGTGGGTCCACGTTAGAAACTACTTCTTTCATGGATCTGCAGGCATAGTGCCTTCATAAAGAAACAATGCACACGGCCTAATAATTATGCTTTGTATGTTGATACATTAAAAAAAAAAAATACTGTGGAAAAAGTAACAAGAAAAAAATAATCTTTATCGATACCAATTATTGTTTGTTCCATCTCCATTTTCTGAAAAAAAACCTGCAGGACTTTTAGTATGTACATTTTGACACTTGTTTAAAATGCGTTGGTGCACTTAGCAAGCTGTTTCACGGTTCCAATTTATTCTAACTCCTTATCATAATTGCTAAAGCTGCAAACGTTAAATGTCGAATTTCTCAGTTCTGGAAACAAAACACACACACACACACAAAATGGGAGCAGGAACAAACAAAATGGCGATATGGCTCTCCTACTCGATCCCAGAATGAATTTCACGTGCCGTTTGAAACCCCTTTTTTAGTTTATCTCCACGACTTGCAATACCCAATTATTCTGTATTTTAATTACGTACGTGCATGGCTATTTCCGGCTTGTCAAATATTAGAACAATATCCCAGGAGAACTTATAGTCTCTAAAAAGAACCTGATTGGTTTGGGTCAAAATCCACTTAAATAGAATCTTTTTCTCCCACGAGAGGAAACTCGTGACTCTTATTTATAGAATAACACGGTACAGTCGTTTATTAGTGTCCTACGTCTACCCTTGGCAGAAGGCTGTTGTTATAAGTACGTACGCACCCCAAGCGTTTTACGCAAGGGGCGTGTACGTATGCGTACCAATCCCCAACCCCGTCCTTATCATCAACCCTAAATGTTATCGAACCCCAAATTCTGCCACTTGTCCTGTCAATAATAATAATAAAAAAAAAAAACCAGGAGGAAAACAAAAAGAAAATCTTAAAGAATAATTGATTAAGGCTGTTGCTAGGAGTGTTTCAGGAGGAGTTCTGGAGCCACAAAAGGCTTTAAAATACGTACCCCTAGCGCAAAAAACTTGGGAGTGGTACGCACTTCTAACATCATTCTTCGCAAGATTTCAGTTCATATCATCAATGGACTTCAGCTGATATTCTGGAACTTGTAGATCATTTCATATCGCCGGCCTTTTCATAAAACCATATAAGCGCAAAGAGTCCAATTTTACAGAATCGGAGGGAAAAAAAACTGCATTATTTGAAATGTTTTCCTACACTTTAGCCATTTACTAAATGAGCATTTTGAAATATTGCATCCCTGTTAATCAACAGAAAAAATAACTTTCTTAATACTGGCAATAAGAGTTGCCATTTATTAAGCGTATGCACGTGCGGTTTCATCGCAGGCCCAAGTCTTTCAAGTCTTTACGCAGTCCATAAATGGTTATTTAACAAATCTGTATCTACATATTTTAGTCGCTTCTTATTTAGTTGAGTTCAAACTTGGGGGCAAAATTTTTCGAAAGTGGATTCAGGAAAGGTAAGTAAAAAAAATGCCCCAAAGAAAAAGTTGTATGTTGCGAAGCCTCGCGTAAGAAATAATACCCAAACGATATAAAACGACAGAGGCGGAATGAAAACACTCGCCAAAGTGAACCCAAAAGACTGACCTGCAATCACTGCCATCGCACTCTCGGGTCAAACATTGGTAGAATAAGCCACGAGAGAAGCTGTCAGTCAAAGTGAAAGTGAATATTCTAGCTGCTAAGACCGTCTGTAAAGACGCTAAAGGCCATATAATAAAACGGATGGAAAAGGGGATGAAAAAAAATCAATAAATCGGTTACACACCTTTGTCAAGAAAAAACAACAACAGAAAAAAAAAAGGAAAATTGAACAGACAGAACAATAGAACAATAAAAAAAATGTAAAATGTAATATGGAACATTTCTAGAATATCAAGCCAATACAACAACTTATTTGCGTTTTATTGTATTTGTATCGTTTGGGTATTATTATTATTATTAAAATTTCTTAGGCGTATTATTTCTTACCCTACATACAACTTTTCCTGACTTTGCTTTAAGCTTTGCTGCCACCCCGCAGTTTTTCTATGGTTTTTGTAAATAATATTTCAAGAAAGGAAGAACACAAGTGTTTTATAAAGGGATGATGATCTTATAAAATTTCCGTTTTTGTCCCTATGGCAAAGGGCCTGAACTGTTCCTGAACAACGCTAAACATAGTTTTCTCGCGACTGCTTTGTCCATTCATTGAGATAATGAAACTTTGACTCATTCATTGCCAAAAGGATTTACACGTTTGTGCAAAGACATTCTCGGAATATATGGATGGACCTAACAAACTCGGGGTCAGAGTGAAGTTTTATACATCTTTAAAAAAATCAAAATAAAACATTTCTATGACGATTTCAAGCAAAGAGTTTTAACTGAATTCAGAAAAATGACTTATCTTTCATTTTATAAGCAAACTTCAATTTCCATATAAAATTGTATCCATTTTGGAGAAGTTTTCTCAGGTTTTCTCCCCCCCCCCCCCCTCCCGGTATCGCCCTTTCATCATTTTCGCCCCTTGTCGCCCTTATCTTCGTTTTTCGCCCCTCCTGGAAATCATAATCGACACTCCAGAAGCGATATCTCCCATGCTGAGAATTACTGCTGTAGAGATTATTTCTACAAACATTTCTAATTTTTTTTTTTTTTGGGTGGTGGTGGTTTGGGGTGGGGGTGGGGAGGGGGGGGTGACACTGAGCGCAGGTTTATTCTGAGTAATACCGGGTATCTCATCTAGTCTTATTATAAAAGAAAAAAGTTGTGGCGGGAATATTTCACTGGGATGCAAGTTTGGCTCCTTTTTTCTTTCCAGAACGCAATGGCCAGAAAGACAGTTAAAAAAATTATGAAATTAATTTTCTCAGTTATCAGCTAGTCCAGCCGTCTCTCTTTTTGTGCTATTGTCAGGGTTCACACAGGTCCTTAAAAGTCCTTAAAGTCCTTAATTTTCATAAAAGAAAAAATAAGTACTCAAAAAGTCCTTGAATTCTGAAAATGATGCCAGAGTCCTTAAAATTTGTGTTTCAGTTGAACCATTTGAGATTCAAATCTTCCAATTGCACACTGTGGATAATTGGAACTTTGAAATGTCTGAACTTTTCAGAGTAAATTTACTATGTTTGAACTCTGGACACAGAAACATTCCGTTTCGATGAGTGCTGCACGCTACTTGTATAGTTGTAATATTTCTTGGTCACAGGTCCTTAATTGTTTACTGTGAGTCCTTAAGAAGTCCTTAAAAGGTCCTTAAAATTAGTTTTCAAGACTTTGTATGAACCCTGTGTGTTCATTCAAATTTCAGGTAATTTTTTTTTTTTTTTGAATGTTGTAAAATACAATGATCTGATATTATTTTTGTCTTATTTCTACTCCCATGATAAGCCCAAATTAGTATTTGACACTTGTCCAATGTGGAGCAATTTCACTTCCTATAAATGAGTGCGTGGTGCCCTGGCGGGCATGACATCTGAAGTGAGACTGTACAATTTAACATGGAAAACTTCCCATATCAGAGAGAGGGAGCGAGAAAGGTGATTTATCCTGGGGAACGCCGTCCAACACATCAAGTAACACAAAACAAACACAAAGTGGTAGAGGAGAGAGATGAGGAAGACAATTTATTTAAGAGGGGTAACTCGTGCTGGCCAAGTACACTACATAGATAGATAGATACCCGTAGGTAGATAGATAGATAGATAGATAGATAGATAGATAGATAGACAGACAGTCAGACAGACAGACAAATAGACACACAGATAGATAGATAGACAAACAGACAGAGAGAGAGAGAGAGAGACAGAAAGTAGCAGCAGTAATAGTATAGTTCAAAGTTGATGGCAGGTAATATATTTTAGTATGTCGTTTTCTGCATGCACACAAAATCTGGGCAGACTCACTGCACTCGGTAAAAAACATAATGTATCAGGACGAAAAAAAAAGGCAGGAGCGAATGGATAAAGAAAGAAAGACAGGCAAGAGAAAGAAAGAAAGAAAAAAGATGGAAAGAAAAAAAAGAAAGAAAGAACGATGGAAAGAAAAAAGAGAGTAAAAGAAAAAACGAAAGGAAAAGTAAGAAAGTATGAAAAAGAGATGCACACCCCTCCCTCAACAACAACAACAACAACAACAAAAAAAACAATAAAAAAATTGTGTAGTACAAAACAGGGACAGATTAATCATAACCAGTGACAAAATACAAGCAATGTAAACTTTTTCTAATGTTTATTCCATTATTTCATGTCATGTCATGTCATGTCATTTATCAACAAAACAATACCGTGAATATAATGAGTATACAGATATTGTACAAAATTTACAACATACTGTACGTATTTAATTAACAAATGCTCAATTTACCTGGAATGCAGGAAAGGAGGGGGTTGGTAGGGATGAGGGGGGGGGGATAATGGATGGGATTTGATCAGCAAGCTTGTCTCACTGGAAGTATCGGAGTTATAAATGGCCAGATGAAAGAAAGGCTTTGATGCATACATGGGATATATGAATAAAAGATCTGGACGGTGATGGTTGAATGAATGAATGAATGAATGAATGAACGAATGAGTGAATGAAGATGGAATGGCGGGTATTCAGCAATATAAAAAAATAATTTATTTATCTATGATCTGCAAATGGAAAGTGACGTCTTGCATGCATGCATCTCATTAATACTATAATTTCATCATTTATTTTGTACAATGCAATATAGAATATAAAGGCGACTATAATTATGTCTCGGACTCTTATCGCTTCTCTGTCATAGCATACAATCAGACCACTCACTGCAGATTCATTCATACATTGCCTTTCGCATTCTTTGACGTCCGCATCCACATCGTCAACAAATTGAATAAATTCATGGCCAGTAATAAAATTATTCACTTCTGTTTTAGGCTTAAAATCGAAGGGAACATAGCCTGACAAATTTTTTGTGTTTCAGAGCTTATCAACAATAACAATAAAAGTAACCACGGCAAAAACAATGTCGGTCTACAAGGACTAGGACATTAAACCGTAGAAAAATAATTTTATTCTCTATTCTTATAAATAAAATAATGCAATATATTTATATGAAATATTATATCTCATGTAGGCCCTCAGAAGATACCATATTGCTTTGCAGTTAAAGAACAAGAAGTAACAAGAACGATAAACGAATTATGCCCATTTCTTTTCAAGATAGTGATAAGAATTAACTCTTGTTATGTATTGAAGCGATGTCGAAGAAGGAATATATTGAAATGTAAATGAAATTACGAAGTGGTTATTTTCAAGGCATGCCTTGGAACTAACGCCAGCGTTATTTTCAAGGCATGTTTCATTGACCAATCAGAAGCTGTTTCAGTATTTCTAAACGTGGAGCCTTAGGCTGTGCATTGTCAGACTGATATGTAACGACGTGAGGGTCTAGTCAGTTTGTATCATCGAGGCCGTAGGCCGATGTTCGTCTGGGTAGTAGTCAGATTGACATATCAGGGAAAGCCGCCGGGGTAGCTATGTATTGTTTATTGGACTCAAGCTATGCCTTGGAACTAACGCCAGCGTTATTTTCAAGGCATGTTTCATTGACCAATCAGAAGCTGTTAAGGTATGCCTTGAAAATAACGCTAGAGTTAGTTTCAAGGTATGCCTTGTAAATAACGCCTTGCATGAAATTAACCTCTCTTTTCATGTCGCCAAAACATTTCATTACTATCTGGGGCATGTCGCCGCGACTATTTTGCCATACAAGTACAAAACATTGCTATTCAAGCAAGCCAGACTATTCCAAATGACAAGAAAAAAATGATTTTAAAAAAAATGGCTCAGAAAAAATATTCGCCTGTTTCAGATATATACTAACATAACGAGATACAGAAACATAAAAAATATATGATATTATTATTTGACATTCAGATCACGGTTAGAATAAGTTTGTTTGTCTGTTTGTTTTTCTGAATTTTACTTGTTGCAAAAAGAGATTTCAGTAGAGGAAGACCGAGGTTTCATAATGTGAATTATCTCTTAAGGCAAGTTTGCCCTTGGACATGCAGTGAATGTTAGCATTGCCCAAGCAATAGATTCTTTTTCCAACTAACAATGTCGCTCATAATTAGAATGGATGGAGAAAACTGTATACATTTATACATATGGCAACTGCACGCTTCGAGACACAGTATGTGCAGTCACTTTGTTTGCAGAGCATAAAGGCTTTACTGCATAAACAGCATAGGCAAATTAAAACAATGAAAGGCGATACTGAAGGGGCATTACATAAAAGCACTGTTTCGCTACTAGCCATGAACAAAATGAGAAAATCCAGTCCATATACATGCAAAGCTTACATATATGACATGAATCCCTTAACTACAGTTTCAGAACTAGTACAACAATGTAATAATCAAAGTCTGTAGGCACTTAAAGGCTTATAAATAATAGATATAAACAAAGTTAGCCCCATAGGTCGCTGGTGACTCACAACGAAGTTTTCAGGTTCTTTTCTCTCTATTATCAACATCTTTGGCTACTGAAAGCCGCAAATAAACATTAGTATTCACCATCTCATATCTCTGAAGTTTGAAGTGATTTATTTTTTTTGTACTAGAGTGGACAAAATGTGCAAAGTGGCGCAAATCAAATGAAATCATTAAAGCTAAGAATGATATCGAGAGTTTTAAGAAGATACATATTTTTTACTGTTTTGCTTGCCAATGTCCGCCATTCAGTTCATCGACATCACATCAGTTAATATCGTTATAGAATTCCTCCACGTGAATTCCCTTAAAATGGGTAAATTTTGCCCTGAAAACAACTTTGGGAGTATCACCAGTTCAATTTACAGAGTATAACATTCTGAGCATTAGGCTAAGAACATTTGAATCTACTCGCAAGCTGCACAAGACAGTAAGAAGCGAAGATTTCTATAGAAAGGGAAGAATTCATAGTGACATTATCAAGTACTGCTGAGCTTATGTACTGCCACATGTACATCTGTCGATTCTCCAATACATGTCATAAGTGTCTTGCAAATCTTGACTTTAATAACCGTTGTATGAAACAGTACATGTACACTCATAAACCATGTTGTATTACTGAGAAATTGTAACCCCAAATGAGACCTGTTCTCTAGAACCAAAGCGTAACAGCACTCGAGAGCAGACTTTAACAGTTAAGCAGCGCACGAAATTCACTTCAACAAGAACATTTCTCAACAATGATTACTCCCTCCTAATATCGTAATAAGTTTTCAACAGTGATTTCTCCCTGACCCATCTATATTACACTAACTGAGGAATGGGTGTGACGTCGCGTCTCCGGCTGTCCCTGCGACAGGCGTGTTTAAGGAAATTGCTAATGGCTGACAAGGCGCGGCTTGGGGATCGGGGTCTCCGGTCATGGCTGGAAGGTTTCAAGCGATATCTGTTTTCCTGATTTTCATCTTGCATGGGGATCAGTTGGCGCTTGATGCTGCACAGGATGCCGACCAGGAGCTCGTCCATGTTGACGTTCAAGGCCGTGGAGATTTCAATAAAGTGACAGTCATTGTTAAATGCCACCTGCTTGGCATCTGTGAATGAAAGGACGGAAAAATCGTATTTTAGGATTTTATTCTCGTCTGAATGCATGACGAATATAACTAAGAAAAGATCACATGTATTTCCAAAGCGAATAAATAAATAAATAAATAAAAACAAGTGCTCATGTTTCCAGCCACAGTGAAGAGGGAGACAGGCAGACAGATAGATAGACAGATAGATATATCTACGCAGACAGATAGATAAAGAGAGAGAGAGAGTGAGAGGAAAGAAATCGCCCACTTTCCGAATGAAACGTTCTCCTCCTATTTCCTACACTATTTCCGAGTATTAAAAATTGTAATATTATTTCACCCTCCTCCCCATTTAACCTCCAGTCCCATCACCACCTTCAATCACCCTCATACACACATATACAGGCAAATTCTCAATTTCACACATTAACAAAGTGTTTAATTTCTGACTAACTCACCGTTAGTAGGCACAAGCCTTTGCCGGACAAGATCTGTCTTGTTGGCCACGAGGAAGATAGTTCGGTCTGTGCCCAGATCCTGTCGGAGATAATTGACTAAGTTGGCAGCCAAAGTGAAGGAGTCAGGCTCTGAAACTGCGTACATGATCACAAAGGAATCAGCTCTGTAACACTCCAAATCCGATAACTGTGGATGACAGAAAGGAATGACATTTTCGTTAAACATGGAGACATTGGACAGAAATTAGGTGTGTTTTTTTAAAACAAATTTCCAGTTTGCTAAGGCCATTGTAATAGGAAAGAAAATAATGTATTAACTGGGCTACTACAATAATTATAATAGATGTTAACAGTTTAGAAAAAAAATACGAGAAACTTCAGTGCCGCATTGGTAGGTGCAACGTAACAATTTTTAGATCGTCATTAATCATGTATTTCTATGTTTTGATATTCGTAAAGTCCAACCCAGCCCTCTTGAAGTATATTTATTGCAGATTGATGTACGTAACGAAAAGAGAGGACGGAAACGCCCCGAATTTGTGCATTTAAAACTAACGATATCAAAGAAACAATGAAAGCGCCTTAGATTACTGGCGACGTCATCCACCTCCCACTGAGTTGTTCATTTCTTTTTTGTGTGTAGTTTGTCCTAGCTAAAAGCGTTTTTTTTGTAACTGTTGACGCAACAAATTACCATTAGCCGCAAATACAAGACGTAATGGATTTACTTGAACCTCGCGCTGAGCAGAATGGTTATTTACGGGCAAATGCTGATTAGCACACGTTGCCTGCTGGAGGCTGAGTGCAACATTGATAAGAGGTGCGATCAAATTCGAATTATCAAGAGCCATTTTCTCTCTCTTCTTCTCCCTTTCTATCCCCCTCCTTCCCCGCTCCTATGAACACCAGACTGGCGGCCGAGACTAGAAGGGTGACAAGGAGAGAAGAACAGGTTATCTAACAAAGCAGAGCCGGCTCATTTTCAGATCAAAATCCTCTCCTGTTTAACACTCAGTCCCATTTTCTTTCCAAGGCGAGAATTAGTGAAGCGCCCACGCGTGGACTGGGGGATAAACAGTTCTCAAACACGTCAACATCACAAGGCAGGGGCAATATCCACTTGTGCACTGATAGTGAAAGCTCAATCTTTGCATCTTTGAACCACAATCTCAAATAATTTTCACGTCCGAATTTTGTGTGTGTGTGTTTATCTCAGAGGCATTTCAGAAGTTAAAACTAATGATTTATCAGTACATAAAAATACAAAACAACCTATTAAAAAAAAAAATCGATGAATTACCATCTTTTCAAGGTTTGAGTTTGAGTTTGAGTTTGGGTTCAACGGTTTTCTCAAGATGCTGGATAGTACAATATTATGCGTTCAACGAAATTCTACTGTCTTGTTGTTTCCTAAGTTTCATGGAACGGTACAGGTTTATAGTCACCGCAGTACTGCGGTCACCTTTCCCGGCAGACCTCAGCGTTCTTTCACAAAACAAAAAAAAAAAAAGGTTGAAATGGAAACATGGCGTGGGAGTAAGATCGATACAGCGCGAGCGTTGTCCTAGCGGATCTATATCCGTATTTATCTGCTCCAATTTTCCTCGTTTGGTAGCTAGGATTAGCCAGTTACTGATACCGAACAGCGGGAGTTAATTCCCTTTCCCAAAGTCGGATTTGGCGACCAAAATACCGTAACAGTCACGCGAGTCGTGATTCGAAACTTATGAATAGCATAGCTCTGCCCGCCCGCCTGGCATGTTGTTCTCTACAGCAGGTTTCCTACCGGGTTGGGTTTGGCGGGAAGTTAATAGTGTTTGACACTATCTGATTTGTGGTCAGCCCGCGACCAATGGATGGTAGGCATCAGTTTACGTCATGAGAGACGAGATAAAGATCAATTACTTGCCATGTCGAAGTTAATTTACCCCTTTCCCCATCCCATCCCGAGCTATTCCTTGGACTTCGTATTCAGCTACCAACGGATTGACAAATGAATGATGTAGCTAATGCCCCCCTCTCCCCTCCCAAATTGCAGAACCATGTAAGCTAAAAACTATTTCTCAGTCGTGCTGTGTGCAGAACTGAGAACTAGTGTTGTTGTGCCTATAGATTCGAAACTAACGGACAAAAATTACAATCATACGTAAATTATCTCGTATGCTGATGGTTCGATTAATGATGTTATGAGTGCGCGGTAATTTTTGTTCGCAAATCAGGTCGTTTAACGCATAATAAAACTTAATGTATTCAGAAATCATATTTATAGCATGGGCTAACGAGTTTCACTTCCCACATGACGTCATAGTAATCAACCCTCTGAAAGCTTCACCGCTTACAAAAATAGATTCCCAAGCTTATATTTCAACAGGAAAGAAACATAAACAAAGCAGGAAATCGAGTTCTGCACCGCCTATTTAAACTCAGTACCAACGGAGAGTTTTGTACTTTGGTAAATTTTAAGAAAAACAGATCAGGTCAGATAATATTATGTTCTCGAGCACTCTTTAGTTTAGATCCTTAATCAACCGCACTAGGGGTTTTATACCACTGTCTACTGCCTTCGCTCACTGTCAAACGCTCAAATTATTCCTGGCGGCATCTATATATAATTCTCAGCCAGAGGCAAAGTTTTTCGCTGTGTGAAGTTCATCTTTTCTCTAACGCTATGATATCAAGTTTCAATTATTATTTTCTCACTTCACGCCAGGATTTTTTCCGCTTCTCGGGGGCAAAATCGTTGCCCAAGACGTACAAAATTAGAAGTACGGATATTTTTTAAGTTCTCTACGATTATATCCGGCAGTTTGTAAAGTACCATGTTAAATTCAGTACTTTATGTCCAGTCTCGCTGTTCTATTAAACGGCATAATCCACTGGCGTATAGTGGATGTATTATTACTTCTTGTTTGTACATGTATTTCCAAATTGTGGCTTATTTTTCCGATAAAAAGGGCGACTGTGAAGTGCGGTAGGTCTGACTATGGGAAAATTAAACAAAGGAATGATGAAACAGAAAAAAACATGGCATAGAGAATGATAACTTTGTCATTCTTCTCGATTAACAAAAGGAGAACAAAATGGTGAGGAAACAGTGAAAGGATCGACTGATATACACTCTGTCTGATGCTTACCTCAGCACCGTCAATGAACTCCATCGTGGATTCAAGTCCATCAAGCTGCACAGACACAATTGGGCCACTGTCTGAACTTCTCTGCTCCTCTTCATCTGCAAATACAAACATACAGAAGAAGTTAAAATTAATAACTTACAACACAATTATGTTACTGTATAATAATTATATTTCACGTGCAGAATATTTGGAGAGTGGTACACATACTTGAACCATTAAACTTCTGTAACTAGCCTGTATTATAATGGGTGAACAGTGAAACATAAAATCCCATTTCTCGTCATTTTTAGTCCTATGTAGATTTATATGAAAATGCACGTAGGTAGACCTTAGCGCCATTAGGTAAAGTAACAGTGGTCATATTATTAATTTCTGCGTGGGAGGTTTCATAACGTAGCATGTAAGCATCCTTTATTTCAGGATAATCATTATATTTCTTCCTTACTTAATCATCTTCCTACACATCATTCATGTGAAGACCTAATGACCACATCACGTTCCCCCCCCCCCCCCCCCAAGACCCACGTAGGTAATCTCAGATTGCACTCTTACACCTCCACATGCACGTGTCCACCCCCATCCCGACACCTCTCCGCCCCCAACGGGTCAATATTCCCACCTCAACTTTTTTGTCTTAGAAGAAAGTACCCAATGTATATTTATTAACCAAAGTACCACCCAAAAAACAACAACAACAACAACAACAACGATACAGTAAGTTCAGGCGCGTGGGAGGAGATCATTAACTCATAACTGTACTTGCTACACTGTGGTTTCGAAATTGCACATAAACTTCTTTCTTCGCGCGTCAACTCAGGACACATATGTCAATAAAGTCGATTAAAGCAGGATAAGGAAAATTGATAGTATTCTCCTAATGTATCCGTAAAGATGAATGGCAGAATAGACAACGACAGAATATGTCACTCTTTTTTTTTTTTTTAGTTATCCTTCTCTCATTCATACGATTTCCTTCTATCTGTCATTTCCTCTTCGAAAATGTCCATGCTTATGGTAAGTAAGACAAAGTAATTGTCACTTATGAGGCAACTTAACAACTAACGATCGGGGAAACTGTCGAACTAGGACATAATGTAAAAAACTTTTGGGTCTCTCTTCATTTCATATCAAACCAGGCAGCCAAAAGACCCGGGGAAATCTCAACTAGGAAGTATTATTTCTAGCTTGAGGTTCTGGATGACCCCAGGTTCCAAAACGATCTATCAAAGTCGACGATGGTAGGACAGTGTCCTACTTTCATAAGTATAATTTTTTTTATACTACAAGGCGGAAATCCGATGACGCCAGATTATAATTATATACTTTGCTAATGTAGATGGCTCTTGGAGGAGGGCAGCAGCTAGATTAGGTTTCTAGTCATGTAGGTTGAGTCTACTGAGTGCTTAATATAGATCCACCTAATTCTACTGACACCAAAACAAGGTCTATTTTAAAATGTTACCATGGTGATATGTTCTGGAAATACGATCAACTTTTAGACCACGATGTTGATGTCACCAACAGGAATAATCAGTGACTGACAGTGTATATGTTTGGAACTTCTGGGTAATTTTCTTGTTAAAGTAGAGACGAAGTTGATGTAGGATAATAACCTTTAAAACTTGGTTAATCCTACAAAAGTGTCTAAGTAATTGCGTAGGCAGAGGATTCGAACAATGATATTAATCGTTCCGCGTAGAACAAGACTCCGAGTTCTTATGGACAAGAAAAGGACTTTAAGGAGAATTACAGACAATACAAATGGCTGGCCGCTTCGGCAAATTTAAAAAAAAAAAAAGAAAGCAAAAGATAAAGAAGAAAGGGGAGAGGAAAAAAGTAACTGATGTTTTTTTTGTTGTTTTTTTCTGCGAACAAGAGTATGATATTGATAAATGGGTTAGGTTTGACGTTTGAAAGCCGGCCTCTGCCAGCTAAACAAGCCAATTTTACAGGAAAATCAATGGCTTTATCCTCCAGCAATACATCAATTTGCAGGCCCCATAAAACCTGGAATTAAAGTAACAATGTCGCACTGTAACAGAATCGATAGGAAACAGCAACTCGCGGCTTGAAATTAAGACGTTTACTGTCTAAATATAACTCCATAATCGCTGATAACTTCACCTCAGCCAACCAGGAAGACCATTTACAAAAAATAAATAAATAAATCAGCAGCATAATTCCGAAAACCCGGGTGTTAGTTTCAAGATAATTATATTCTAAAAAAGAGTTTAATAAAATGCGTCCAATTATACTCATCCTATAGCCTTCAAAATCTATAGCCTGCGCGCACAACGGAAAGTATATTTTTTTCCTGAGGAGTCGTAGCTCCGTTCTATATCCATCCCGACTACAATAAATTTGCAAATATAAAAGAATGAATCTTGCGTAATATTAATAACTACAGCAAACACGCAACAATCAGATATAATTAAACGCATACAATCCCAATGGGAGCAGATGTACGGATGCAGATGTTACATTTCTGTAGGCGTGAAGTAACAAGATTTGATTCTGCCCTAACCAGAAATCTCACGTATACACAAGTCGAACTGACCCTAAAAATAGATGTAACATCCACAAGCTGCGACAAAGGAAATCGACCACTTTTCAACCCTGGTCGTTATTCAAAGGGATATAAAAAAGATTTTTAAAAAAGGGGAGGGGGGGGGGGGCAGAAAGAAAGCCGTATTAGTGTTGAACTCAATGTTCTGCCGCGAACCAAAAAAATTAGAACAGTCGATTTTTACACCGAACAAACTGGGCTCCAAAGAAGGAACGACAAGGGAGATGTCAAGAATTGATAATTAATTCATTTTTGGCTATTTTTTTTAGCTCAAATCCAAATTTATAATCGCCTTTATTCACGATTGCGTTCGCCCTCACTGTCAGTGTCTTTTCCAGCTTGTTGGCTATCTTAATGCTTTTTAGGGGGCGGGGGGGGGGGGGGAGGGTTGGAAGTGCCGGGGGGGTGGAAGTGGGGGGGGGGGGGGCAAATAAGAGCAACGACCTCAGAATTACAAACAGATCTGGATGTTGTTTCAGTTTTTTTTTTAAAATAAAGTTTTGTGTGCACATATTGATAATTGATCTTTATAAGGATTTCTGACGTGTAAAAGCTATTACAGATGAATGAATTGAAAGATTTCACTTTTAAAGTTGCTGAAGATTTCATCATTCTGCATGGACAGAACAAACAAGAGAAAAAAACAAAAAACTGAAGCAATAAATCGTTATATTGTTGTTGACAACGAAACAGCTGCAGTTTGAACCTCAATATCATCAGTATAAAAAATTTTTAATGTTGATTTTATGAAATGTTGATTTATTGGAGTGAGATAGTCAGATATAGACACAGATGGATAAGTAGATAGACAGATGGTAAGAGGAAAGATAAGCAGCGATAGACAGCGAGATAGACAAAGAGAAAGAAATACAAATAATAATTATTAAAAATAGATAGATAGATAGATAGATAAGATAGATAGATAGATAGATAGATAGATAGATAGATAGATAGATAGATAGATAGATAGATAGATAGATAGATAGATAGATAGATAGATAGATAGATACGTCATTCTATGAAGGATAGGGCAATTACAACAGAATAAATTGGAACGGTTAAAACCCTTGACGCGCCAATGCTTGACGGACTTTAAGTTAAAGCCGCCTTGATATGACGTTGTCGATGACGTCACACACAGGGAACCTTGCAGCATGCTGACAGATAAGAATTGCTTTACCTACGTGATGCAAGGTGCATCTCGACCGCTGGCTTACTCCCACCTGGTGGAAGGTGAGCGACGCAATATCGAGGATTTTTTGACACGTCGCACAATGAGAGCAGAGTTCGCACGAAAGGTGAACACTTTCATCATACAAAGTAGGCCTATGAACAGTGGCTTCAAGTTTTATCTATCTATCTATCTATCTATCTATCTATCTATCTATCTATCTATCTATCTATCTATCTATCTATCTATCTATCTATCTATCTATCTATCTATCTATCTATCTATCTATCTATCTACCTATCTATCTATCTATCTATCTATCTATCTATATCTATCTGTCTGTCTGTCTGTCTGTCTGTCTGTCTGTCTGGCTATCTATCTATCTATCTATCTATCTATCTATCTATCTATCTATCTATCTATCTATCTATCTATCTATCTATCTATCTATCTATCTATCTATCTATCTATTTTATCGCGAATCTGGGGGGAAATATATTATATTATATAAAATAAAACTTGCAACATGGGAACACGCATGTCCAATTCACTATGCAAACCAGGCTCTATAGCAGTTCTTTATTTCGTGAAAGAAAGCCAGACATTCGTGCTGGTAAAATTGTCCTGTTCCTAAGGGAAATCCATCTGACTGAGTCGCTTGGTTGCAAAGTGCTCTTCATTCATTCAGACCTAAGTTATGCCCTAAATTACTTCCGAGAACTCCGCACCAGAGCAATCAAGGATCATCAGCAATCTCGCAGGTTCTTCTTCTTTTTTGTAACTACTTTTCAGAACTCTTGCCACATTTCGTTTTCTTTTTCTTTCCCTTACTAACTCTTTTCCCCGTGTTTCTACTACGTCAGAACAATGGCTCCCTTGTGGTCGCTAAAGGTCAACGCAATTACTGCCTTGTTCGTGACGGAAGGCGATGAGAAAGCGTCACTGACAGAGAGGCAAGGACACGAAGATGTCTTTGGATAATGAACCAAAAAATTAAGGAATTCGCATTTTTTTGACAGTGTTTTTAGTTTGCCCTAATGCCTCACTGGTTCGCCACGGGTTTCCTAATTGCTGTTGAGTCTACAGACAGCGCTTCGCAGAATACGTTTCGTTTCTTGACGCACGCTGCAGCAGGGCCGTCTTAACATCATTAGGGGCCCATGGACAGAGCAATAGGCTGCGTTTTCCACATTTCCAAAACCAATGTAAATTTGCAACTGCCCAATGTGCCCGAGCGTTAAAATCGGCTGTGCATCAAAAGAGTATGAGAAAAAGGAGAAAAAGGATGCAGCTGGAGAAGATGTCAAAGTGAAAGGGAGTTGTTGTTGTTTTCAAAGATGTGAGAAATGTGTCAATGCTTACCATTATGAGAGTCTGATCTGGTGAACTGTTGCACAAGAGAAGATTTCCCAACCCCAGTGGCCCCCAAGACCAGAGTTCTGAAGTATGAAGGTGTGACACAAATACTTGGAGTGCCTTCCGAACCGTCATTTGAACCAACACTTCCCGCACGAGTGCGATCTACTGAAGCACTTCTACTGTCTGTATCACTCCTGGTGCTTACACTGCTACCGTGAGATGTGTTCAGACTGCCCGAAGAGAGAAGACTGTTGGAACTGAGGGACTTTGAGAAACTGCCTGAATTCACAATGCCTTTGGAAGTGGTTTTGAAAGATCTGACAGTACAAAGGGGACAGTCTTTACTGGAAGTTGATAACTTTCTGAAGTTTGCCACTTCGGAACAATCAGGCATGCTGGCGCTGTTGGCTCGGGCCATTTGATTTATCTTTTTCTCCTTACGAGAGCTGCTTCTGTGGCGACTTCTCCAGGAATTACATCTGGACTGAGGAGCTGAGGAGGATCCCCGCTCACTGTCCAAATCGTCTTTTGTTGGTGACAGTCTCTGTTCCAGTTCTGTAGCCGGCATGTTGATGAATACGTTGTAAGTCACGATTGCTGTATTTTGTAGACACTTAAAATAATATAAAGTCACAGAAATGTTCACGGTATATTTGTTCAGATATTGTGTTTTAATTCTTTCCACAAGTATAGCATTATCTGCAAAAAGTCCGCAGCGAGAAATAACAAATCACCGTCACAAATGCAGAAAGGTCTTTCCGCGCTGTTCTGAACAGTGAAAATGTGTTTGCTGCTACCGAAGTTCTCAGATGAGAGTGAAGCTGTATTGATTTGTGACGAGGGAATCCCCGGTTTATAAAGCCCCAGCTCACAGCCGATTGGATCCGCCAGCACGCGCATTAGTGTATTGCTGGAGCGGATTGGCTAGCCTGAAATAGCTCTTACCGATGACGCGCTTCAACCAGTCACCTCATTCTCAGGGTGAGGAGGCATGGGAGCTCACAGCGCACCGGCAGACCTCGGACACAGAAAAGAGAGGTTTCATGTCCTCTTCATAGTATGAGAAAGAGAAAAAGAAATCTTGAAGCGATATTTTAACCACTGTGTTTTTAAAAACATCTGGAAAGGCCGGAACACAAGAAAGTGTGCACACGATGAAAGATAAAACAGTTTTCCCTAGCATTCGCTGTTTTCAGCCTTCTAATCTTTGTCCCCAACTAATATTTCACCTGTTTTACAAAACCCCTGCAAAAGCTGCAGTACAAGAATAATCATGCTGTATTCATTGAAAACCTAAACAGCGGACGAGAGTGTGTTTGCTTTCTTTTTTCCTTTTTTACGCTATCACATGAACACCCGCCCGTCTCCACCCAAGGTAATAATAAAAGCGTACAGGTACAGCGACACTCGCACCTACTGACCCTTACCTGCGCGATAAAATCCCCAAAGCAAATAAATATTTAGACCAATGGTGTTCAGCGCCGGTGATCCGGGAATCTATTCCCAGTTCATATTTTTCCCACAGAGACTCTCGTCTTGTCTGAAAAAAGAAACAACCAAAGCTGTTGTTAGAGAAGCGTAGTATTTTTACATAGAAAACTCTAGTTGAATATTGAACACAACTTCGTATTTTCTCTATTTGGCGTTGTAAGTAGTCTACTACTCCCCTAACAAAATCTTTGAAACAACAACAACAACAACAATGAAGTTCAAGACTTTCTGTGGGTCCTCTGTGGTCTGTTAACTGAGAAAAAAAAAGGAGAGATACCATCTGAACTGACACGCAATGGCGGCCCTACATTCTTGGGACTCTGAAGCTTGAACTGTTAAGGGGCCCCCTTCGCTACCAGCAACAATAGGACAACATCCAAAATTCACTCATTAAAGAGTTTTGTCAAGGCCCATCAGGGATTAGGGACCCTGCAGCTTATGTTTCATTAGTTCATAGTAGATCCGGAACTGTTCACATGTCAACCAGCCCTACAGCGAAGCGGTGAACAAACAACAGAGAAAGAGACAGACAGACAGACAGATAGACAGAGACAGAAAAAGACAGGAGACAGAAAGACAGGAGACAGGAGACAGAGAGAGAGAGGGAGAGACAGGGAGAGAGAGAAAGAGAGAGAGAGACATAGAAAGAGAGAGAAGAGAGAGACACAGACAGAAAAAGAGAGAGCGAGAGCGAGAGAGAGAGAGAGAGCGAGAGAGAGAGAGAGAGAGAGAGAGAGAGAGAGAGAGAGAGAGAAAGAGAGAGATCAATCTGTAATATAATAATATAAGGACAATGTGGGAACTTCTTTTCTGTCATTGCGACATTACCAGTTTTAATATTAAATTCGTTCTCACCAATCCCGGTTATTCCGGTAATTATATTATCTAAAGTACGTCATGTGGCCGCACGTCAACATAAATTAATGATACTATTTAGAGAAATCACTCTGAGCTCATTGTTTACAAGATTAGACAGGTGACAATGGATCAGGTTTTCAACACTAATTGAGGATTATAATTTGATTTTTAATGGAGATTTCCACAGTAATTGCCTGATTAAGAATAGAAAGGATTAAGATACGAAGTCGGTGTATGACCTGTGCTCATATCATAACAATAATATTATGGTGTAATACACCTTTGTCACAACAGTGATTTTTATTGTATGACGAGACTCTTGTCATAACAATAAATATTATTGTATTAGGAGACCCTTCTAATAACAATATTATTACTTGTATTACGGGGAACAGACGACATCATCATCGTCCTCACCATTAGCATCACCATCATCAATTAATCCAGAACAGCAACATAATATAACTAGATGAGCTACCGGGCATTGCCCGGAATAAACAATAATGTGATTCCCCCCCCCCCCCCGCCTCTAGTATAATAAAAGTAATAAACTATAGTCTTGCTTAAGAACTCATGCACACCACAACATTACGCACCTTCCTGCCAAATTTAAGGCCTGAAGAGTGGTATAGTTTGGTCAGTTAGTCATGCCAAAGGTTGCAAGTTACTGAAATATATAATAGATTATGTTTACAGTCTAAAAGAGAGATTCGTCACGAATAAGGTATACGCAAAAAATGCGTTATCTCCACAAAGACAAAACTGAAGTTGAAATGGGTTTAGATCTGTCTTTCTTGAAGTCGGTTGTGCCATGTCAGTGAAGCAAGACATTCATAGACACAATGACACATCGCGACCTTAGTTCTTGTTTGTTCTATCTCCATTTTCTGGGGAGAAAAAAAAAACTGGAGATCTTTTAGTACCTAGAAGAGGTGTAACAAATGCACATGTTGATACTCGTTTAACATGCGTCGTGGCACTTATCAAGCTGTTTCACAGTTCCGATCTATTCTAACTCCTGCGGCAGACGTTCAACATCGAATTTCTCAGCTGTCCAAAAAGTGGAGTTGGATCAAACAAGAACTAAGGGGCCATCCATAAAGTACGTAGGCTCGATTTTGGCAATTTTCATTTCTCCCCTGTGATTTTCCCAAGTTCGGCTTCAACCGCCCCCCCCCCCCCCCAAAAAACGTATGCACGCGCGGCAATCTAAATATTACGTGTCCCTAAAAAAGGGCTTAATATATTAAAACTTTAAGTACCATCTGGCACAGACTATTTTGACTATTTCTTGAGAAACATTGCCTGTGTTGATTTTTATAGAAAATTATACGTATTAATATGTTGGAAAAAAAAACATAAATAAAACTAAACTTTTTAATTCAGTACCGTGAATGACAAGCACTTATGCACAATTTCCGCCCGCCCTCCCCCCTCGTTTCTCCCTCCGAGATGTACCTAAGAGGGTGGGCCATCGTCGTATTTTCTGAGGTACAAAGGTCAATATTCCTACCTGTCTCTATTGTCAGAGACTGGGTCACAGGTGTTTCTGCTCAATCCCTCCCAATTCTGTTGAATTCTCAGTTAGCCGGGCTAGGTCAGGAGGAAAAAGGTACAACAAATCCCAGGCCTGGGTGAGTGAGTGCCACTTGTGTGTTCATCAGGTCATTGGCTCAAGCTAGGTCATGGCACCCGTAATGACTCATTTTTGTGTATTTCATCAGTTTCAGTGCCGGACCTACTTTTTTGGGACCTTGGAGCTTGAACTCGCCCCCTTAGAATGACAAGGTACAAACTCCCTTCCGTCAGCTTTTGAGAAATTGATGATTGAAGTTTCATGTGATCATAACTTTTAGAGGAGCGACTTTTTTTTTTCTTTTGGGTAATATGAACAAATTACACACCGAATCCTCTTGATACTTTGACACACAATGGAGAAGGCCTGTAGAAGCAGTGTGTAGTGTGCAAATCAGTTCAGCCAAAGAGAGGAAACAGAACCTTGACATTCTGAGGAGACGAACTGCTATGGAGCCCATTCTCAACCAGCAACAATAGGACAACATCCAAATTTCACTCATTAAAGAAAGGTTCTTCAGGGAGCCTCAAGGATTAGGGACCCTGAAGCTTAAGTTCATTAGTTTCATAGATATTAGTAGATCCGAAACCGATCGGTGACCCTATCATAAAACTACGCAAATATATTAGCACAACTGCAGAGACACCTCTTTCCCTATTAAATTTTTGCCTAGCTCCTTGAAGACTTTTGTTTTTTTTTACTGTTGATTTAGGAAAAGTTCAATATTTCACCAAATGTATTTTTCATTTATAACTAACAATGTATTTTAGATAAGGATACACTTTATGTGCAGTATTGTTTTATTATCTCCTTTAAAATTAGGTTCTTTTTACAGCCAACATTTCATCATCATCGTCGTTGTCATTAACCACAACAACCACAGCCACAAACACAACAACAACAACATAAATGACAGTAACAACAACACCAGTAAATTCAAACAGGATTTCAACCTCCTACTCATTCCTGGAAAAAGCCCCGTGCGCCTTAGGGCTACATCACCCGACCTTTTCCAAGCTGTTGATCAATGTACCCGTATCTCAAAGAACCATCATGCCAGACCTTTACAAGAATGCACAGACAATGCAGTTCTCTGAACAATCACATCAAGGTAACAACAAAAACGAAAAATATTACGTGCACGCAATCACCGGATGCCGCACATGTGTACGTACAGTGATTCACTACCTTTAAATCAGTGGTTCTTAACCTTTGTCAGGCAATCGCCTCCTTGGGCTCCAAATTTTCTTTCATCGCCCTCTTTATCTCTCCACCCAACCCTCACCCCCAAACACCCCTAACCCCCGAAAATCCCTACTCAAACCCAACAGATACATTTCACAAGAAGACAGACTACACACAAATGTTAAGATTTTCAAAGCCTTACCAATGACAATAGGCGTGTTTATTATTCGTTAAGAAAGCAGATAGCCTTATTTATCAAAGGCACTGAAAGAAATTGGGCCTTTTCTGTTCATAAACCCATCTATGTGTGCTGCTGAACAAGTCAGTGGCTGCCCCTGTATCGCGGGTATAGAGCAAAATTGTTGTATCTCCAATGATATGAATTGGTGGTTCATTATTGGCAATACTGTAATAATGACAATCTGCTTCTTGCAATTTATTCGTTATTCCACTATATTTAACCAGTTCCAAGTTACAGAGAAGCAGTATTGTTGTATCTCCAATGAGATCACTGAGACCAATATTGTGGTATTTCCGCGTAAGCTCCCATTATTCATATCACTGGAGATACAACAATTTTGCTCTATACCCGCGGTATGTGTCCCTAAATTGTCCTCCACCCATGTTTTCGCCCCCTTCCCACTAATCCCCGCCTTTCATCGTTTTCGCCCCCTTGTCGCCCTATTCAGCGTTTTCGCGCCCCCCCCCCGATCAAAATCGCCCCCCCCCCCCAAGTTGAGAACTACTGCTTTAGACATAACGAGTCGCAAGGCTGATGAGTGTCTGTCTGTGTGGGTGTGACTCACGGAAAGAAAAAACCCGAGTCTGACATTGAGTTCTCACAAATCAGTTATAATTTCTGTGCCGTACTATTTGTAAAAGGGATGGGTCTTCCCCACCTACCTTTCTGTAATTAGTCACAATGATTCTTTCCAAGAACGTTTCATTCATTCAGCTTCCGTATCGCTACAACCCCTTTTCCACGCCCTTTAAACATCTCTCTATTCCTGCGGAAGAAATAGACTGTACTTCAAATCGCTGTTTAATATTGGTTAAAGTGAAAAATTCTGTATCTTTCTACTTCGCCGACAATTTTGCACAGGCTTTTTTGTTAGGGGACCGTGACATGTTCTCCGTTGACTCCCCTAACAACAGCCTTTTGCACGACTAAAATGCCGCTTAAAGGAAAAACGACTTAACTGACAGCATGGACTTTTCCCCTACTTTATTGTCTCTATGATTATGAACTTGTCTCACACATTATAAGTCTTTATATCAAAGGCAGAAAGACGTATCTGCTACCGAAATAGTAGTTTCTAGTGTGACAAACAAAAGTAAGTAATGTAAGTTTGTAATTTGAGTCAATAAAGTAGAAAAGGCCATGCTGTTATTTCCGTCGCTTTTCCTTTGGGCGACAGAAGTTTAGTTCCATCTGGTCAACGATAAAAATGGAACAAAGAATAAACCAAGGCGCAACATTGAATGATTTCCTTGTCTCCTGAAAAACTTTCTTTTTCCGCACTTACACCGTACGTTTTTTTCCCCTTTGCAACACGTTAGTTCTGTTGGCCACCTTTTCTTTGTTGGTTTAAATGATAATCCGGTTTTTCTTGGCAATTCTGAAACTGCCGCTTCCCTTTTTCTCTCGTTACATAGGCCTACTGAAGACATTGGTTTATAATAGTAATAAAAACAATACGCCTGTTTCGCTTCGATTCTATACATTTCCTGTTGAAATCTTTTACTGTTCAATTTTTTTTTTCACTTGAAAAGGGCGAATGCCAACAATTTTGTGTATTTTCTGTCTTCTCTTTAGTTTGCTTTGTATCGTTTGGGTTTTATTTCTCACACAGGATTTCGCTTCATACAACTTTTTCTTTTTGCCCAATTTTGACATTGCTTATAGTCCTGCTGCGAACCCACAGTTTTTCTGTTATTATGATATTTAGCCTAAGATTCTGTCATTCAAATTAAAAATTACGCAGTTACAATTAAAATTTGAAGGACATTTACAAAATGTTCTCATCCCGTGGGCATAATAGTGGTAAAAGACAAACCGAGAAATAGGCTGCTACAGAAACAATAAATATCGTCAGAGAATTTTATCAGCAGCATCATTTCTAGAGAAAAAGAAAATAAGAAAGAGGAGAACAGCTTTTTGAAAAGAAAGAAAAAAAAAAACATAATGAAGGAAATGAAATTGGCTGGTGGAACGAGCTGACGTCCAGCAAAAAAGCAAATGGGCGCTGGCAACTCATCATTAAAAAAAAACAAAAACACCAGAGAATCTGTGAAGCGGCAGCTGGGCTTGGCACAAGACAACCTGGTGACATGTTACATTTCTGTAACATTTCTCTCTCTCTCTCTCTCTTCTCTCAATCTCTCTCTTTCTTTCTCACTCTCCCTCTCTCCCCGTCTCTTTGTCTCTCCTTCCCCCCTTCTCCCTCTCTCTTCTCTCTCTTTCTCTCTCTTTTTCTCTTTCTCTCTCTTTTTATTGCAACATTTCACGTTTCTGGCAAGTCATCTATTGCCAAGCCCGTAGAGTTGGTCATCTGACGACGCCACCCCTCTAGTCCTCATGAAGACACCACTGCGTAATCTAAATAAACCCTGTGGACATCGTGTCGTATGATCATGTACATGCACGCAAAGTCCCAGGTATTTCTGGTTTCTCTAAACGTACTTTGTAGGAATGGGAATCATGATAATTATTTCAGTGTGTGAAGAAAAGGCATTTTATTCTTACCGGACATAAAAACTGATTCATTTCAAAAGCCAAAATGATAGAGGAGTCAATATTGGTGGGTTTCTTAAGATCAGTACTACATGTAGTTCTCAGGTCTAGTGTTACAAGTTTAAATCGTGACACCCAGTACATCGAGCTCCACACTGGGAAAATTCTATATTTCACCAAGAAAAAAATACTTGTTTCTTGAAAAAAAAAAAAAAGCCTGTGCTGTTATATTTATTTGACTATTTGAAATTAGCTTTGTATGTTTTTGGGGATTTTTGGATGATGCAACATTTGCCTAGACATTATTTTGACGTGCTGGCAAGGAGCACATAAAAGAATAAAGAACCACAGTGATGATTCATGTTACGTGAGTAATTATAAGATACAAACAGATACTTACACCAACGCGTATCCTTTCAGATACGCTAAAAGAAACACAATGAAGTTTATGTACAAAGAAAGCCCAATCGATTGGGGGGTTCCGCTATAACTTAATTTAGAACGAGGAATTATGCAAAAGGGTTTCCCTGTGGCAGAATTTGGCTGCTAAAAATATCCAACGCTGGAATGAAATCGATCTAGCGAGGGAGTTACTAACCGGGGTTTTCTGACCTAGATAATCTTGCTTACGTCAATTCTGAACTGCAGAGGTGAGGACAGTTTTCATTTATCACAGAGCTGCTGCAACTAAAGAGTGGATGGTCTAAATTGCCAGACGATTTGAGATCGCGTCACAGACAGTGTTCCCTCTAATCTTTAGTAGTCAGTAAGTGCAGAAATCTTATGTTGTACAACTTTCTTTTCCTGTGGCAAAAGTATGTGTGCTATGAGTGCTTATGCAAATGTAGCAACCTACCTGTTAAGAGAAATGGTAATCTGAGACATTATTTTCAGCAAGTATCATTATAAGTTACACTACATTATTTTAGATAACTAATGTTTTATGCACACATTAATTTCCTTGATCCTCTGGCTGCAAAACGTGCGAACAGTCATCGCAGTCTACGACATCTGGAAAACACTATAAATATCATGATATATAAAAGAAGAAGTAAACTAGAAAGACAAACACCAGGCGCACTAGCGACCAAATAGAGAATGTTTCACTCTTGATGTGATTTTCATGTCATTTGAGGAAAACATTTTTGGTTTTTCTGATAGCCGCTCTGAGCGGTGCACTGTCTACTGTCTTATCTGCTTGGATGGTGCAGATCGGGAAATCGGAGGCGTAGAATCGACGTTGATTGTGCAAATAGAATGACATCATTTCTATTTAGATCCCCTGGTTACGGCATCGCGTCGACGTAGGTCTGATGTAAGGAACCATACCCCCTGGTCATCCTATCAACCCTACGGAAGTCTACATCGGATGGATGTAGGAAGGCTTCAGCAACATCAGCTGTGCACATTGATAAGTCAATAGCTGAATTCTCTACAGATATGGTCACTTGCGTACCCAACAGTTAATGTTGGAAGAATGCAGATGTCGAAGAATGTCGTGAACCCCCTCCTCCGCGTATACTAGACATGTGTGTCTGCATGCATAGCACTGCCGGCAGTAGGGACTTGGAAGTTGCAAAGCTTTGCAAGGAAAGACACTCTGTTGACCACGGACTAATAAATCAACCAGATTGGAAACACAAGCTTCGGGCTGTGTCGTTTTTTGCGGAAGTTAATGAGATGCGGTCGTATAACCAACGTGGCCGCCGCTCGGGAAATTCCGATTCTAGTTCTATCTGCAGTAGAAATTTCTTTTTATTAATTTGTCGAGATTGGTTGTACATGTATTAATAATGCATTAACTTGCCTATCCTTTCATTTTATTGTCTACAGCTGCCTTTTTTTTATTGTTATAAATGATGACCGTATGGATTTTTAGCGACCGCTGCATTGTAGCTATGCTGAAGCGTCCGTTGCAGCCGTAAACCTAATGTGGCGGATGGTTCTTGACCTTTCGCTGTTTTGTGACGTCACACAATGGGATCATCCAGTCTGGGTATTTTATTAGTCTGTGGTTGACTCACTTAACCAATGGTTTTCAAAATGGGTTCAGCGGAACCCCAGCGGTCCACGAGCCATATTCTAGGGTTCCGTGTAGGTGCAGAAGATTGCTATGCCGGGTGAGCTATTTCAGAGAAGCCGAGAAATCGGGAATTATCGGCGATGCTCCTGGAAACGATATATTTTGTCAGCGGGTTCGGCGATACGGAGACTGTTGGAAAGGTTCCGTTGCTTTAAAAATTTGCAACTTCAAATAAGTGTTTTACAATAATAGTAATAACAACACCGGAGTACATTTATATAACGCCTGTCTCAACAAAGCTCTTTAAAGCGAAATAGTAATATCTCTCTCTCTCTTTCTTTCTCTCTCTCTCTTTCTTTCTCTCTCTCTCTTTCTCCTCTCTCTCTCTCTCTCTCTCTCTCTCTCTCCTCCTTCTCTCCCCCCCCCCCATCTCTTATGTAATCACAGATTCAAAACACACAAGACCTTTATCCAAACACAACAAAGCGTAGTGTAGCAATACGACTGCGCAGCGTCTAAATCGCACCGGAGGATAACAGTTCACTTAACTGTAACTCGCGTCGCTCACGGAGCAGAGATGACAGTATTGAACAAAAATACAAAAACAAAATCAGGTCGACTCTTTCGCAATGACGTCAACATTTGATAATAAAATCGATCTCTCTTCGACCAGGCCCTGAAAATGCAGATTTTATATTAATTTTTCCGTTTTCTTTCTCCCTTCCCACCCCCATAGATATTTTTTTTTCTTGTAGTATTTGTATTGAAAGGGTTATCGTTCGGGCAGGCAATTACCATGTACACTGAGAGTTCAATCCCAGCTGGTATCCACAGATTGCGCTAATTACAGTACCTCGCCGCTTATTCTGTGTTCATATCGACAGTGCAATTCCCCTCCCTCTCAATGCATTTGCAGGAGAACCGTGTCTTTTGAACCAATACTTTATTCACCATATGAAATCACTTTCTGGCAGAGAGAAATGACTTCAAGGAGATATAGTGGCGGATCTACAATGAAACTAATGAAGTTTAAGCTTCAGGGCCCCTCATTCCAAAGAGCCACTGAAGGTAATTTTTTTTCAGTGAATGATTTTTGGAAATTGCCCTATTGTTGCTGGTTGCGGAGGGGCCCCGTAACAGTTCAAGCTTCAGGATTCCCAGAATGTAGGTCCGCCACTGAAGAGACCCCTACCGCACAGTGCCGCACAGCAAGACAAAGCTATCGTCTTTAATTAATCAATACCTTGCCTTGCAAAATTGTCGTCACCATAGCTGATCAATGTTGCTGTTTATGACAAAAAACAAAACAAAAACAAAACCGAACCTCATAATAATAATAATGACAACATCGATCAATCAATAGATCGAAGATTGATTTCTAAATTCACTTAATCTTCCTGGCTGTCAACATCAAGCGAGGCGTGTCAAATGAAGAGCAGACAAGTGGAACATTAAAAGCCTCTCAAAGGTATTATTACAAAATTTAAAGGTCAAGACACTGAAGACAGCATGCCATTATCGATTGGCTGAAATTCGTAGGCGTCGGGTTTTTAAAAAAAAACTGTGTGTGTGCTAAGGTTCGGCCAATGTTGGCTGGCACTATTTCATAGGATTTAAATTAACTGGCTTGCGTGCAAGGAACAAATCCACGTCTTTAGCATTCCAGACAGACCTTTTCAGACAGACAGGCAGTTCTAGTTCTTATATCCCGGGCATAGTTTTGGAGTGCGGAGATCTTTGGTGGGGACGCGTTGGTCCAGAGGCCAGGTTCTTGCCTCTCATTCGGAAGGTACCGCGTTCGATCCTCGGTCGGGGCAGCCATGTTGGAATGTTTTTTGCAGGGGGAAAAAATTCCTGCCCGGGATCCTATGGCTCGAGCACCTAGCCTTCTCGGATAAGGACGAAAAACTCGGAGGGCCCGTGTGCACGTTGATACCTTGGCAGTTGAAAGACGAGAAGAGCAGGCCGAACAAGGCCACTGCCCGGGGCAAAATTCTAAAAGACTAATCCCTACCACAAAAACAAACAGAAACAAGGGCAAGACCCCCCTCCCCCCAAAAAACAACAACAAGAAAAGTGAAGTGTAAAAGTTAAATGCAGCGAACCCCCTAAAATAAAAACCTAAAACACAACAGATCTTTGGCTCTCGTACTATATGTAACGGGAACAACACTCATTGCTGTTATGCTGTAGTGTTACTAGAAAACAATTCAACTTCAGAGTAGAAATATTATCATTCTATCTTTGACTGTCACAGCAAAGTGGTATAGAAAAAATACACTTTACTTTCATACTATGATGTTATAGGAACACCGTAGCATACTTTACTGTCATACTTGTACTGTTGTAGGAACACATTACTTTACATTACATATTATAAATTCTAAACACTTTTAGAATTACTTTTACTGTCATACTGTAATATTATAGGAACACCATACTTTTCTGACACATTGTACTGTTATAAGAACATAGTTTACATACATTATAATACACTTTACTGTCAGACTATACTATTATAAGAACAACACACTCTACTGTTATACGGTACTATTATAGGAACATACTTTACATCACATATTAAAGGAACCACACACTTTTACTGTCTTACTATGATATTCTAGAATGCCGTACTTTACCGCCATTCTATGTCGTAGAAAATCGTACTTCACCGTTACACTGTAATATAAATAACACCATACTTTACTGTCATATTAGAATGTTATAGGGAGCAACAAAGCACTTTACTGCCGTGCTATTATGTTTCAGGAACAAGGTGCTCGTTTGTCATTCTAAAAAAGGTATGGGAACATCATACTGCAGGTTCAGTATGAGATTATAAGATATAGTCTTTGACTGTCAAACTATAATGTTATAGGTATCCTAGACTTTTACCGCTATTTTAAAATATTATACGAACACCAAATTTTAGTTTCAGAGCACTAATATGACCGAGACTATAATGCACGTACTAGGGTCCAATTTTTCTCACCTCCGTGGGAGCTAGTCCAGTTTCTGAGTTCAAAGACTCAGACAAAAGACCGTTCAACGTCCTTGTGTTTGAGCTTATTGCCAGCTCATGGTCAGGCTTCAAAGGACACCCACTTGATCATGATTGATTATTGCGTATCGATTCTTCGATTTGCAGTGGCATTTAAGACAGAGTGCGGATTAAATGCCGAGCCACATAATTATTCCAAGTCAGCAAGGGTTTTTACATTGGATATAGGCGTAAAATTAATATGTTACTGAAATTGCCCTTTTCCACGCTCGAACGAATAAAGATGTTCTTTTTCTTCTTCTTCCTCCTTTTCTTACCTGCCTCTTGTACCCGAGGGGTGTGGGTGGAAATCGTAACCTTAGTTCTGTTTATTCCAACTCCACTTTTGCATAACTAAGAAATTGGACTCTCAACGTCTGCGGCTGCCATATTATAATGGGTTCGAATAAATCGGAATTGTGAAACAGCTTGATAAATGCCACAACGCATTTTACGCCTTTTCTATAATACCCAAGGTTCTCCAGTTTTCCAGAAAATAGAGATAACACAAACAAGAGCTAAGGTCGCGAGATGTAAGGATCTAGAATATATGAGGGACGCGGTGTATGGCGGGTATATATGGTTGCCCTGCAAGCGTCTCTTTGATGTCATTACTGACTCCATTGTTTACTGGGTCGTCCTCTGGGTTCTCTGCTACTGCATTTCAATGTGCTGGCCCTTTCAGATGGCGCATGTGGTGGCCTTCTTCTGAAACGTCCAAACACTTTTCATTTACTGTTTCTGCACACGTCTTATTATAATATTGCAATATGGCGCACGTTTTAGTACTGCTTCGAGACCTCTTTTTCCCTCATATTTCCTCATTCCTTATTCTGTGTCTTCTTGAGAGCCTCAAAGATTTTCTTAGACATCTCATTTCGACTGTTGTTATTTGCTCCGTAATCGAAATATTCACAGAAGAAATAACAACAACCGCAAAATTAAAACAACAACAACAACAAAACAAAACAAACACACACACAAAACAACAATAACAACAACCACAAAAAGCTGAGGAGACCAGGCTCAGGTGGAATTGCAAACAGGGCCGGATTTAGATAAATAATGGCCCTACGTTATTCCAGCTGTGGGGCAACTCCCAATCTCCCACCTTCATGCCTAGAGGAAGACAGGAGTGCTTTCAATGATTTAAGTAAACCCTAATGATGATGGAGGACGTTTAAAATTCCGCACTTCACAATTCCTTCTCCCAAGGACATAATATATAGCTAGGGAAAGTTTGAGGCCCTAGGTATCAGCCTACCTAGCCAAATGGTAAATGATAAATCTGGCACCGATTGTAAGCTCTTCTCTTGGGTAAACTTCTAGAAATGATAAATTTACGACAATATCGACATCTCTCCTAAGACTGGCGTTTTCACTCGGCATGGCTGGTTGGCTGTTCATTCTGGACTTCCTGTTTGGTTTTGTCGGATATTGTTTTAAGTGTAATTATTATTTTTTTTTTTTAGTTTCTTTTTTCTTCTTCTGAAGATGGTTTTTGGATGACCGAAAGCTCGCCTTTCTTTTCCCTTCCATTTCTAATTCTTTTGGTATTTTCTGTAACTTTTCTTCGTTGTTTTTTGTTAACACAAGGCTTTACTACATACTGCAGTTCTCTCTCTCTCTCTCTCTCTTTTTTATTTTGGCCATTTTGTGAGGAGGGTGGTTGTGGGCGCTTATGGTGGCGTCTCCTCCTATCTTGTCTTTCTCGTTAAATTCTGTCTTTCCTCTTACTTTCTCTGGCACAATGTGACCGTTGCCCTGCCGACGAGCTATCTCAGAACTCAAATTCAAAACTTTTTGGGACGCGTTAGAACTTGCCCCTTTTTTTTATTTTGTTGTTCTTGATTTAAGGGTATACTTCTATATCGTGCCCAAGTTACACAGAGCTAAAACTAACCTAATGAGCACAAAGCGGCTTATTATTTTTTTTTCGTGCATGGAGTGACGCTGAAAAGTTTCGCTCTTTCATGGTGCTCTGGTCCTAGTTTCTAGGTTTTAGAGCCCAGTAGAACTAATGCATGGTACAAAATTTTATACGCCTTCAAATTCGGATGGTTGAACGATGTACATGTTGTGGACACAACTCCTGCATGCTATACAGGACAGCCATAACACACGATCAGCGGCGAACTGTATTTAAACAAAAAAAGTCTATGTGCAGAGCCATGAGCTCAGAGACGTCATAATTATGTTATTATGCTTCATTTATCTATAGGTCGGTGGATCTAAGAAAAAAACATCAACAAGCTAAAGACGAAATTTTCCTACCTCTTTAAAAAATGAGAATAAAACATTAATTTCTAAGCAAAATATTTTAACTGAATGCAGCAAAATGGCTAATCTTTCATATTATAAGCGAATCTCAATTTCCATAGGAACATTTTTCCCTCTTTGGAGTTTGTTTCAGCAGTTAGGTATTTCACCTTAAACGCGAATTCGTCAGATCCAAATGCTCATTCTCATACATCAGTCTCCCTCCCTCGCCCCCCCCCATTCCCCCCCTCCCCCCGCTTCCTTCTACACACCATGTCCCCCTCTCTTGCGGCCTATTCAAAGCCATACATCTGCCCCTCCCAACAAACACAGACAAGTGTGCATACTGTTGCATCTCTCTGTCTTTTCGTTCTATCTCTTGTCTTATGTCCAACTGGCTTTTCTCAACATCCTTTCTGTCTCTCCTGAAACAACAAGAAGATCAAAAATGATTCTTTCCTTTTGTTCTGTTTATATCCTCGCGTTCTCTCACTCTTCGTTCTTACCTGTTTGTCTGCAAGCCAAACGTGTGAGCCACGAGAAACTAGGTCAACCTGGACCGGAAACAAACTCTCACATCAAACATTTTGAGTCACATTTGTGAATGGATCTGGCGAAATCGGGCTTAAGGGGAAATATTTATACTCTTTAAAAAATCAAAATAAAATATTTCTGAGACGATTTCAAGGAAAATATTTTAACGGAAGGCAGCAAAATGGCTAATCTTTCATATAATGTAAGCAAATCTCAATTTCCACAGGAACTTTTTTCTCCTTCGGAGGGTTTTCTCCGGAATTTGGTCTTTCATCTAAAACCTGATTTCGCCAGACCCACCAACGTTTAGTCAGACAAAAAATCCTCGACTAGAGGCGCCCTGAGTCAAGTCTGAGTTGCATCTTTTTTTGTTTGTTCTCTGACTCATTGCGAGATGTCTGTCTTTCCCTCGGCTGTCTGAAGACAGCTTTGACATTCCCGATCTCGTGAGACAAGCTTGTTCAATTTTGCCAGTGCGCGAGGTCCCGGAAAGAGGCTAAGATCTACAACTGAATTTAAAAACGTTTATACGCACTTACAAAACTCTTTTCACATCTCTACAAAACAACCTTCTAGAATTTTACCAATGTCATAAAATTTATACGGAACTACTGTATTCTTTTGTGAAATTTAAATTGATGATATTCCAAATACTATAATAATAGTTCGTCCATCAGTTATGATGATGACATTAACAACACCAGAGGAATAAAGAACAGAAATTGTTGAGAATTTCAACACACGGACAGTAAAGAGAACTAAAGGACACAGAGGACAGAATGGAAAGACTGTTCTTTCATGACTTATGGCTTCTCATGTGACTGATAAGTCCTATTTTTGCCCTGCAGACCCTTCCGCATAAATGACAAGAGTGCTCCGTTGGTTCAGTACCACTGGGCCTTTTCTTGCGCCGTTCTCTTTTTTTGATAGCCTGCTGGACTCTATCAGCTTCCCATGCTTTGCTGCCTCTGGTAAGGGCCGCCCTCCAATTTGCACGATCAAGCGAGAGCTTTTCCCACTCACTCACATCAATGGCAAAGGCCTTCAGTGATTGCTTGAGAGTGTCTTTGTAACGTCTCTTTGGGGCCCCAACATTCCTCGTTCCATTGGAGAGCTCAGAATAGAAGACTTGCTTAGGGAGTCTGGAGTCGGGCATTCTGACAACATGTCCTGCCCAACGTAGCTGAATTTTTTTCAGGTGGCAGAAGATGCTCAATTCCTTGGCACGATTGAGGGCCTCAGTGTCTGGAATTTTATCCTGCCATTTGATCCTTAGGATCTTTCTAAGGCAGGCCAGATGAAAGTGATTTAGCTTTCTGGCATGCGATTGGTACACTGTCCAGGTTTCAGCCCCATAGAGTAGGGTGGGAAGGACCACAGCATTGTACACTTTCAGCTTAGTGTCTGTGCGAATGCCGGCGACATCCCATACTCTCTTTCGAAGCCTGCCAAATGCAGAGCTGGCTTTGCTGATTCTTGAGAGAATTTCAGTATCAACACGAGCCGCGGAAGACAGTGTACTGCCAAGATAGGTGAAGTTCTCCGACACCTTCAGAAGACTGTCATGGACTTTGATATTTGGGGTCACAGGATACTTGTCGTCTGGAGTAGGCTGATGGAGCACTTCCGTCTTCTTTGTGCTTATTGTGAGGCCAAAGTTGTCACAGGCACTAGAGAACTTATCAACACAGTTTTGCATGCTATCCTCATCGTGTGCCAGAAGTGCACAATCATCAGCAAATAGTAGGTCACAGACTTGAGTACTTTTGGTTTTGGTTTTTGCCTGAAGTCTCCTGAGGTTGAATAGACTGCCATCAGTTCGGTACTTGATGCTTACCCCTTGAGGAGGAGAGCTAAAGGCTTCTTGTAGCATTGCAGAGAACATGATGCTGAACAGAGTTGGGGCTAAGACACAAGCCTGTTTTACCCCATTTGTGACAGCAAAGGGCTCTGAAACACTGCCGTTGCTTTTGACTGCAGCTTGCATGCCATCATGAAACTGGCGCACTATTGTGATGAATTCGGGTGGACACCCAAACTTCGCCAAGATTTTCCAGAGGCCTTCACGACACACTGTGTCAAATGCTTTTGTGAGGTCAACAAATGTGATATACAGCGCTTTATTTTGTTCCATGCATTTTTCCTGAATCTGTCTGGCAGCAAAAATCATATCCGCCGTTCCCCTCTCTTTACGAAAGCCACATTGGCTCTCGGGAAGCAAGTCATTTGACGAGAGGTGATCAAGAAGGCGATTCAGAAGCATTCTTGCCAATATTTTGCCAGCAATTGAAAGTAGAGAGATTCCCCGATGGTTGTCACAGACTTGGCTGTCCCCTTTGTTTTTGTACAGATGGATGATTGAAGCATCTTTGAAGTCCTGTGGCAGCTTCCCTGCTTTCAACATATGATTGAACAACTCGGTCAACCTTTCAATAAGCTTTTCTCCACCGAAGGCATACACCTCAGCAGGAATTTAATCCACGCCTGTTGATTTGTTAAAGGACATCTGATTTGTGGCAGTTCGGGTCTCATTTGCTGTGAATGGCTTGGCAAGAGCTGCATTAATAGGAGTCTGAGGGAGGCGGTCAATGGACTCAGTATTTATATTTGATGGCCGATTTAGCACACCTCCGAAATGTTCTGCCCAACGCTGAATTATGGCATTCAATTCAACAATGCGTGTTGAACCATCTGACGCAAGAAGTGGCGTAGTGCCAGAGCGGGATGGTCCAAACACAGCTTGGAGGCGCTCAAAGAACTTTCTAGTGTTGTTTGTGTCGGCATATTTCTGAGTTTCTCTTACTCGCTCTTCAAGCCAGTCATTTTTCATTTTCCTCAGCTTCTTCTGGAGTACACCCTTACATGCACGCAGTGCATCAGCTTTTGCTGTGGAAGAGGGGTCACTGCAGTGAGCTTGGATGAGACTATTTTTTTCTTTGATGAGCACTTTGATTTCATTATCATTATCATTGAACCAGTCCTGGTGCTTGCGGACAGGAAAACCAACTGTGCTGCTGGCGCAAGAGTGTACAGTCGTTTTTAGGTCAGTCCAGCTCTGTTCAATGTTCTCAGGGTCAAAAGTCACGCAATCCAATTTTGAGGAGAGTTCTGATGAGAGCTCGCTCTGTTTCTCAGCTGAGCAGAGTTTTGAAACATTTAGGCGTTTAGGTGGCGCTTTCCCTTGAGGGCGTCTTTTGCGCCTCAATGTTAGTCTGAGCTTGCAAACAATGAGTCTGTGGTCAGTTCCACACTCGGCACCACACATCGCCTTTGTTACAAGGACATCCTTTCTGTCAGTCTTCCTCACAATGACATAGTCTATGAGATGCCAATGCTTTGAGCGGGGATGCATCCATGACGTTCTGTTTCTCACGGGGAGACTAAAATTTGTGTTGGTAATGAACAGGCCAAATTCAGCGCACAAAGTAAGTAAGTGCAACCCATTGTTATTGCATGAACCAACTCCATGGGGGCCCAAAACATTTGGCTACGCTGAGATTTCGGAGCCAACCCTAGCATTGAAGTCCCCCAAGAGAATCAGCTTATCAGCTGCCGGGACAGAGCATATGACAGATTCTAGATCAGAATAGAACTTGTCTTTGGCTTCATCTGGGTTTGTCATGGTGGGCGCATATGCGCTAATGAGGGTGGCTGACTGGCTTTTCGCAACTGGGATCCTGAGTGTCATTAGCCTGTCATTTATTTCAATTGGCATGGACTGCAAGTTTCTGACAAGGTCATTTTTAATTGCAAACCCAACACCATGCTGTCTCGGTTCGACTGCACCCTTGCCTTTCCAGAAGAAGGTGTATCCACCACTGAGCTCTTTGAGTTGGCCACTATCAGGGAGTCTGGTCTCACTGAGTGCCACTATGTCCAGGTTGTACCTGCTGAGCTCAATGGCAATAAGTGCAGTGCGTCTTTCCGGGTTGTTTGAGTTGTCCTGTAGTGTGCGTATATTCCAGGCTCCTAGCCTGAGTAAGAAATATACTACACATAAATAAAGTACCCAAAATTTAATAGACCGTGAACAGCGCAATGCGACCGGTATCTACCGATTCGCTGTAAAACCCAAACTCAAACTCAGACTCCATAATTGACATCTCACTAGAAGCACAGACGAGAGAGACTTGAATCAGTGCACCACCGGCCTTGGGAAATGAGACAAAATTCTTTGAACTGTCGGATCGGTAACTGCCAGTTTCACTGGTCACAATGTAAAAGACACCTCTTTTATTAGGTTATTTAAATACTAATTTCTCATTATTTTGGACATTGTAAACTTTTGAATCATGGTGAAAATTCAACATTGAAGGGCTATCACACACACACAGGAATAAACACACACACGTACATCACACATACACACACACACACTGGGGCACTGGCAAGAAAAGATTAGATAATTCTGTATCTCCATTGATAATTACATCGGTTGTCGGACTAATTAATTATCTGATAATTGCAATAATTAACAACCTTGTGCACAGGATATGGTACGTGCCGCACAACACGGCGCGAAATTGTCATTCCGGTACGTGCAGGCGGTGAGGGTGACGGACAGAGGGAGTGGACCTAACGTTAAAGGATTGTTTTGAACTTGCTGGTAAGGCGATTGGTGACGTAGCGGAGATCGCGGGTTCGATCCCTGCCCTGCTCACTTGGTTTTCTTCCTTTTTTTTTTTACCCCCGCTTTTCTGAGCACTAACTAGGCACACACACTCCTAATCGTCTCACGTCTTCTCTGGGTTTATTGTTATGGGACCGTAGTAATATGTTGCATTGGAAGCTATAGATAAGCAGGGTACACAAGTCAGTATTTTCCTATTCCTGTTTTTTTTTCCTCGTCTCTTGTGAAATAACGCCCTCCCCAATTATGAGGTTTCATTACTGAGCCAGGGAGATTTAGAAGTAATGCGGAGAAGAAACGTCTCACGTTTCCTTCCCGTCGGTAATTCACAAACATTACAATTGTAAGGAATTTCTCATGTTACGGAGCATCACAGTATCCGCTGAGACGGAAGATGAGAACAAGAAATTGGCCAGAGTAATAAGTCTGGCATGGTTCAGAACTTTAATCTACATTGGATGCGATGGTCACGATAACGGGTACACGTGAAGAAAAGGGGGCCGTTTGTTCCGACTGTTCGTCATACAGACTCAGTCACCTGACCTGTTCTTAAACAGAAATGCCGCAGAAAAACTGAACCTCGTTCTTCTAAAGAATTAAAAAACGGGTTCAAAACAGAGCTAATCTCGCTACTCGCAGACATACAATTTGTATTCTTTGTCCAAGATGTGTGCCTAGTCTCAAGTGACTGTAGAAGGCATGAGGGTGGGGAGTGACATGGGCTGGGTTGAGTCTAGGGCGTGAATGTTTTAGGCACTGCCTGATAGCTCTGCTAGCTGCAATGCTCTCTTTTTTTTTTTTTTTGAGAGGCCAGTGACCGAACGCTGATGCGAGTTGCTTTTCATCTTCCTGGCAAGACAGTTGGTGCCTCGTTCGATATCCGCCTAGGTCACTTACAGGTTTTTCTTCTTTCTTTCACTCTCGATTTTCTGAGCACTAACTAAGCACATACATTTGTAAACGTAAACTTCAGATACTAAATATATCAAAATTACCACCTACGGGCTCAAAACCACTTGGCAGTGTACAAGAACTCTTCACTGGCAGTGACGGGGTTAGGAAAGTGTCGTAATTTCCGGCCGTCTTGACAATATTGGTTACACGATTCAAAAGGCACTTTGACTTAAGGGTGCGGGAGGTTCGTTTGCGCTCCTGATTAGGTCTTCTTCTTTCCTATCATTCTGCTGTATTCTGGCTGTTGTCTGGCTTCTCCCAAGCACAATATCGTCGGATATTTGCCATATTCTTGTATGTGCATTTCGGATTTTTCGAGGAAACGAAGATTGAAGTTTGGCCGGCAAAAACGATAAAATGCATAAACATGACGTCACAAACACATATCTCGGAAAGTTTTTAACCGATTGGAATGACATCTTAATGCAATTAGGAGTGAAAGAACCACTTTCATGTCAAAACTTCAACATTGGCAAATGTCGCATACAACCATTATGGCAAATACCCCTCGATACGGCCCTTATCGTGCCAACGTGCTTTCTCCAAATTCAAACTCAAGATTCAGACTCATTGGCCTGAGTGTCACCTTAACGCTGGCTGTTAAACGGTAGATATAAAAAAGACTTGCAAGGTACCCGGCACTGGATTACCTTTTTGAAAAGGAAGAGCAGAAGATGAACAAGAACAAGAAAAAAAACAACAACAACTGAAGAAAAGGAAAGCAAGATGCGGAAGAGAAGAAGAAGAAGAGGAAGCGAAAGAGTTGGCAGAGGAAAAGCAAGAGGCAAGAAAGGACAGACAAAAACAAGGAAAGGGAGGTATAATGACCTTTGATAGTGTTTGTTCCAAGTTTTACTTTTGGCATCACTGAGAAACTCGACGTTCAACGTTTGCAGCTTTAGTATTGTGATAAGGAGTTCGAATGAATCGGAACTGTGAAACAGCTTGGTAAGTGCCACTACGCATTTTAAACCAGTGTCAAAGTGCATTTGTTATACCTCTTCTACATGCTAAAAGATCCAGTTTCTTGGAACATGGAGATAGAACAAATAAGAACTAAGGTCGCCAAATGCCAGGAGCAGTGATCCTTCTAAAATAAGGACCCCAACCCGGTGCTGTCGTATTGCAGTAGCGCATGAAATATTTCAACCAGCGAAATTCAAGAAATGAAATTTAGAAAATCTGACACGGTGTGACGTCAAGGACTGACGCAAAAGTTATTTTTGAAGTATTGTCAAACAGTTTTCGCATTCATTCCGACGTTTTTTGGAGGATATTTAGAAAGTTGAAATCCAAGCCTGTAGAGCCATTTTCCACCATTAATATTTATGGGAACTGTTTTTCCGGTGGAGTGGCCATTCTGATCTTATTTAACCCTTAGAAGACGATAGGGCCGATGATCGGCCCATTATTTTGCAGTGATAAATACGACAGGGCCGATCATCGACCTGACTTCATATAGTGAAAAAGACAACAGGGCCTATTGTCGGCCTTTTAGAGAGCAGATCTGATTAGTGGTGTCATGGTCTTGAAGCCAGTCAGAACACTTGTTTCGTGCAATCTATGGATCTGTACATAATTATCAATGGCCGATCGCCCTGCTGTCGTAAGCACGTCATCGCTTTTTGTCTTGTGAACCCCCGTCTAGACGGGCAATATCAAAAATATCCCTCCTGTCCAAAAGGTTAATTTGGCCAGCTACCATTTTCTCGAATCGGAATCAGCACAGTCGTAAATCAGCCTAAGAACATTTCCAGTGCTGTTTCCGCAATCCTAACCCAGTGCTTCCCAACACTTTTCATCATGTTTATCCCTGGTAAACTTTTTCTAGATTTAACCTAATCTTGTAATTGACTATTCGTCCCCTTAGAAGGACTTTTGAGAAATTGATGATTGAAGTTTCATGTGCTCAAAGCTTTTAGAGATACACGTTTTTTTTTTCTTTTTAGTAATAATTACCAAATTACACACAGAATCAGCGTGATACTTTGACACACAATGGAGAAGGCCTGCAGAAGTAACGTACAGTGTATAACTCATTTCAGCCAAAAAGTGGAAGTAGACCCTTGTCATTAAGGAAAGGCATTCTTCAGTAATTAGTGTTTACACTTCTACCACAGTAATAATAGTTCGTCCATCAGGTATGATGATGACCTTAACAACACCAGAGGAATAAAGAACAGAAATTGTTGAGAATTTCAACACATGGACAATAAAGAGAACTAAAGGACACAGAGGACAGAATGGAAAGACTGTTCTTTCATGACTTATGGCTTCTCATGTGACTGATAAGTCCTATTTTTGCCCTGCAGACCCTTCCGCATAAATGACAAGAGTGCTCCGTTGGTTCAGTACCACTGGGCCTTTTCTTGCGCCGTTCTCTTTTTTTGATAGCCTGCTGGACTCTGTCAGCTTCCCATGCTTTGCTGCCTCTGGTAAGGGCCGCCCTCCAATTTGCACGATCAAGCGAGAGCTTTTCCCACTCACTCACATCAATGGCAAAGGCCTTCAGTGATTGCTTGAGAGTGTCTTTGTAACGTCTCTTTGGGGCCCCAACATTCCTCGTTCCATTGGAGAGCTCAGAGAAGAAGATTTGCTTAGGGAGTCTGGAGTCGGGCATTCTGACAACATGTCCTGCCCAACGTAGCTGAATTTTTTTCAGGTGGCAGAAGATGCTCAATTCCTTGACACGATTGAGGACCTCAGTGTCTGGAATTTTATCCTGCCATTTGATCCTTAGGATCTTTCTAAGGCAGGCCAGATGAAAGTGATTTAGCTTTCTGGCATGCGATTGGTACACTGTCCAGGTTTCAGCCCCATAGAGTAGGGTGGGAAGGACCACAGCATTGTACACTTTCAGCTTAGTGTCTGTGCGAATGCCGGCAACATCCCACACTATCTTTCGAAGCCTGCCAAATGCAGAGCTGGCTTTGCTGATTCTTGAGAGAATTTCAGTATCAACACGAGCCGCGGAAGACAGTGTACTGCCAAGATAGGTGAAGTTCTCCGACACCTTCAGAAGACTGTCATGGACTTTGATATTTGGGGTCACAGGATACTTGTCGTCTGGAGTAGGCTGATGGAGCACTTCCGTCTTCTTTGTGCTTATTGTGAGGCCAAAGTTGTCACAGGCACTAGAGAACTTATCAACACAGTTTTGCATGCTATCCTCATCGTGTGCCAGAAGTGCACAATCATCAGCAAATAGTAGGTCACAGAATTGAGTACTTTTGGTTTTGGTTTTTGCCTGAAGTCTCCTGAGGTTGAATAGACTGCCATCAGTTCGGTACTTGATGCTTACCCCTTGAGGAGGAGAGCTAAAGGCTTCTTGTAGCATTGCAGAGAACATGATGCTGAACAGAGTTGGGGCTAAGACACAACCCTGTTTTACCCCATTTGTGACAGCAAAGGGCTCTGAAAAACTGCCGTTGCTTTTGACTGCAGCTTGCATGCCATCATGAAACTGGCGCACTATTGTGATGAATTCGGGTGGACACCCAAACTTCGCCAAGATTTTCCAGAGGCCTTCACGACACACTGTGTCAAATGCTTTTGTGAGGTCAACAAATGTGATATACAGCGCTTTATTTTGTTCCATGCATTTTTCCTGAATCTGTCTGGCAGCAAAAATCATATCCGCCGTTCCCCTCTCTTTACGGAAGCCACATTGGCTCTCGGGAAGCAAGTCATTTGACGAGAGGTGATCAAGAAGGCGATTCAGAAGCATTCTTGCCAATATTTTGCCAGCAATTGAAAGTAGAGAGATTCCCCGATGGTTGTCACAGACTTGGCTGTCCCCTTTGTTTTTGTACAGATGGATGATTGAAGCATCTTTGAAGTCCTGTGGCAGCTTCCCTGCTTTCAACATATGATTGAACAACTCGGTCAACCTTTCAATAAGCTTTTCTCCACCGAAGGCATACACCTCAGCAGGAATTTAATCCACGCCTGTTGATTTGTTAAAGGACATCTGATTTGTGGCAGTTCGGGTCTCATTTGCTGTGAATGGCTTGGCAAGAGCTGCATTAATAGGAGTCTGAGGGAGGCGGTCAATGGACTCAGTATTTATATTTGATGGCCGATTTAGCACACCTCCGAAATGTTCTGCCCAACGCTGAATTATGGCATTCAATTCAACAATGCGTGTTGAACCATCTGACGCAAGAAGTGGCGTAGTGCCAGAGCGGGATGGTCCAAACACAGCTCGGAGGCTCTCAAAGAACTTTCTAGTGTTGTTTGTGTCGGCATATTTCTGAGTTTCTCTTACTCGCTCTTCAAGCCAGTCATTTTTCATTTTCCTCAGCTTCTTCTGGAGTACACCCTTACATGCACGCAGTGCATCAGCTTTTGCTGTGGAAGAGGGGTCACTGCAGTGAGCTTGGATGAGACTATTTTTTCTTTGATGAGCACTTTGATTTCATTATCATTATCATTGAACCAGTCCTGGTGCTTGCGGACAGGAAAACCAACTGTGCTGCTGGCGCAATAGTGTACAGTCGTTTTTGGGTCAGTCCAGCTCTGTTCAATGTTCTCAGGGTCAAAAGTCACGCAATCCAATTTTGAGGAGAGTTCTGATGAGAGCTCGCTCTGTTTCTCAGCTGAGCAGAGTTTTGAAACATTTAGGCGTTTAGGTGGCGCTTTCCCTTGAGGGCGTCTATTGCGCCTCAATGTTAGTCTGAGCTTGCAAACAATGAGTCTGTGGTCAGTTCCACACTCGGCACCACACATCGCCTTTGTTACAAGGACATCCTTTCTGTCAGTCTTCCTCACAATGACATAGTCTATGAGATGCCAATGCTTTGAGCGGGGATGCATCCATGACGTTCTGTTTCTCACGGGGAGACTAAAATTTGTGTTGGTAATGAACAGGCCAAATTCAGCGCACAAAGTAAGTAAGCGCAACCTATTGTTATTGCATGAACCAACTCCATGAGGGCCCAAAACATTTGGCTACGCTGAGATTTCGGAGCCAACCCTAGCATTGAAGTCCCCCAAGAGAATCAGCTTATCAGCTGCCGGGACAGAGCATATGACAGATTCTAGATCAGAATAGAACTTGTCTTTGGCTTCATCTGGGTTTATCATGGTGGGCGCATATGCGCCAATGAGGGTGGCTGACTGGCTTTTCCCAAATGGGATCCTGAGTGTCATTAGCCTGTCATTTATTTCAATTGGCATGGACTGCAAGTTTCTGACAAGGTCATTTTTAATTGCAAACCCAACACCATGCGGTCTCGGTTCGACTGCACCCTTGCCTTTCCAGAAGAAGGTGTATCCACCACTGAGCTCTTTGAGTTGGCCACTATCAGGGAGTCTGGTCTCACTGAGTGCCACTATGTCCAGGTTGTACCTGCTGAGCTCAATGGCAATAAGTGCAGTGCGTCTTTCCGGGTTGTTTGAGTTGTCCTGTAGTGTGCGTATATTCCAGGCTCCTAGCCTGAGTAAGCTGAATTTCTTTTTGTTTCGACCGCAAAAAGGGATCCCCACTGGTCGCGGTATACCAGTCAGGGTGATGTGAAGTGGGCTTTCTTTAGGGCACCTTTTCTAGCCCCTTCCTCAGTTGAGGTGAGCAGTGCTATCCTTAAATAAGGCTGCTCAGCTACTGTGGGTGCTGCCTCCCCACGCCTCCACTTCAATCGACGATGAAGCGACCATAGCCCACAGCCACCAACGTGTAGGTCTGTGCTAACAGCTTCCAGTCTATCCAAACCTGCTGCCACCGCACTCGCCCATCGCCATTGGAATTTTGAGAGGAAAGAAGACGAGACAAAGATGAAAGAAGACGAGGTGAGTGTTAAGACTGGCGCAAAGAATTTGTTTTTAGTGAGAAAGAGCTGCGCAAACATCAGACTCACTCTCTCGCCTGGACACAACTTATCCAAGTGGCAAGACAGGGTCAAGACGACTGGAAATGTATCCAGGTGCAGGAGGATGCCAGAGGGACAGTCATATTGCCTGACCGGCTGCCTGTAGGCTACTCCACAGCCTCGCAGTCCCAACTGACTAGGGTGAAAGACCCAAACCAAAGAACACCAATACTGGTGGATGCTCTGTGTCACGATATCCAAGCCAGAGTGACGGTATATTGCCATCTGCCCTATCAATCAACCACTGGCCTGCTGCCGCCAGCTTCGAAGCTGCGTCCGGGAAGTTTGCTCAATTCTTCGTCTGTGATTTAGGCAAACAAGCCTATGACCACACCGCTACCGGGGGCCAATGTGAAGGACTCAAGTACTGAGGGTCACATTGTGCCCTAGCATGTGGCCGTTGGGTTAGATGAAACCTCCTCCGCCCTGGCCGTTTGCACCGACAGGTGCACGCCCACTGATACCATGCTAGCGTACCAGTTCATGAAACAGGTTGTACTGGATTACATGTTACCAGTAGCAGTAAAGCCAGCCATAAAGGCAACATTTTAAAATACCGTTTTTAACATTATTATTTTAAGTTTCAAATAAAAATAACAATAACAATAGCGCACAGCAATATTATTTCACTTATTCATGAACAACTAATGATGAACAAATAATTTGTGGGCTTTTTTTTTTTCACATAATAGGCCTATTTCAAATTTTGTTCTCAACTTCAGATTTAAATGGAAAAAAGTATGCAATTTCAAAAAAAAAAAAAAAGAGACGGCGCATTAAGTTCCCTTAAAACGACAAGGTTCCATCTCCACTTTGGGGCTGAACTGAGACACACTACACACCATACCTCTACGGTCCTTTTCAATTGTGTGTCAAAGAATCACGCGGATTCGGTGTGGAATTTGTAAGTATTACTGAAAAGGTTGAACACATTATGAAACTTGAATCCTCGATTTCTCAAAAGTGGACGGCAGGGAATTAGAACCTTGTCATTCTAAAGGGACCGTTTAAATACAAACCCAGATTCAGAAAATTTAACCCCCCTCCCACCTCCCTCACCCCCCGGGGTAGACGAAATTTATCCCCTTGGTTAAGAACCTCTAACTTAACTCTTCTCTGAGAAACAAAAACATAGATATCGGATGGAAGATGCACGAACTACAGGAACTAAGTACTTAATTGTTATTTTAACATTAGAAAGGGCTGTGGTCCAACAGAAAGTCAGTATCGAACACTTACCACTTCTATTTCAAAATGATGAAAATCTAAGGCCTGAAAATGTTTTTCATAAATACAGAAGAAAATTGGATTAGCATAATTTACCTTAAATAACCACAGCAAATCACCACGTTAGTTCTTGTTTACTTTCTGCACAACTGAGAAATTTGACGTTAAATGTTTGCAGCTGTAGTGTCATGATAAAGGCCTAGAATAGATCGGCACTGTAAAACAGCTTGATAAGTGCCGCACGCATTTTAAGCAAGTGCCAAAGTGTGCCTTTGTTATACCTCTTCTATATACTAAAAGATCTTCAGTTTTTCAAAAAAAAGGAGATAGAATAAACAAGGTCGAAAAAAAAATCTCAATGTTTTTTAAAGCAATGCTGACAGTACTTTTGGACTTTCTGCTCATGATTTAAGTAAAAGATACGAAACAAAGTGTAAGGACTGTATTGTAGTTTGCCCGAAGAACTGCTAAGTTTGTTTTTTCAAAAAGAATTTTACCTTTTGAAGGGACACCACGACATGAAGATTTGCTGAAAAATGGATTGATTTCTCGAAACTGATTATCTCTTTTGTTTTATTTGGCATTTCCGGCCCAACCAGAGGAGTAGGAGTGTGTGGTATATGCGTGTGTGTGTGTGTGGAAGGGAGGGGCGGGTGGCTGGGTAGGCGAAGTGGCTTGGGCCTACCATTTTGAGGGCCTGCTCCTACCGGCATAAGCATGGCGTTAATACTTCATTGTCTTAATATACATTGTGAACAAAACTGATTGCCACTGCCTTTATTACAAACGCTGTTGTTAGGGGCATGTAGTATTTTTCATTACAAGCAGTTTCTGAATTATGAACACAACTCAGTATTTTATCTGTTTGGTTTTGTAAGTAGACTACGGTCCCCTAACAAAATTAATAAATTGTTCTATTTTGTTTAGTCTGTTCTATAGGTACACTACATGCACCATAGAGTATACCATACATACATTTTGTGTATTAATTTAGCACTAATCAAATGAGCAGTTAGAGATGGGCTTACATTTCCCATATCTGGCCTGGAAGTGGATCCGCAGCGCATCTTGTCTTTTCTGAAGGAGGCCGAAATCTACAAATTGATTTAAAAGATTTTTTTTCATAATTATTTCACTTTTCACCTAGGCGTTGTCCATCCAGTGCAGAATGTAGCTCGCCGACAATGATTTCCATTCATTTCTGTCGGATGTTGTCCTCATCCATATCGTTCCTCCTCTCTGTTTATTTGTCGTCTTGCCATCTTCCTCCTGGTCGTCCTCATGTTCTTCTTCCTGCCATTGGTTGCCATTCAATGCATCGTTTTATCATATTTACAAAACCCATATTACAGAAAGATACCCTTTACAGTACCGTCCTTTTCCTGTTAGATTCTTAATTTCACTTTTATTTTGCCTTATTTATAAGAAACAGAAAGCTAAAAACTAACCGACAGAAAGAAAGATACCCTTTACAGTACTGTCCTTTTCCCGTTAGATTCTTAATTTCACTTTTATTTTGCCTTATCTATAAGAAACAGAAAGCTGAAAACGAACCCACAGAAAGATAACGAACAAACCGTGCAAGGAACAAAGTGGCCGTTATCGTGCGGACGCGCTTCAAACCCAGATTCAGACCCAAAGCCTAGGCTTTTCAATAGCTGTTCACAGCCCTAATCCAGTCCAAAGTACTTTGGCCTGTCTATCTTTCTGTAAACTATCTGTAACTGCCATTCTTCGTCTAAAGTCTAAACTGTTGTGGCCGATAGAAACCAAACACTAGCCTAGATGAACAAGCCAAAAAGTCATACCGCCCCAACATAACGGGTGGGTCAGACAATAGGAATGGAATCCATGAGTGTTACCCAAGAAAACGGAGAGAATGGAACAGCTTAAACGTCTGTTCGGCAGGCAGGTCGGTGTGACATCCTAAAATATCTCCTATGCATTTTTAATCCCCCGGATAATCTAGGATATCATAGAATATCCCTCTCTGTTATAAGTTAACTCCCCATGTCAATTTAATTGGGATAAGAACACAATTACTAGAACTCACCATGCTGATTCCATCTGGCAAGAAAGTCAGGCCAAAATAACAAAAAGAATTGTTACATAGGCCTGTACTCTGGACATTACCGGGTTTTATGGCAAATCATTTTTCGCTATAGATATCTCCACAACCACCTGGTGGTTAATATTCATGCTTTCCCGTACGAACTCTCTCTCTTTCTGTCTTTCTGTCAGACAGTCAGTCAGTCAGTCTGTCTGTCAGTTAGTCAGTCAGTCAGTCTATGTGTCTGTCTGTCGGTCGGTCCTTCTCTTTGTCTCTCTCACACACACATGCACACACGTACACACACATATGCTAATGTCGTCAGAGTATGTTGCTAATTTGACACATACATTTGACACATATTTATTAATAAAGTGTGTAAAACTGAGCACTTTTATAATTATCATCTCTTTCTTTCTCTCTCTCTCTCTCACTCTCTGCCTCCCTCTCTGTGTCTCTCACTCACTTTCTCCAGCTTTTTCTCTCCCCACCTCTCTCTGTCTCGCTCTCTCCTTTCCGCTCATTCTCGCGCGCTCCGTCTGCCTGTCTCTTTCTCTCTGTGTGTCTCTCACTCACCCTCTCTATTTTACATATCTATAAATAAAGATGAGCAGTTCATGTTGTATTTTCTGAATCATCCATTCTCATTCTCCCCCCCCCCACCTCCCCACCCCCACCCAACCCCTCAAATCCCATGCTTTGTGTTGAACAGAATAATTATAATACAGCTCACACAAAGTACGCAAAACTTTCATCTATTTATAGCAAATTTCGATCTCTCATGTTCTATTTTTAATGAACAGAAATTCTTCTACAGCGCGGAAACAAAGCCTAGCCACTGCATGGTTCGTCGAATCGATAGGATTGGCTTGAATCATGTTGACACACGATATCTTAGGAGGGTGGGGAGGAGGGTGGAGTACGGCCACTTCACTTAGTGTTGAACTAAATCATCTTGGAATTTTTCTTTTACAGGAGATATCACCGTTGCTTTCCCGATATCCTTCTTGGAAGAAAGGAGACGCAAAGCTAACCAGTGTAAACCAAATGCAGGGCAGTGATAAAGAGGGATTTATTCTGACTCACCGTGCATGTTCATGCGTTCATGTAATGTACAAGAGGATCAATTTCTAGCATTGACTCATAAACATAAATGTCCTTTGTCTTGTTAGACAAAGAGCGGGGAAGGGTGGGGTGGGGGGGGGGGGAGAGGAAGAGGAGAGGCAGAAAGGGAGAGAGAGGGAGGAACAGGGAAAGGGGGAAGGGACAAAGAGAGGAAGAGAGAGAGAGAGAGAGTAAGGGATAGAGGGAGAAGTGGAAAGGAGAGAGCAGACGGGTGAGAAACAGAGAGAGAGAGAGGCAAATTGAGAGAACAAGAAAAAGATAGAAATAGAGAGATAGACTGACACACACACAAAGAGAGAGAGAGAGAGAGAGAGAGAGAGAGAGAGAGAGAGTGTGTGTGTGTGAGAGAGAAGGAGATATACAGACAGACAGATAGACAGACAGATAGACAGACAGGCAGACAGCAGATCAGAGAGACAGAAAGCATGAAACGTAAGCTTGAGAGGAAACCTATCCTGAACACAATGTGGTTGAAAACTTGGCAAATCAACACTGTTTACATTCAAAAACAAAAACAAACAAAATTGTTGTATTGCAATTGTTCTCAATGAGCCTTGGAACTTGATCAAACTTAACCTTCTGGCTTGGCATCAGCTTAAAACTTGACTGGGAACAGAGAGTATAAATACTTTTTATCCGATCCCTATTAAATTTTGTCGGTTCACTGCTCCAGTACCAGTGCTGCTGTTTTATGGAAGAAGACAGTATACGCCAAAGATGAAATTTATAGGAGAGTTCACTTTAGTCATTATCCAGTTTCCACTTTAGTCATTATCCAGTTTCCACTTTGTGACATTCAAAAGAAAATATTGTTCGTACAAAATTTAGAAAGATAAAGCATAATAATATATCTTTCTATAAAATGATATTAAAGAGCGAAATTGACCTAGATTGGCAATTACGGTATTTTTCCGTAAAACGTCAGTATGTGTTCACTGTCCACCTACTCTAGTTAAGAGAAAAGAAAATACAGTGGCCCACATCTGGACAATCATGATGACCTCATACGTTTTGACCGATATCCCTCTCTCCCTATCACCTGCAGGGAGGAGGAAACGATTATGTTCACATCCAGTTCCGGAAAGGATGTTGTTAGGGCATCGTAGCCAAATTACGAAGTAGTAGAGAAAATACTGAGTTGTGTCCAGCGTTCAGCCGTAGCTTTCTATGTAAAACACTAGTCTCCTAAACATGCAACTAAATCGTGAGGAGCAGCCGGGCGTTGATTGGCTGTTATTTTTGGTATCGCGTTTTGCGGTAGCCGTTGACGGTACGTCGATAGCCAATTGCTACCCCAGCCCCTTTTCGTCTGATTAGTCAATCTGACTATCGCCCATTGATACAAACTGACTAGACCCTCACGCCCCCAGGTCCATCTGACCATTCCAATGCACACTTGAATCGACAATGGACACCGTATTCCGCGGTGGCAATTGTAACAGCTAGTCTAGTGGAATTCAAGTTATGTACCCACAGACGTTAAGAACACGCATTTGTTAAATGTTCCATAATTTTTTTTATTTGTTTAATTCTCTATCCTGTTACATTTTTTCTTCTGAAGAAGGTCAATCGGAGGACGAAAGCTTGTTTTGTCTTTCCCTTTCCTTTGTGTTCGATATCGTTTCTGTATTATTTCTTATGCGAGGCTTTGCTGCATACAACTTTTTCTTTTTGCCACATTTTGACTTTGCTCCAAGCCTTGCTGCCACTCCCACAGATTTTTTAAAAAGTATTTTCTCCCGTCCCCGGAAACTATACCAACTCCTCCGATAGGATGGCCCCAGATCTGTGAGCACGCCAAACGGAGAAACAGAAAAACCCACCTCATTGTCATATGATACACACATATATAATTAACTCGTATTTTTATTCATTTTGCGTCCGACACGCAGACTTGTTATTAGATTTCCCACGACGTCATCCGCTGAACATCTTCGCTGTTCGACACACTCGTGAGTCACAGTGGCATTGTTATCACGAGCAGTCAGCCATCTCAACACGCAGTAGAATGTTCTGGTCAATAATTTCATGAAATATTCCATTTTTGAATAATTTAATGCGATTCATTTCGAGAGCCTCATGCACGATAAATTATCGTATGTCGACTTTAAAAAAAAATAAACCCAAGTACTTGGCGTGCCTGTAACCCTTGACAGCCCACAGGTTGTGTTATAAGTTGGGGACGGGGTAAATTCTGAAACCCTAAGGGTTAAATAACGGATTTGTTTGTGTGTATGTATGTATTTGTATTTTCTATACTTCTTTAATCCCAATTGGGAAATTTGCCTTTGTGTCATTGCAGCATAGTTACAACTGGAGCAGACACGACGCGACCACTGTACAGCGGCGGTTGGCTTTGGGGATGGGAGGGGGGGGGGGGGGCTGGAGGAGAGTAAGGATAAATTTTATTTAATTTTGCCCAAACAGTGGCCTGTTGGGCCTGCTCTTCTCCATTCCAACTGCCAAGTTCTCTTTTACGTGCGCAACGTGCACCCGGGCCCTCCGAATTTTGCGTCCTTATAAGTGCTGGATCCTACTTACCGACCAGGGGCAGGAAAATATGAGAAAAATCCCCAAATTCCAACTTGCGTGCACCGACCGGTATTCGAACCCTGTACCTTCGGCATGTCAGGCGAGCATCTTGCCTCCAGACCACCGTGTCCCACAGTGTATGTAAGTATGTATGTATGTATGTATGTATGTATGTATGTATGTATGTATGTATGTATGTATGTATGTATGTATGTATGTGTGTATGCATGTATGCGTGTGTGTGTGTGTGTTTGAATATGGTAGCTATTCTGTCTCATAAAGAAATTTATCCAGGTTTTTTTTTATTTCTCGTGAAAAAATTTGTAAAATCCATAGTTTACTACGCCGCCCTCGATTTGGTGAAATTAATGGTTAGGTCTATCGCACGGCTGAGTGGGTTATGATAAGTTTCGTAATACGAAAACTGAGCAGCCTCGTCCATGTTCCGAAAAGAAGCGATCTTAGTTCTTGTTTGTTCTATCTCTATTTTCTGAAAAACTGGAGATCTTCTAGTCTAGTATGTAGAAAAGATTTAACGAATGCACACTTTGACACTTGTTTAAAATGTGTTGTGGCATTTGTCAAGCCGTTTCACTGTTCCGATTTATTCTAACTCTTTACCATAATAGCTAAAGTCGCAAACTTTCAAATTCGACTTTCTTAGCAGTGCAAAAAGTGGAATTTGGAACAAACAGGAACGGAGGTCGCGAAGATGTGACCTGTCTGGTCAAAAGATAATTAAGTCGGGCCTGGTTTATGAGAGACTCATTTTTAATTCATTTAGGTGTTTTATTCGTGGTTTCTGGTAATATTTGGATCCAGAAATTTGATTTTTGAGGGAGTTTGGGCTCGGCGCGTTCTAGTTGATTTTGATCGGCCGGCTAGTTGGATGATGACGTCACGACACTGAGTTTCAATGAGGAAAAAACAACAGTTGGACCTCAATGAAACTTAATGTGGTGACGTCGCCATCCAACCAGACGGCCGATCAAAATCAGTTAGGGCGCTCCTAGACTAAGGGAGGTACCATATCAAGCTAGGTCGGTCACATTCAGTGGCTGCCAGCAAAATGCACATCAAAGAAATAATGGCCGAAGCTCACTGTGTCTGACCAGGCTTAGGTATGGTAAGGTCTACCCGGATTTACTAAGAAAATAATAGGAAATTATGGTGTGCACTACTTGTCTGCCAACAGCTGACTGTGTCTGACGAGGCTTAGAATGATACCTACCTTACAGAGGTGGGAAACTGATTCTTGGGGCGATTTCGGACACTTCCGATGAACCTGAACATTTAACTCTAATGTTTATGCCCGTAAATTTTGTGAATAAAAAGCTGTGTTGACAAGTTTTGATATGAAATGATAATTATGATATTGTCCGATGAAATTATCAAAAATCACAATTATTATAAAGTAAGTGGGGCCTTTAATGTAATCATGAAAGGCTTTTTAACCCCTAAGCCTCAAATTCTACAAAATATCATAATATCGGTTGAAAGACGTAAAAGTGTACGCGGGCACATTTTAACATGTCTTGAAGTTCTGGATATTAATAATACTTTCGTTGATTTTGAGCCTAAGCTGAGTTGAACAGAAGAAAACATTCGGACATCCCGAGCAGGAAAAAAAGATGCATTTAGTTTAAGTAGAATTAAAAAGTACGACAGGGAGTTTTGTTCTGTGTCCCAGTTTAAACATTTGTGATCGAAACTCAACTTTAAAAAATCACATCTGTGTATTCCCCGAGTCAGTAAGTATAATATTATAACATGGACCTAATTTTCCCATGAAATTTAATGGTCAATAATAAATCTAAAATACCCCGTACGCAACTTTACTGTCCCATGAGATGATCAGTCTAATAAGGCCTCATGGAATAATCCATAATGAATATTAAATAACAAGTTCATGAACTGAGCAATAATAGATATGACCTGACTGACCCATCAATATCCACCTACTCAAGTTAAGAATAAAATGACCCACAAAAGCAACAGATGAACTTGAACGATATCCGGACATGGTGATCTCATCATTTTCCACTGATATCACTCTCTCCTTAACCTTATTTTACATTCGGTCGGAGGATGTTATGACGAAGGGGCTGATATTAGGGGAACGTGGCATTTTACGTTATAAGCCATTGCTGGGCAGTGAACACAACTCAGTAGCCTACTAAATTTCTCTGTTTGGCTTTGTAATTTACACTGCGAGCTCCCTGCAACGGATTGAAAAGAGTGTGTGTGTGGGTCTATCAGACCCCGAATGTAAAATAGGGAGGAAACAACGAGACGTTCACACAACCAGGTGACCCATATAGCGAATGTTTGGGATATCACTGATTAGCAGCAACTGACCTTAATGTGTCTGTGGAATACAGGTCAAGACATACTAAATTATGCCGGCCGCCAGGTAAGAGGTGGCCTGAATAATGATTCTGATAGGAGGGTAATAGATGAGACACGATTATTTTTGGAGAGTGGGAGTTATGAAGTGTTGACATAATTGTCACAACGGAATCTGGAGATGTCATTTACTCCCGGAGCCTCCTGGGTGCAGCCTACGCAACGGGGTTGGTAAAACCTCTAGTGCAGTGCTTCTCAAGGTGGGGCCATTGCCTCACTGTCGGGGCCTGGCAATATTCTGGTGGGGCGTGGCATTTCAGAATGGGGCGTAGCAATTTTTCATAGACATCGTAATTCAGTTGTATATCCTAACTTAACGGTAATGATAGTTTTTTTTGTGTGTGTATAGTCGTACTATATACTAACTTTGTCTAATCGTGGTGGGGTGCACTTTTTTATTTTTTAATTGAAGTGCAGCGTGGGACAAAAAAAGGTTGAGAACCGTTGCTGTAGTGTATACGCAACTCATCCATTACCGATTTTAATATAAGGTTTTGGAGCAATCTCCTTGCATCTTGCAATTTAAATGAGAAAATGCTTTTTAAGTTAAGACAAAATCGTTTTGAAAACCATGCCAAATTTGGAGACACCGATTTACCAAGGGGGGCGGAGATATCATGAACAAACGTGGTTCATTTATTTCCACGGTACAATACAAAATTAGAAGTGAACAGCAAAACGTCACAGGCTAATGACTTGGCCGCCTTCATGTTATTTTGCTCTGTGTCTCCCATATAACCTTTTTTCCCCTGACATTTCTATAACTGTCATCGGTCCAAATAAGTGCTATATAAACCTTCCCTGGGTGATACTAAATCAGAATATATTGGCCTTAAGCGATCTACCTGTAGAAGGTTCTGAATAAAACGCTGACACACATACAGACATGGCTCATAGATTGCAGTGGGGCACTCGGAGGTCTCCTACTGAGATTACCATTAAACAGTTTCCTAGCGTGTTTGAAGTAAGCTTTTTTCGCATCGGAGGTCTCCTTCTGGAATAGCGTGTTTGACGTAAGCTTTGCGCTAGCGTGTTTGACGTAAGCTTTGCGCACCGGAGGTCTCCTACTGGAATGCAATTAAACAGTATCCTAGCGTGTTTGACGTAAGCTTTGCGCATCGGAGGTCTCCTACTGGAATATAATAAAACAGTTTCCTAGCGTGTTTGACGTAAGCTTTGCGCATCAGAGGTCTCCTACTGGAATATAATAAAACAGTTTCCTAGCGTGTTTGACGTAAGATTTGCGCATCCGAGGTCTCCTACTGGAATAATTATAATAAAGCAGTTTCATAGCGTGTTTGACGTAAGATTTGCGCATCGGAGGTCTCCTGCTGGAATAATTATAATAAAACAGTTTCCTAGCGTGTTTGACGTAAGCTTTTTTAGCATCGAAGGTCTCCCACTGGAATACAATTATACATTATTTCAGCCTGTTTGACTTAAGCTATTTACGCCAGATGTAATGCCCGTACCCAACATTTTACTTATTCCAATATTCAGTTCTGCCCACGTTTATCATTTTGCATTTCCCTCATAGACAAATAGTATACATATATGTACAATATAATGTCATGCTATTTTTAGAGACGCACTGTACCACATTTCTCTCTTTTTAACGTATCATGTATTTCTTATTTGATGTTTAAGTCAATGATTGTAAGTGAATTTTTTTTTTTTTTTTACATCAGTTGGTTTCTGCTGAATGTCCTTTTATCTATACACAATGCCATACAACAGAAGCTATACATTTTTTTTTTGTGAATGTTTTTTTCAACACATACGATTTTAAATCGTGACTATGAAACCAAAAGGAGCAAAATGACCCGTTTGATTAAATTTACCAAAACCGCTACCACATGTAACCATTCCGTGGGCAGAGGGAAGTTTGTCTAAAACCCTGGTAACTGATTGATTATCCCCAGCGTTGCGCTGACATCCTTCTCTGGCACAGTTTAATCTGGGATCATGATGTAGATAATTAATGACGTAAATATCTCACAATGGACAGTGGGAGAGATGTATGTAATCTATTTATAGAAAAATTATCCAGGTGGTCAGTTCAGTTGCCAAGTCAATGCTCGGGTCGATAGATTTTATGTCATTGTTTCAGGAGGTTCCCTGCTCTTGGCATTTACACCTCACTTTTCTTGTTCTTTGTGTGTGTGTGTGTGTGTGTGTGTGTGTTTGCGTTAGGGATTTTAAAATAAAATTCTGCTGGGCAGCGGCCTTGTTAGGCCTGCTGTTCTCGTTTTCCAATTGCCAACGCATCTCTAACGTGCGAAATGTGCACACGGGCCCTCCGAGTTTTTCGTCCTTATCCGAGAAGACTAGGTGCTCGATCCTACCTGCCATATGATCAGGGACAGGAATTCCCCCCCCCCCCCCAGAATTCCAATATGCCTGCATCGACCGGGGATCGAACCTGGTACCTTCGGCATGAGAGGCGACACCTTGCCTCTAGGCCAACGTGTCCCCCCCCACCCCCCGATGTATAGAATCCTATGCCCATAATCATTTGGTAACTAATTGAAGATAAAACTCATTGATTACAGATTTCAAATTGAATTTCAGTAGTACATTGAAGAATCCTAGACTTGTCTGTTCGGATCGTTGTGAGTACAGATTAATAATATTATTTTGTATGCTTCTCCAACTGAGGTCAAGACTACACCAGCTGCATTTGCTTGCTACGGTATTATTCGCATATCATCATTGCTCTTCAATAATGGCATATGTCGGACTGAGGAATGAGGGCTATCAGATAATAATAACAATTACAGAAAAAGAAATGCGCCAATAGGAAAATGCAATAATCCAATAGAATCGTAATGGTATAAGCCACCAAAAGACAGGAAAAGGAACAGTTTTTTCTTACTTTCTCAAAAGTGTCAGAAAATGACCCATGCCCTTGGCGCAGGGCAGTAACTGGGGAGGCATTTTGACAATGATTAGGTGGACAAGAATACAAATTTTTCTTCGCTGTATCGCCTATTATGACTATAATCATGGATAAAGGAAACGCTTTCAATGCGGGACAGCAGGGCTAACTCTGGAGTCACAAAAGGCTTTATACAGTCCCCTATAGCACAACGCTAAGGTGATGTAAGTTCCCCAAACAACAGACATTGGCGTGCAGTGGTTTGGTGATGCGCTTTCACCCCCACCCCCCTCCTATGCCAAAATCGTTCCCCCGGGGGGAGGAGGGGGCGATATCGCCCATGTTGAGAACCACTGGCCCAGTGCAAGGCAAATATACTGTTACAATATTCCATACCCCACCGCCCCCCCGGTGATTAGGGTATCCAGTAAACCAACCAGACAGTAATAGCTTCACCTACGTCAGACAACAAAATAAGCTTTCAATTATATACCAAGTTCAGCAAAAATCCGACGAGGCCACTCATTCAGTTCATCACGATATTTCTGCCGCGCTATGGAGAAACACCCCATACACCAAACCAGGTCACAGGAGGTATGATAGCGCCCAGGACAATAACATTTGGGAACGACTTTAAATGCAAAATTGTTAATTTTGTTGGATCATTTTGTTTTACATTGTGAGATTGGCAAAGATTTCTAAACGAGATCTGTTGTAGACATGGGCTGCACGATTTTTTTCATTAGAAATGATTACTTGCGATTTGACATAGAGTCACATTGGTAAGCAAGGGCTTTAACACCCTGTCATAGAATGAAATGCGAGAGGATCTGGCGAAATCGGGTCTATGGTGAAAGACCAAATTCCTTAGAAAACCAATCCAAACAGGGAAACATTTTTCTGTGGAACTTGAGATTGGCTTAAAATGAAAGATTAGCCATTTTTCCGCATTCAGCTAAAATATTTTGATTGAAATCATGTTAGAAATAGTTCATTTTGATTTTTTTTTAAAGAAGTGTATACATTAAGTTTCACCTTAGGCCTGATGTCGCCATATCCACCTGCATATGTTTTGGATCTTTAGATCTGGTCCCTACTTTTGTCTGACTAATACTATTTTTTTTTTTTTGATCATCACGAAATGAAAATTGAACAAAGATTTTATAACGAGGGGTATTTGCCATATTGTTGTATGCGACATTTTGCCGATTTTGAGGTTTTGTCATGAAAGTGGTTTTCTCACTCCTAATTTTATTATTTCATATGGGTGTATTTTTTTCGTGGGCATTTTTTGCAAGTTTCGATTTTCAAACGTATTGAACAAAATGCTAGGTTTACACACTCTTCAAACTTTCAATCCAAATTTTCTCGAAATGGCAAAAATGCACATACAACAACATATAAACCGTAACGCTAAATGTTTATCGCGTTTGCTGTAAATTTCTCTTTTGGGTTTTATGATTTTCTTCCACAATGCGCCTGTATTTAGCTCGCTAGATTTAACGTCAACACAAGACACTGTAAATGAATTAGCATACTTTAATTAAAAGTATTTATTGGAACAAGTGCGTGAAAGCCAGTTTTGTTGACATCAGGCAACTGACTGCTGACGTCAATCCTCGACAAGGAAGTTCTTTAATAATATTGAGCAATAGATCATTGCTAAAGACTGGACGTGGGATGTAAAAATTGACTGGTTGCTAGGGGACAGTAGTCTAATTACAAAGCCGAACAGAGAAAAACTGAATTATGTTCACTGTTCATCTGTAGATTACTGTGTAAGACACTACGGCCCCTTAACAACAACCCCATAAATCGCTTTCCCATTGAGGTGAGCACACATTTACTGTAGAATTAAAAAAAAATTTTTTTGTTGATCTAATTACTATTTTTCACAAAGCCCAAAGAAGCTAACTCGTGGTCAGAAACAAGCACTATAGAATGTCCTTGTTCGATATCCATGAAAAAGGCAGACCATTTTCAAGACCCTACGTGGCCTTTTGCAATTTGCATGGGGCATCTGGACGACTTGACCAATAGAAGCATGATTTTTATATATCCTATGAACTGGTTTTATTTAAAAAAAAAAAAAGTAATAAAAGCAAACGTTTTATTATTAATTTTTATTACCTTAGTTTGAAACGCGCACATATCGCGACCTCAGATCTTGTTGTTGGGTTTCCATTTTCTGAAAAACTGGAGATCTTTTTGAATGTAGAAGAGGTATGACAAATGCACACTTTGACACTTGTTTAAAATGCGTTGTGGTACTGGTCAAGCTGTGTGACAGTTCCCATTTATTCGAACTCCTATATACCATAGTGTAGTTGTTTGGTGACCGGAGTCTAATTCAGAGCCGAGCAGAGGAAATACTGAATGTGTTCACTGCTCTTAATATTTAGCTTATTGTGTAAAATGCTACGGTCCCCTAACAAAATCATAATAATTAAAGCCTCAAACGTTTTCATTTGAAAAAGTAGAGCTGGAACAAATAGTAACTAAGGGGTGAAACAGACCAAGGTTCCTGGTGACTCACCAGTCATAAATTTTGCTTCATGCTAAAACAATAGACACTGCCCACATGGCGACCCACCAGGATTCAGCGGGCAATGACTATTGTTCTTGTGTGATGCAAAATTTATGGGCGGCGAGCCACCAGTCTGGCGCCTACATCAGCCTTGGTCTGTTTAACCTCTATGGTCGTCACATGCCCTCCAGACCCTTGTCCCTTTCCCCACGATCGTCGTTCATATACCCTGGGCCGGGGCCAACCCTCACCCTACACACCTTCGGAGCGTACATATTGGCTGGCCCGAAAGTTGAAAGTACCAGGATGTGGCGTCGGAGTGTGGGTATGTTTGAGTACGTCATGTTTTATTAGCGTATCAGCTGTATAATTTCTCTCTTTGCGCCGCACACATTTTATTGGCATACCCAGACTCTAGGCACTAGAACCCCGGTGGGAGGGAGGGGGGGGGGCTGGGGGAGATCAGGAGCTAAAAAAAAATAATTAAAGTCTTTGGTTATTTCCTTATTTCCTCTTCCAGGACTTGCCATAAATAATGCTCCTTGCGTTTCGGGCTGTTGTTTGGCTGCAGTGCCCAATAGAGCAAATACTGACTTGTGTTCACTGCTCATCTACAGCTTACTATGTAAGATACTGCGGTCCCCCAACAACAGTCTATCGGGCTGTTCTGAACATCCCAGGGGGAAAAAAGAACAAAAAAGAACAAAAAAGTTGCATGACGTGACTTTATCTCAGTGGTTCTCAACCTTTTTCAGTCGATCGCCCCTCTTAGATTCCAAATTTCCTTTCATCACCCCCTCCCATTCTCTCTCTCTCTCCTCCCCCCCCCCCCCCCAATTCTCTACTCAAACCCAAAGAGAACATATCCCAAGACGACAGACTACGCACAAAAATTATATTGTTAAGTTTTTTAAAGCCTTGACAATGGCAATAGACGTCTTGATGATTCATAATTAAAACAGAAAGCATTCTTTATCAAATGCACAGAAAAAAAATGCTTCACAAAACCCACCTCTGGGGGTTGATGGCTGTTGAACAAGGCAGTGGCTGCACTGTATCCGCCGCCCCCCCCCCAAATCGTCCTCCATTCACGTTTTGTCCCCCTCCCCCAATAGCCTTCGTTCATCGTTTTCGCCCCCCCCCCGTCTCCCTTTTCTTCATTTTCGCCCGTCCATCCTGAAAATCAAACTCGCGAAATGGCCCACTTTGAGAACCACTGCCTTATATCATGATGGCGATGATCACAGTGATTAGCGGGACAGATTGTAATGGTGCTGTTCAATTTCTGGTGGTGATAATGTCGACATAAATGGCCAGTGCTAATGAGCATTAGTTGCCGGTAACTACACGGACCGCCGGCTTCAGCCAACACTGATGATGGGGCACTCTTTAAAACAAATACTGTTGCCAAGGATACGGAGATGTGAGATTTCAGAAATATAATGAATGACAAAAAAAAAAAAAAAAGCCTTATGGCGAGGTCTTCATTAGTAAAGATCTTAAATTACTCTTAGGGAACATCATTCTATCAATCGTATTTGCTTAGAGAGTGACGGGTGAGTCTGGGTTTAAGGGGTGCCCCGTGAGTATGTAATAAATACATGAGAGGGAAAGCAAAGATACCAGGAACGATGAGATGAGACACTCCCTTTTTCGCACCTCTTAAAAAACCGTGCACACAGTTTGTGAGCTGATCGGTTGGGGGGGGGGGGGGCGGGCCCGGGCCCCATGGCGCACAGCATGAAAATAATGCTGTACAGTACCATTGCGACTAAAAATAAAAGCCAGTTTTCCCACAGCCATTGCAGTTAAAATTACAAAAAAAAAGTGACGTCAATCAAGGCCTACAGTGATAGCTGAACAATGAACAAAATCCAATATTTTCCCTATTTGGCTTTGTAAAATACTACGTTGTTCATGACTTCCGCGCATTCGACGCAAAGTGGCGGTGGGAATTCTGCACGTTAAAAGCGCTAGTCTTCTCATCTTATTGTTCTGGTATCGTTGGGGACAGGGAGGGGTTTTAGGAGTGTACATGCCTTTCTATGATGATGGTGAATTTAAAAAAGAAAAGGAGAAGAGGGAGAGAGGGAGAGAGAGAGAGAGAGAGAGAGAGAGAGAGAGGGAGAGAGAGAGAGAGAGAGAGAGAGAGAGAGAGAGAGAGAGAGAGAGAGAGAGAGAGAGAGAGAGAGAGAGAGAGAGAGAGAGAGAGAGAGAGAGAGAGAGAGAGAGAGAGAGAGAGAGAGAGAAACACCCAACTACTTAGACTATCATCATTCTATAATGGATCTATAGAGTGAAAATGTAAGCACCTAAAACCTTGAGACTACGTCACCAAAAATCATACAATTTTGTGTACTGCCTAATACTTTGACGATACATTTCGTGAACTCAACCAATTTGGACAAAATTCCAACTTTCATAATATATTGTTTTATTCACGTTTTTTTTTTTTTTGCCAAAAAAGAAACAACAACAACAACAAATGCATTTTCATTAAGTAAAATGGAAAACTAGAATGGGAAATTTCGTTGTACGTCTCCCTTTGAACATTGCTGGCCGAGAAACAAGTTTATCACATGTGTGTGTTCTGCGAGAAGATACAATAATTTTGTTCGCTTAAATTTTGCACCGAATCCAAATGCCGTTATAAACGTTACCTAGATCTAAAAACTGCACGTTATGGTTGGACTTGATTCAAAGAATTTACAAGACTCACCTTGGCCTGGTATAAAATTCAGATAATTATGTTTCTCATGAAACAGTCAAATGGTCCGTGCCAATTGCAGCTCAGAGTTTTAGAACATCAAAAGTCTTGACACAGACTGTCATCATATAATAATGGAGCTTGGGGCCAACTTTGCGACCGCAAAGGCTTTTTTACTACGCAACGTAGAGAAATGAAACTTGGCACATGTATGTAAAATTTATTAAGCCTGTACGTGTCGAGCTCATTTTTTCCCGAAACTCTTTACTTTTCCCAGAAATTCAGTTATAATTATCAGTTATCAATTCATGATTGCGAATACGACGTGATAATGTGCTTCCGTCAATTTCGTCATTTCCGCCTCTTACCGGAAATGTAAACTAGAGTTCACGATCCAGCCACGCCAAGAAAACTTTGATAGTGATACCGAGTATAGTGTTATACAGATGAGATACCAGATAGATCGATAGATAGATAGGTAGATAGATAGATAGATAGATAGATAGATAGATAGATAGATAGATAGATAGATAAATAAATAGATAGATAGATAGATAGATAGATAGATAGATAGATAGATAGATAGATAGATAGATAGATAGATAGATAGATAGATAGATAGATAGATAGATAGATAGATAGATAGATAGATCGTTCGATCGATCTAGATAGATAGATAAAATTGTGATCTCCCATTTGGTAATTAAAAACAAATCGGGGGGTGCATAGAATATTTGGCAAAAATGAGTTGTTTCCGCATTTGTGGGTGGATCTGACAAAACCGCCTTAAGGATGAAATGTTAAATCTCATCAAAAATTAAAAACAAAATATTTCCAAGACGATTTCAAGCGAAATATTGTATCTGAATGCACAAAAATAGCCAATCTCTCATATTATATGCAAATCTCAATTTCTCTAGAAAAATTGTTGCCCTTTGGAGGGATTTTCTCAGAGATGCACTCCCATTTGTGCGAACACACGAGAGGGCCATAAACTGTAATCTCCATATTGTTCACATACTGGATATTTTTCTAACGGTTTCAACTGATAACTTATTCGGATGGCGTGTCATATCTCAGTATGATATGAGATGATTTCTCTCTAATTTGTCAGCTCAGGTTAGAAATAGTTTCCCATTGATATGCTCATGTCCAAAAAGAAATCGTCAGCTGCAGATTTTGCGTAGAGGGCGTGCAATCCCGTGGAGCACGGAACTATAAATTACTTCTGTCACGAAGCCGAGCCCAGGGACTCCATGTTTGGAAGTTGGGACACCAGGAATAGAAAGCTCTGGGTATTAAGATTGTTTCAGATAATAACTGTATATATGATGGTGATTTCCCCGACAGGATTTTTGTTGGCAATGTATTCTGAAACCCGTGGTTACATAACGTTCAAGATCTAGAGCTTGGTTTGATACAAGTTAAGTGAATGGACATTGGTCGAGATTACGCAATGTTCGTCACGCCTATAAGGTAGTTTTTTGGGGCCCTGAGAGCAATTTCTGTACTTTGGGTGTTTCCGTGGAATTATTTGGCAGTGTATTACCAAAATTAGACCGTCTACACCCCAAGCCCAGAAATACTTCATAGAAAAATTATATTCACCATAAAACAGTCTTAAATATATCTTAAACAATCCTATGCCTTGCACCAAAATACAGAGATTCTGATGAAAAGAAATGGAACGCCATGATGCAGTCTACAGAAAATAGCTTATGAAGATTTCCCTGATGGGAGTTTGCTGGCAAGGCATTTAGAAACCAATTCTTACATAACGATGAAGATCTGGAGCTCTAGTCTGAGCGAAAGCTGGCCCAAATTGCGTTTTAGTTTTTTGTGTTTGTTTTTTTACAAAATGTATTCTTTACAGAATAGTTCACCCGAGGGGGTGAGAAGTCGAATCATAGTTTTTAATGACCATGAGCAGTGTGGGTGGCTGTCGGGCGCTTCTGATAGGATTTCCTTCTGTCCTGTCGTTCAGTTATTTATTCTGTCTGTCGCCTTGCTTCTTCCTAGCACGATATGGCCGTTATCCTGTCAACGCGGTTTCTCCAAACTCAAACTCATGCAACTAATGACGTGCTACTATTATCTGTACTAGCTGCGTTACCCGGCCCTGCTCGGGAGAAATATCTTTAGTACTTATAATGATCTAGATCTAGGACACAAAGTAAAGATTCTTTCACAGACAAAAGAATACAGACAGAATCAGTATCGACTCGGATTCCGCGCCAACTCTGGAGTATTTTTTTTTTTTTTTACCCTTTTTCGCTAAAATTTACAGGCGATCCATGTTTTCCTTAATAGATACAGTTTGCTTACTTCAGCGAATGAACGATGAGGGAAACTGCGTCACAGTACTTAAAATAGATCATAATAGCGTGTCTCTGTCCTTAAAGCATGGAGTCGTATGAAATATGCAAAATGAACAAATTACCCAGAGTTTGCAGGCCTTTTTATATTATGCCCTTACATTACAATAAGTCGCTTTACAGGCGATGAGAATGCTCCATTATAGTATGATGATGTCACTGAATGCAAAGAAGCGCAAGGAGAAGGAGAAGAAAAAGGAGACCAGTTCATGAGATTAATCCAGATTTAGAATCTTTGTTTTGGTTTGGGGGGGGGGGGGGAGCAAATTTTTACATGAATTTGACGTTTCTTATGTTTCTTGTTATATAAAATAGTGCAAATCACTTCAAATTGCCAAGGAAAACGTGTTTTTATAAGCTCAGGCATAGCTAGGATGCAAGTTTGAGTTCCAGTTTTTGAAAGCACACATCGACACGATACAGTCATAGATTGTGCTAGGAAAAAACAAAGTCATATAAAATAGCAGAATGATAGGATAGAAGGAGACCTAACCAGAGGCGCCCACCAACCACCTGTGGCCTAGCTTGGATATTCTGTTTGTAGTAAATTATACTGGCAGTCTTAATAGCAGCCAGAGTGACTATGTATTAAGTCATTAAGTTTCACAAACTGGTAAGTAAAGTCATGACCCGAGTGTGGAAAAGAACACTTTCAATTCATTGATAAAAAGTGATTTCGATGGAAACTGAGGCTGTAGTTGAAACTGATTCCTTAGCATATCTTTCTAAGTGTGTATAACATGTTTTTCAAGAATTAAAAAAAACATAAAAAGTTCAAGTACTTTGTTTCACTTGGCGTCACAAAATTTACCAAATTGTGAATTCTATTTCGTCTTTCATCGAAAGATTCAAGACCAAAGCATCGTCACTGCACTACGATAATAACATAAGTCAGACTTAGGCCAAACGGCAACTGACGTTTCACTGCATTTCTGAGCACGAGGGCTATGTTATCATATCACAGAAAAAGAAATGCGCCAATAGGAAAATGTAATAATCCAACTAAATCAAAATGCTCTAGGTCTACAAATGACAGGAAAACAAACATTTTTTTTCTTAACCCTGTAGTGCCCAGAAGAAAATTGGCAATTTCCAAACTTCTGAAATAATGTGCTGCACTGAATTTAAATAGTCAGATTATCAGATTATTGCAAAAATATAAATATGTTATCGAACGAATTATTTGACAATAAAATAGGAAGGGTAAAATATCAAAGATAAGAGCACTTTCGTGCCAAGTGACCTATTATGGGCGCTATATAGGGTTAATATATATGCCATTAGCATAGAGTAGTGACAATAATTATTTTTCCGTTCACCCATGAGTTTCAATTCTCTTTCTTGGATTACAGCCAATCTTTGTGAGTGTGCATGCTTAGCTGCCGTGCCAAAATACAAATCTTTGCAAGTGCTTATACTTAGCCACGGCCGTGCGCAGGGAGGCGTGTATGTTTTACATGCAAATCATCCCGGTCAACATCACGTTTTTGGCCATGTAAGTGAAATATACCAATAATAATTAGTTCTTGTTTGTTCAATCTCCATTTTCTGAAAAACTGGAGATCTTTTAGTTTGTAAAAGAGGTATAACAAACGCGCTCATGAACAACTGTTTAAAATGCATTGTGACAGTTATCAAACCATTTCACAGTTCCGATTTATTCTAACTCCTTATCATAATGCTAAAGCCGCAAAGGTTTAACACCGGATTTCTCACTTGTGCCAAAAAGTGGAGTTGGAGCAAACAAGAACTAAGGTCGCAAATTATGACCAAATCCGACTTAATTATCGGGTTGACCCAAGGGCTCTTAATTTTCTATTGATCAGGATGTGGGAGAGTAGCCAAATAGGTAAAAATAGACCTCGGTCTTAGGCATGGCGCAATACCGTTAAGGTCCAAGTCAGGCCCGGACCATAATTATGTATCGAGAAAGGAAACTGATCTAGTGATTTTCCATCTAGTTACTCGGTTTGAAGAGCTACACCGACCTATGTTTACATCTCTGGTCCTGCGATAACTTCCAGATGTCCACTCTGGGACTGGAACTAAAAGGATGAACACTCTCTAGGGGATTGTATAGAAGTTTTGCTATATTCGTACATGAGGCTTCTATTCTTGTCTACAGAAATCAGTTTGGGGATACACAGATTGTAAATGGGTGCGAAGTAATATTATTGTTTTGCAAGCGGAGAAATACCGAGATTGGACTGCCTTTTTTTTTCTGTTTTAGGACACAGAGATTTTGTAAGTGCCTGAAATACTTTTTTTTTTAGAAAAACAAGTGGTTTAGAAAGACAAGAGACCCCCACGCCATGATAGAAAACCTTTTAGAAACATTTTACAGAAGGGGTAAAAAAACACGTTTTACTTGAACTGTTTTCCTTATCTTAAGTACATTTCTGGTTATCACAAAAACATGTGTCGACGGAGGGGAGGGGAAAACAACAACAACACCGTTAATACCGAACGATCGTATTTTATGGATGCTTTTTACTTTATAATGTCCTAAAAAGAAGGATCTGGAAGAGAGCTTGATACATACAATGCTTTGGAACAATCCTACGTTGACAGGTTTCTTCTGTAAAGCGCATAGAGCATTTTAAAAATGAATATGCGCTACATAAAATAATAATAATAATATAATAATCGGAATTCGGCTATACAGCTAGATTTAATCTTTGTGTGTGTGAAAAACAATTATTTTCATCGCTCACTTTGGAATTAAAGTGGATCATCATCCCACATTGGTAAACTTTCGACTGGACCCTGATTCATTTTTAAAACTCTTCTATAATTATCACTTTTTTTTTTTTTTATCTCAGGCAGTTTGACTGTGGCATTTCTGGCGACTCAGAATGACGTGTATTTCTGTACACGTGGCACACAATATAAACGTGGCTCGAAAATTACGAATTAAATTCATGACCTGAATTTCTATATTAATGACACACAAATGGCTCGCGACTCGGAATATACGAATTTAATTCTCGGCGTTTATTTCTGGACATGTGACACAACTAATCCTGTCTCTTTGTTCATTTTCTGTCCTTGCGTCATCATGACATTAATGTTATTGTATGGTGACAACACGTCATGGAAACTCTAATTGGAGAGATGAAGAGAACAGAAGAGCAGTAACAACGGCAGAAACAGGAGTATTAGATGAAGAAGCAGATAGGGAGGAGAAAGGAGTCTTGTATGTTTTGCACAGCATTAAAAGCGAGAGGAAGTAAGCGAAAGAGAGAGAGAGAAAGAGAGAGGGGGGAGAAAGAAAGGGGGAGAGAAAGAGAGAAAGAGGGAAAGAAAGAGAGAAAGAGGGAAAGAAAGAGAGAAAGAGGGAAAGAAAGAGAGAAAGAGGGAAAAAGAGAGAGAGAGACAGAGATAGAGAGAGAGAGAGAAAGAAAGAGAGAGAGAGAGAGAAAGAGAGAGAGAGAGAGAGAGAGAGAGAGAGAGAGAGAGAGAGAGAGAGAGAGAGAGAGAGAGATGTTGTTATAATATTATTTCATTTGTAGGCGCTTTTGGTCCACATTGTTGAGGCAGGCGCTTAGTAGACATACTCCATTATTAACATTTTTAAGAAGAAAGGTTTAAAAAAGAAGATGACTCAGGAAAAGAAGCAGACGATGACAATGAAAAATACAGATGTTCCGACCTAAAAGTTATGAAGCCATACATACACAGGACTGAGTTGACAATGACCTGTAGGAAATTCACCCCTTATAATTGCAGTGAAAATCCCAGACGCATGTCTAGCTAGGACATCTCCCTGAGGATGCCAGTGGGATTGCTCTACATCCAGTAAACACAGGAGCAGTGGCGGACCTACATTTATCTAGAAAATGGGACACGTTGGTCTAGAGAGGGACAGGTTGGTCTAGAGGCAAGTTCTAGCCCCCTCGTGCCTGAGGTACTGGGTTCGATCCCCGGTCAGTGCAAGCATGTTGCAATTATTTGGGGGGGGGGGGAGATTCCTGTCCCTGATCCTATAGTACTACAGCTCGAGCATCTAGTTTTCTTGGATAAGGAAGAAAAACCTGGAGGGCCCTCGTGCACGTTATTAGAGACCTTGGCGGTTGAAAGTCGAGAAGAGCAGGCCGCACAAGGACACTGTTGGGGCAAAATTCTAAAAAAAACAACAAAAAAAGAATCCCCACCACAAAAACACACAGAAACAAGAACAAGAAAAATTAAAACAAGAAAAGTGAGGTGTAAATGCCAAGAGCAGCGAAACTTCTAATATTAGGACCTAAAGACCTAGAATCTACATGTTTGGGACCCTGAATCTTGAACTGCTTCAGGGCCTCTTCGCTACCAGCAACAATAGGGCAACATCCAAAATATTTTATTCATTCATTACAAAGAGTTTCTTCTGGGCCCCTCAGGTATTAGGGGTCCTGAAGTGCAAGCTTCTTTGGTTTCTTAGTAGATCCGCCACTGCACAAGAGTGACGCAGATTCATCAACTTGTCGGATCCCAGCAATGATTAAAGTCATTTACTTTGCCGGGTTCTCCTGGGACGCGACAAGAGTTGAAGATTAATGAAGACTGAACCCGATTTCTCAACCCTGATTAAACCAGCACTCACTCAGAGACGCCCTGCTTAATAGGTCAATACCAACCTGTCGAGCGTTGAATTACAAAGAGATTTGGGACAGACGCCGCCAAATAAACCCTTTATACCGAGCTCACTCACAAGAGATTGATATTTGCCTTTGATTGTTGGGAAAGTGATTTTTATATAGTTTTTTTTTTTCCTTCTTCTCGTTTCATGACACAGATGAAAGATCATAATGGCGTAAATCTGTGATTTTCAAAGTTTCATCTTTTTGTGACCCACTCCGTGACGCTGGTATAGTAGTAAGAAACTCCTCAGGTGGAGCGAGACGGGTCACGATCTTCAGAGGAAGAGTGGGTTCTTTCATAAAATGTTTCGGCCTTTAATTTCCTGATATCTTCTAGAACCGCGGCCACAGCGAGGCCATGACTCGTCACCTACCTTTTTCGTGGCCAGGATCGGGGTCTGAACCAGTACCGCTGGTTTTTTGGGTGCAAGTGTCTTATCCATTCTGCCAAAGCTGCCACTGGTTAATGCAAACCGCCTCCCATCTCTTCGATCAGTGCAAAGATCGATTTTTGTTGTTTTTTTCGAGGGGAAAGTCTTCTTTTCTGTTTTTTTTTTTAGGGAATGATGAAATTCTTAAAGATAAGATAAGAATCACTTGATTCTCCCATGAGGGAAACTCACTTTCACAGAGCGTTTAAAAGCACATAGTACCCATATCTTGCACATCATTACATAAACATGATATCATTACTCAATAAAAGGCATATTGAATGAAGTAACACAGCATGGAAGCATTTTAGTAAAATTTGGTAATCTAGATGTTGGTGGAGGGATGGTGATGGGGATGATGGTGATGGTGGTGGTGGTGATGATGGTGTTGGTGGTCGTAATGATGTTGGTGGAGGGATGGTGATGGTGATGATGGTGATGGCGGTGATGGTGATGATGGTGTTGGTGGTCGTAATGATGTTGGTGGAGGGATGGTGATGGGGATGATGGTGATGGTGGTGGTGGTGGTGGTGGTGATGATGGTGGTAGAGGTAGTGGAGGTGGTGATGGTAGTGATGGTGGGAGGAGTGATGTTGTTGTTGTTTTGCTGTTGTTGTAGTTTGTGGTGGTCACTTCAAGCTTCCAGACAAGATCGTACGTATGGCGATATCCTCCAAGAAGCTCCTCAGTGACTGATGATTCCTCACAATGATTTGGTCAAGTGACCTGGATGCCGGGAGAGAGGCTGGATGAAAGCAAAGGCTAGACGTAGGGGAAATTAATTCTTGTTATCCCAGATTTTAAAAAATTCGGCCAGCCGTCTGGGCTATCGCACGTGCTTGTTGTACCATAAACCCGATTTTGCGTTGTAGATGTGGAGCGATGTGAAATTTTTTTTTTTTTTTAAATGCCTAAGCTAGCCGAAGGGTTAATGGAAAGAAGGAGTAAGTGAAGGAATTACAGGGGTCGGCGAAAAAGAAAGAAAGAAAGAGAGAGAGAGAGTGAGAGAGAGAGAGAGAGAGAGAGAGAGAGAGAGAGAGAGAGAGAGAGAGAGAGAGAGAGAGAGAGAGAGAGAACGATGGGGATGAAATGTATGGTTCAGGGCCTCTTCGCTGACTTGTGACTGACTAAATCTGGCTTTTCGTTCACTTTCTATCATTGATTGATCAGTCAGACATAGATTTGTATAGGATTTCCTTAGGGTTTTTTGGGGGTACCGTGAGATCAGATTCCTACATCAAACCGACGTCGGCGCGATATTGTGACCAGTGCAAACTTGACGTCAGTTCTGCTAATCGGATTACCACAGGCTTGCTAGCTGGGTTACAGTCCTAACTAACAGAACGACAGAGCACAATTCATTCTACAAAATCATGTAAAAACGTGAAATTGACCTTGATTGACATTAGGTGTAGCCTCCAGACAAAATGAGCCACATTTCGGCACTACCCGACTCGAGAAATTCGTTATAATTAGAAGGCATCATAGGGTCAATTTTACCGGTTTTGCGTTTTCAGTATTTAAAAAAAAAGTTTAACCTCTGTACAAAGATCTTAAAATAGTATTGACCTAGATTCCCTAGTCGCGCTGCGAGAACCAGCTCGCGGCGTCCCGGGCGTGGAGATCGAAAACAATGGCGGCTTGAGGTCAAGTTGTCCAAGCGGCGGCCTAGCAACGCTACTGTTTACCATAGGAAACACAAACCGTTTGCCTCGAATTTGATAGTAGGCCCACGATGTAGTACATAGTAAGCCTAGCTTGTTGTTTTACGTTGTCGAGAAAAGTAGATCTTGAGTGCTACAACAATCAGGAAAATGTCAGAGATTCTAGAATAAGAGAACATTGTAGGCCTACAATTGTTTTTAATACATGTATAAGGAGGTCTAGAAGAAGAAACTCAGAAGCTTGGACCGACAGACTCGCAAATTCTTACTTCAACGTGTGTGTTAGAGAGAGAGAGAGAGAGAGACACAGAGAGAGAGAGAGAGAGAGAGAGGGAGAGAGGGGTATTATAAGACGTACCACCATAACAGCTACAAAATCAGAAAAAATGAAAGTAATCGACAACCTCACCCCCGCCCCCCCCTCTAATAAAATAAACAGACGGATATCGAGATCCAGCAGAAGCTCAAGTGCATGGGCAGACACTCACTAGTAGCATGTGAGAGTGTGAGGGGGGGGGGGGGTAAGGCGCAAGCATGATAATGGCTACATAAAATCATAATTTGCTACGTCAACAGCAGCCTCCAACTACCTGTGACAGACACCCCCCTCCCCCCCCCCCAAAAAAAAGACAGAGAGAGAGAGAGAGAGAGAGAGGGAGAGAGAGAGAGAGAGAGAGAGAGAGAGAGAGAGAGAGAGAGAGAGAGAGAGAGAAGATATAGGGGAGACAGACATGTAGAGGAGAGGGAGAATAAATTTCCGGGTTCAGTCCCAGAATTACCCGCTCCAGATTAGACTTAACCATCTTTTTCTTTTTTTTTTGTCTTATAAAAGTAAATCTGTGTGTGTGTGTGTGTTTTTTTGGCCAAGTAGGCCTACATTGTATGGATAGGCGCTAAATTCTAGGTCTACCCTCCTGCATTGTAAGTGTATGATTGGGTCATCGTCCAGTTCGAAAATTCGATAATCTGAAAGTTGTAGCTGGGGATGGAGGTGTTCGGATTATCGAGACTAGACTGTAGACTGTTGGAATAGAGATCTGTACAACACACCTTACTACTACACTACACCCACACTACTATAGGCCCCTAACTAGTCTAGTCTACGACACGTCACTTCAACTTGACTAGATCTACACAAACTACTACATAAACTAGATCTAGCTCTAGATCTAGATCTAGGTTCTCTTTAGAACTCAATCTGAATGCTAAATCAGCTGACTGAGTTAGAATGCATTACTGCCATTGAGACCATCATGGAATGAATGAGGCTGGAGGAAGGGGGGCTCGTTAACTTCTTAAAATGTTCTCACCTGTGAAAAGATCGGTCCGTTTCCTTGCTTCTACGATGTGTACAACCGGGGACGACACAAACGTAAACAATGCTGACGATGTGATCAGATGTTTTGGTTTCGCTTTCACAGTGCTTCTCCTTCCCTTTACAGAAAAAGTAAACCAGGCTAACTGGAAGAGTTGTTTCTGACCTCAATGGCCGAAAGCGTTGAGGTACGGTGACGTGACGTCACTAGGGAATCTAGGTTAATACTATTTTAAGATCTTTGCCTCTGTACTATACTTTTTCCAAATGATAATCCTGTTTAAGAAGGATAAATGCCTCAAAATGACTTTGAATTGAGCCACCATCAATAATTTTGATGAAAAACTGAAACTTTAAAAGCATTTTTCTCAAAACTATGGTTCTGTCACTTCCTGTCTTTGATTGGCCATATCTTCTCCGCTAATTAAATTACAGCAATATTTTTTTTTCCAAATGAAAAGGGTTTGCATAACCTATTTGTTGATACCAACATCTTCATACCATCAAAATGCAGGAAGTGCCTCAATTTCTCGAGCGCCTACACAATAATATGCCTTTTTTTTAAATTTTCGCAACAAGACAGTATGGTCACGCAAACTGTGTGCACGATTTTATTAGAGGCGTGAAGAAAGAAGTATCTCATCTTATTGTATCTAGTATCTAGTATGCCCCGCCCCCAATCAGCCCGCAAACTGTGTGCATGCATTTTTTAGAAGCGCGAAGTGTCTCATATTATTGTATCTAGTATTTTTGATGGCAAGGAGGGAAATGCGGCCCAGGGGCTGTGAGAACCATTGATGCAGAAAGAATCAGGTCGCCCTCTGTCTGTGGGGAAAAGTAGAGACTGTATTTACCTAATCTTTGCAAAATCAACGGGTATCTCATATATCTCACATCACAACTGAACTGATGGCAACCGAGGACTCCGTGAAAAAAATCTCATTCTGTCTGCATTACTTCAGTTTATAGAAGTAACGTTTGATTCCTAAGCCTCTGGTGTGTGCGCCGAAAACAAAACCCACAAAAACCCCCGGATGTTTATACAACCTTTAAATCTTCCCCTCAGGGTAAATTTAGCCTATCCAGGGGCTAAATTTGGCCTGATTCTGGATTCAGTTTGGTAGACCGATGACAGTGGGCTTCTGAAAAGTGAGAGGACGACTGAAACTGAAATGCATTCGCCTGAACTAGCTGTCAAAAACAATCATTTCGCACCTCGAATGTTCATTAGTCCATGGAAATGTGTAAAACAGTGTATTTATCCGCACATCTCCCCAACAGAGAGAAAGAGAGAGAGAGTGAAAGAGAGAAAGAGAGGAGCAGAGAGAGAGAGAGAGAAAGAGAGAGAGGTAGAAATAGCGAGAGAAAGAGAGAAATAGAGAGAGAGACAAAGAGAGAGAGAGAGAGAGAAAGAGAAGAAAAGAAAGAAAGACAGAGCAGACAGGGAAGGAGAGAGAGAACAACAACAACGACAAACGAAAACATAGCCAAAACAAAACCACAAAAACACCAACAAAAAGAGGATTATGTTTTTACTTCATCCGCTTCGTATGTCTCCGCTTTCAGAAGTTTTTCCTTCTTTGAAAGTCTTACTGTCCGGTATAAGGGGTGTTTATTTTCTCTCTGTCCTTCATGCATTACAAAACAAAAGATCAACCACTCCACATCGGGTACCTTCCTCCCCTCTTCCCTAGCCCTTTTTCGCAATAGCATACTTACCGCCCCTACCATGGGTCAGAAATCAAATAAAACTGACAGTATCCAACCGCCCCTCCCTCTTCCCATGGAAGGGAAGTCTGTCTCACTCTCTCCCTCTCCCTGTACTTTGGTGCCAGCCTACAGATAACAAAGAAGGAAAGGTAAGAAGCAGCCCCATGGGAAGCCCTTTTGAGGGCTGAGAAGAAAGAAAGAAAGGAAGAAGCAAGAAACATGCCAAGACAAAAACACCGACAAACGTGACCCACTGGGCAACCCTTTTGAGGGCTAAAAAAAGCCAAGCAACAACAAACAAATTAATATCCGACATGAAAGATCAAGAAAAAGCGAGGTGCAAATGCCTAGAGCAGCGAACCTCTCTAAATAAAGACCTACAATCCCCTTTTCACAATTTCAAAGGCACACAAAATAGGGACTCTGAGTGTATCTTCAGATTCTTCTGCATTTACTTATTTTATGTTTGATGTCAGGGATTTTTTGGCACCGTTTCCAGACAATTCTCATGCTGGCTGCAGGTGGCAGAGGGAAGAGTCGGGGAGGCGGGGCAAAAACCAACTTTGACCTAACCTGAAGAAGGTGTAGAATAATGAGTCTCAAACGGGGACCCTTGGTTTCCCCAGGTTTTCAGATCTAAGAGGAAGAATTTTAGCTAGGGCAGGAATTGGGGAGGGATTTCAGTCAGACAAGAAACTGGGGAGTTTTGGAAACCCGGGATCGCAACAAAGAAACTAGATACAATAAGATGTGACATCTGGCACGTTTAGCGTGCACATATTTTGCACCGCAACCTAGTGGCGAAAGCGCAGAAGTCATGAACAATGCCGTATTTCACAAAGCCTCTATAGGGAAAATAATGAATTTTGTTCATTGTTCAGCTATCGCTGTAGGCTGAAATCACTTATTTTGTAGTTATAACTTCAATCGCTATAGGAAAACTCTGGCTATTTTTTTAATTTTTTTTTCAGTCGCAGTAGCATTGTAACACATCAGCATAATTAATTTATCATTATTTCAAGCATTCTTTTCATGCATTGAGCTGTGGGCCCCGCCCCCGATCAGCGCGCAAACTGTGTGCACGAATATTTTAGAAATTAGAGGCACAAAGTGTCTCATGTTATGTCTTTGCAAGCAAGGAGAGAAATTCGGCCCAGGACTCTGAGAACCATTGCTGCAGAAAGAAACAGGTCGACTTTTATCTGTGGGTAAAAATTGCAAGACTGTATTTACCTCATCTTTGCAAAATCAAGTGATACCTTAGTTCTCAGTCAGCTTCAATCATCACTTGATCTTCCTCTCCTTCCAAACTCTCGTTGTTTATATTAGGTCTCTCAGCCAGTCCGTCTGTCTGTTCGTCCTTCTGTCTATCTGTTAACCCGTCCGTCTGTCTGTTTGTCTGTCTATCTGTCTATCCGTCTAGCCACTCGTCTGTCTGTCTGTCTGCCTGTCCGTTCGTCCGTCTGTCAGTCTGTCTTTTTGTCTGCCTCTATCTATCTATCTATCTATCTATCTATCTATCTATCTATCTATCTATCTATCTATCTATCTATCTATCTATCTGTCTGTCTGTCTGTCTGTCTGTCTGTCTGTCTATCTAGCTATCTATGTATGTATCTGTCTGTCTGTTCGTTCGTCCTTTCCTCCTTCAGTCCGCCTGTCTGTCTATCTGTCTATCTGAATATGTGTCTGTCTGTCAAGTTGTCTGTCTCTCAGACTTCTTCATTGCTTTTCTCAACAGAGGCTTTTCTGTTCATACAAAAGTCAATGGATTACTATACGAGAGCTGTCTTTTTTCAGTTGAATGGAAACCTCCTGTGCAGGCGTGTGTGTATCTGAACGCGTGCGTGCGTGTGTGATCGTGCCAACCCTACGTGTGAAATGTCACTTTATTTGCTTTGTTTTCTATGTGTATGCTTGTGTTTGTATATCTACACGCATTATTGTTTAAGGAACAAAGACGGATATTGCCTGTCTCATCCTGCACAGAATGAAATCGGACGACACAATAGTGTTGATACAAGATCTTTTTCCCGCCTATTGTTAGTGTAAGAATTCTCTGAAAAGGCGGAGCAGATCCTGAATTATTAAACAGAAAGAAATAGAAAGGAGGTTTGCGATAAATATTTGACTCTCCTGTATTAAGTCTGTTTTGTCGCATTCCGACCACGCTTTTTAGCCGAAATGCTTCATCTGCGCAGTAGACTATGATATAGAGAATTCGGAGAATTGTTTATTTTGGTCCATTTCTTTCTCTCTCTCTCTTTCTCCTGCCCTCTCTTTCTTTCTCCTCTCTCTCTCTCTTTCATGCTCTCTTTCTCTCTCCCACTCCCTTTCTTTCACTCCATGCGCAATGTATTTTCTAGCAGCGCGCCGTTGGTCCATATGATCCCACTATCTTCTGGCAGCATGTGAAGGCATTCACAGAGTCCAAAGTAATTTATTGTCCTAGTGAGAGCCTTTGAGTTTAGTTTTAATAAGGTTACGACAAACGACCGACGATATAATTTTTTCTGTTTGTTTTTCCGCCAAATTTTGGCTCTAATCTGAAGGGAACAGAAGCAGAACTTTTTTTTTTTCTATTTTTCAGGCGTATTGCTCTCATAAGTTCTCCAATACACATAACATTAGGAGGGCTCTCTGACACTGTGCTGCTGGGTTTACGTTTGAAAATGTCATGTCAGGAAGACACACCAGGTTTAAATATCGAATGTCACCCATCTGGTAGAATTGATTATTAAGTCGGATTTGAAGTTATATTAGACGTTTGATTCAAGAGAAATATTTTGTATACATTTAGAAGCGATACTGAGAAATCGTAATCAACCAAGACCTCATTTCCGACCTAAATCACTTGTTTTCTCCCCGTTCGTCTTCCTTGCAACTCAGACACAGGTTTGTGAAACAGGGTCACGATAAATTGTAAAACAGCAAGGATAATCGTATGAGCTCAGTACTGTCTTTAGTGAAGATGGTTAACTTTAAACAGAAGACCGCAGGAAAGACACTGAAGCAGCAGAAGAAGGGGAAAGATACAGCATTTATTTTCAAGCAAAGTCCACTCGCAGCTGGTGGCATAATAGATTAGTACTCTCTTTCAAGGAAATAATTGAGCTTTTACATTTTCATGGCGTAAAGAGTATACAGGAATGGGGAACTTCTACTGCATGCAGTTATACAGCTGCATCCAGTGGTTACTACACATGAGTGAAGGTTATAAAACTGTTTTGCTTTTTCATTTATTATATTTTTTAAAAAAATCTTCTCTTACATGGAAGGTGTGCTGGAAGTCTTAATCCATAAGCATTTTTTTCTTATTGATTATGAACATTGAATTTTCCCTTCCTATAATTATCAGATCCAAGAGAGTTTCGGAACTAACCACTAGAAGAGTGCATGGCTCTTGTAGTCTAGCGTTAACACAAGTGTCGGGATGTCCAGACTCCATTTTGAATATTTACTGCAATAAACCCTGAAATGCATTTTTCTTCTCTTTTCGCTGGTTATTAAGGGATCTTAGTGTTTTACACAGCAAACTATAGCTGATCAGTGATTACAACTGTATTTTCTCTGTTCGGCTTTGTACTGATACCATTCTCCCTTAACAACAGCCTTTTTGCTTATAGACCCAGACTTTTGGGTCACCCGGCAACAACAACAACAACAGACAAAAACCAAAACCAAAACCCCCACTTGAATCTGGGCCAACTGTTTTACTGGATAATGAAAACAACCATCAGATTCGTCAGTTCAAGACTGAAAACACACATTGAATTAACGAAGGATGGACCATTAAATCTGTTGTTTTTCAACTTATTCTTCATCGCTGATCGGCGCAGTTAAAGTTAATCAAAACCAGATGCTGGATATCGCCAATAAATTGGTCTCAGGTGAAACTTGAAAAAGAGCGAAGTTTAATGAGGAGCGCACATCTTTTGTAAGTTCATTGGCCGATGGTTTATGATTTGATTTCTTCCTGCCTGTAAACTGTTTTCAGGATAGGCGTCTTAATTGCAAAGGTATGGGATGAGTATAAACGAGACAGTCCTGTGACTCGTTGGGTGGCCCTCTGAGAGAAAAGTAGTGAATTTGGAGAACTAACACAGGGTCACAGAAACAGAAGCCGCCCAAGTAACAGCTACAAAGATAGCCTGAAAGACAGTCTTCAGTGGTGTGGTATCTCTTCTGCTACCCTGTCCAGGCAGCCAAAGACAGAATACAATTGTGTGCCTTTGCAAGAAAAGATTCAAGGACTTTTGAAGAGGCGCGCAACAACAATGCCCGGGCTGACAGAGAATGTCGCAAACGAGCTGAGCCCATCCCCGCGACAACAGCAGACATCCAGTGAGAGTATGTTCAGAACTCTGCAAATCCCAACTTGGACTACGGAGCCATTCCTGTGAACACAGGTGGCCGCAGATTCATCCTCCTCGAGATACCAGGAACCGCCATGATGATGATGATGAGGATGAGGGAAGTTCAAAATCTCAGTGAACAAGAATACGTCCCGTGAATACTCTTAGAAAAAAACTCCTCTTAAGTTCACCTAATCAATTGTTGGACACATTAGCGTGTTTTTGTACAAGTTCTCTCTCTCCTTTTTTTTTCTCCAGTGACTTGACAGCCGGTTTTAAAAGTGAACGCTCGACTTGAGAACTATGAATCAAACACAGTTTAGAAAGAAAAAAAGAAACACTTCCCAAACAAGTTCATGGATGAATTGATTTACAGTACCATTTCAGACCAAAAGAAACGGGCGAAACAGATGGGTTAGTAATAGATGCAAAAATGATTGCTTTTATTTTGGGGGGGGGGGGGGTGCGTAAGTACAGACAAACAGATAAATAGAATGAAACTTTTAGAAGAGTAGGGTTAAGATTGTGAAAATGCTTTGGGTTTTTTTTTTATGTCTTTCTTTATTTTCTCCTACCTACAGGGTGTCCTGAAATTCTTGATCCATAAGCATTTTTCCGTTTATTGTGATGAGAATTGAATAGTTTTCTTCAGACCCAAGAAAGCTTCGAAATCACCAATGGAAGATTCCATCATTCTTGTATTCAGCGAATATAAGCCTACGAATGTGGCGAAGTCCAAGGCCGTCGGTTTGAGCATTTGTCATAAATAAAAGCCGTACATGCATTTTTCTTCTTTGTGACTGTTGTTAGAGAACCGTAGTATTGTACACAGTCAGCTTTAGATGAGCAGTGAACACAACTCTATATTTTCTCTATTTCGCCTTTGTAATGAGAAGTGTAGACATGGAAAATGAGGCAAAGCAGACAGATCTAAAGCCAAACCAGATTCGATGAGTTATGTTCAGTTCCTGGAATAACCATAGGAAAAGCCACGGACTTCAAAAAATGTTTCGTTCAAAAACAAAAAAAATCGAACCGGCTTTCGAAGCATAGGAGAAAATTGATTTATGTGAGGCAGACACAAGGTGATTACAGGTGATACATAACGCTAGGTTATCAGTCTCCGTGAAAAATCTATATTGGAAACATCTATTTCTGTGGATAACAGACTTGCACTGCTTTACTTGGGGCTTCATGGAATAGCTTTTAACATGGGAATGATGGATTGTAACCTTTACCTCAGTGATATTTACAAGGGAAGGTTGTTTGAGAGGGAGAGAGAGAGAAAGAAAGAGAGAGACACACACAGGAAGGGAGAGATGGGAGAGAGAGAAAGAGAGAGGAGAAAGAGAGAGAGGACAGAGACACAAACAGGCAGACAGAGAGAGAAAGAGAGAGAGAGGACACAGAGAGTGAGAGAGAGAGAGAGAGAGAGACAGAGACAGAGAGAGAGAGAGAGAGAGAGAGAGAGAGAGAGAGAGAGAGAGAGAGAGAGAGTAATCTGTGAAACGGTTGGAAAAGAAGGACCAGGAAGTGGGGAAATGAGGAGAGAGAAGAAAAGTAAATCAAAATATAGAAAAAAAAACTTGCAAAGCCTGTTAAGCTTCAAAGATACACACTTTTTCTCGCCTTTAGAGTCATGACATGTTCTGAAATGGACAAAGAAACCTTGCAAATAATCAAATCACAAACGGAAAGATTTAAGAAAGCAGAATAAGATAAACTGGTTTTTTCGAAACTTTAACAACATGGCGTGGCTGATTTTTCACTGCACTGAGTCTGTTCCGGTGGTTTTTGGTGCATTTTATTGCAGTGTCGTTAAAATATTCCACTTTTATATTTTTTTTTATTTTGCGAAAGTGAGCATAATCACGGGCTTCTAATTATCAGCAGATTTTCAATTAGCCAGCAAATCAGAGAACTAGAGTGCTCACATCAAATTACGAGAGATCCTTCTGGTTATTTTTTTTTTTTTTAATTTTGGAATGATAATTAGGCCTTCAGTGCATAGGATTCACGTCTGTATTGCCTCGGTTTTGAGGACTGGGGTTAAACATGATCCCGTACACTGGGGTAAGCCCCTCTCGCTAGTTGATTAATAGAAGTTCCAAGTCTGAATTAGAGAAGTCTCGCCTCTCATGCCGAAGGTACCGGATTCAAATCCCGGTCGGTGCAGGCATGTTGGAATTTTGGGATTTTTCTCACATTTTCCTGTCCCTGATCCGATGGTAGGTAGGATCGAGCACCTAGTCTTCTCGGATAAGGACGAAAAACCCGGAGGGCTCGTGTGCACGTTGCGCACGTTAGAGATACCTTGGCACTTGGAAATTGAAAAGAGCAGGCCGAGCAGGCCGCTGTCCGGGCACGGGCAAAATGAAATAAAAATTCTTCTCTACCACTCCCTCCCCTCTCATCTCTCTGTCCCCCACCCCCCCAAAAAAAAACAAAAAAACAAAACAACCCGCGGACCGGCGCTGCATTGTGGCGAAGACGTGCTCCTGCAGTTGTAACTGGGCTGCAATGACACAAAAGGCAAGTTTCCCAAATGGGATTAAAGAAGTAAAAAAAAACAAAAACAAACTTGGCTCTGTGCCCTACTTGCCTTACTTACATGAACGGTTTAGGCCCAGCTTGGCTTTCAATATGAAAAAAGCATAATGTACAAATAAAACGTTATTCAGTAAAAGCCAGTAGGTGTAGAAATTGAACGTTGAATAATTAAAAACGCACATCGAAAGACAATGCGTTGTTATAGTAGTGTTGTAACAGTCTTTTTGTTTACGCATTACATTCCGATGTCCATATCATTTTTGACTATACTTATTGTAGTTCTTGTAGTCAGCCACTTGATCTGCAAGGAACTGTTACAGCAGCAGCAGCAGAACAAAATAGTAACACAACAACAACTACGTAGTAATAACAGCAGCAACAACAAAAATAGTAATAACAAAAACAATAACAGCAACAACAACGGCAAAATAACAAGAACGGCAAAAATAACAACAACAAACATAACCATAAACAACAACAACAAAAATAACTAAACTGTCCACGTTTCAGACTTTGTTTAAGTTTATGGTCATGTTTTGAAGCAAGAAAGACTAAATTATATTTCCTGAAATAAATGTAGTTGTCTATACCCCTGGGACTGTGTCAACATTGTCTGAAGCCGCGGGGACACAGTATTGTGTAATAACATTCACTTTATCCTGGAAATAATTTTCTAAAATTGAAAACTTTCGTAATTATAAATCTGAAAAGTCTTTTACGTATATTTCCGTATAAATAGACAGCATACATCACAGTAGACAGCAGCCAGCTGCAAACTGCAATTTAAGCCTAATACTCAACAGAGTAGGGTACAAAATGAATGACTGGTCCTACCATGAAACAGCGCAAGTGGGTGGGTGATAATTTTACTAAGCGAGAATTAAACATGACGAAATATTATTTAAAAAAAAACAACAACAACACAGAAAATCTGTTGGGGTCTCAGTAAGGCTTGAAGCAAAGTCAAAGCATGGCGAAAAGAAAAAATAATTATGTACATATAGCAATTAATTTATTAAGTCCCCTGCCGGTAGGCGTTGGCGATCATGACTCTCCATCTCTCACGATTTTCCGTAGCCCTGGTGACGTCGTTGGTGGTGTGCATTTCCAGCCAGGTCTTTAGGTCGTCCTGCATCTCTATAATGCGTTATCGTCCCCGGCTTCTTCTTCCATTGAATTTCCCTGTTGTTACTAAATGTTCCAGTCCTCGTCTTCTCATTACATGTCCAAAGAATGTTCCCAGTCTTTTTCTGATCTTGTTCAGGAGTGTCCTCTTTTCCTCTGCTTGTCATAACAAAATGTCTCATATATCACATAAAAAACTAATACAGAAACGATTCAATAAAACGCAAAGGAAAAGGAAAAAACAAATCAAGATTTCGGTATATTAACCTTCTTCAGGAAAGAAATGTAACAGGATGGAAAACTGAACCAATAAAACAATTGAAGAAATAATAAAAATAGATATTTAGAATGTTAACTCAATACGAGTATTTAGCTGCTGCTTTGCTACATACACATTTGTCTTTTTGCCATATTCTAACTGAGAATAAAACATGTTCTACTTGGGAAAGTATCAGTGACCTTAAATTAATTTTTACTTATATAAATAAACATTTCAAATAATCGTTGTACTGCCTTATAATGAATAGATGAAATAAGAATCCTTCAAGGGATTTATTATGGAATAATTGAGTAAACATCAAATAAGAAATATATGCCGGACCGTTAAAAAGAAAGAAAACTGGCATAATACATCTCAAAAAATGGTATAATTGTGTATACATGTTATGACATGTTATAATTTTTCTATGAGGAAAATTTAGGTGGATAAACGAGGAACGAATTGAAAATTAACAGTTTGGAATAAGTCAGATTTGTAAAATATTTGGCAATTAAAAAAAAAAAAAGTTTGTAATCATGGCGCAAATACACTTAAGCGGTTTCATTATGGGACCAGAGAAATGAATCTACTTTCATTATATAATAATTTATACATGTAACAACAGTTCGCCCTCGTCGGCGTTGAATAGACATTTGGAGTAATCAGCTCGCCTCTCTAAGACCCGGAACCAAATTTATCTTTGTCGCCTACACATTTCCTGAACCAGCAGCAGCTGTCGTGTCTGAATGCTCAGCTTGACCTTTAAGAGATCCATTTATTCACAAAACTGGTAGATTAAAAGGAAAATCCCACCGGCGTTCAACCAAATATTTCAAAATTGTATTGTTTTCCTTGGCTGTTATTAAAGGACCGTAGTGTAATGACAAAGTCGAATAGAGAAATTTAATACTGAGCTTTTATTCACTGCTTACCTAGTATTAATATTACATTAGCGTTATACTATTATGGGAGCTTTACATGTTCTGTTTTCATTTTACTTTAAGCTGTTGTTAGGGGCGTGTAGTATTTTACATTATAAGCCATTGTTGAACAGCCAACAAAGCTCAGTGTTTCTCTATATTTGGCTTGGTAATTAGACAAAAACGCCCCAAAAAGAGCATTCTTTACTTTAAGTAACACTTGTGAATTACAACGTGACTTTTAGGACCATGGGACCAAAATGGATTTTATTTCCACAGTGAACTTTCAGGAAAGAGCAGATGTTAGGGTTTGGGTTAGGGTTACGTTTGACTCGTCAGCCACAATAGCCTTTATATGCGCTAAGTCCCTTCCCTCAAATTGATTACAAACTAGTTGCGAAAAGAGCCTATTTGATTAGGAGTACATTTGGCTAAGTTGCCCAAAGAACTACTATCTTGGAAAACATAAAAAGGTCATAGGTTAGAGAGAAAAAACTTTAAAAAACGTTCCACTTTCCCTGTTTCCTTGGAGTTTTCCATTTCTAGCCGAACGACACAAACGAATGGAAAATGTCTATATTGGGTTCGATTCCCAGTCGGTGCAGGCATGTTGGAATTTTGTTTGGGGGAAATGTGCCTGTCCGTGATCCTATAGTAGGTAAGATCGAGCACGTAGTCTTCTCAGATAAGGACGAAAAATTCGAAGGGCCCGCATGTACGTTGCACATGTTAAAGACACCTTTACAGATGAAAGTCGAGAAGAGCAGGCCGAATAAGGCAGCTGTCCGGGGAAATTAATTCTAAAAAAAACCAATCCCTATCACAAAAACACACAGAAACAAGAACAAGAAAAGTGATGTGTAAAAGCAGGGGACAACGGACCTCCTAAAATAAACACATAAACACAAGGTTATGCCAGAATCCAATGCGAAAAAGGAAAAAAAATACCTGAAATTATTCAGCAATTAATATTTCCAAACAAATGGAAATTCATTCACATAATTAGCGTGAGGCATGATGATCATAGGAAGGAAAACGTCCTTTCTTGTTTTCATTGAAATAACTTTCGTATTTTATCAAGGAGGAAAACTCAGAAAATTGAGATAACTATAATCTTATTTTGAACGCAGAGAAAATATTGTGAGAGTTGAAAGCATACGGTTTGAAGCTATCTTTAAAAAAAAAAAAGGCTTTCTTAATTAACATCATGCTATCATGTCAAAGGATCCGGTTTACTTTTTATCCCATAAAATTACATTTTCCAAATTTAATCCTATCTTAGATAACCTTGTTCACCGATAAGGCGTTACCCGAGAATTTTAATTTTAGAAACGAACTTGATAATGTCTTGGGTCATAGCAAAAGGACAGCATGTCTTTCCAATCATATTAAAATGTCCTATTACAGTCGACGTTTGCCTCAGTTCGTCTTGTATGAGTGGTCTTGTCCATAGCATCCGCTCCGCTCCGCTACTTTTACGGAACATGTCGTATGAAAAAGTGAAACACTCTTTGGCCCTGTATACTTTCCACAGCATCCGTACCGCTGCGCTCCTCGCCGCTATAGAGGCAAAGAGAGTTTTTCATATGTCATTTTCCGTAAAAGTTGGGCAGCGGATGCTGTGGACAAGACCACTAACTGTACCACAGTCCC